>OZ017779.1:6467703-6715991 GCA_963969325.1 Lycopodina hypogea | reverse complement strand
GGGGCCTTGTTCAGACCAGTTGAACCCCCCTGGAGATGCCACTACTTTTCTTAACAGCATATTATCTCCAACTTTTGCCATGAGCATCTTGTATATATTACACAAATATACAGAGTATCGTATACATGTGGTTGTTACACACACACACACACACACACACACACACACACACACACACACACACACACACACAGTTCCAGTTTAAAAAGAAATATATAGTAATAAGGCATTGCACTCAAAGTGTGGTTGAAACAAAGTTATATTAGTGTTGATTTTCCCCTGGAGCATAATGTAGCATGTGACACAGACAACAAAAAATCTGCCTGCAACCATGGAAGCTATAAATAAATATCTATCAATCTGGAATACTTTTGGTCACAGGCTATTAGGAATGAATTTCTTTGATGGCATATCATCAAGGTATTGACATATCATGTGTCCATGTTTTAGCTTGATGTTGCATTCCCCACTCCACCTCAACTAATTTTTTTTCTTCAATTTTATTTAATCTGTTTGTTAGTTTGTAAACAAAAGAAGAAAAAAAAATGTTACTACAATTAATTCTTATTCAATGCAGCTAGACTTATGCCCACAGCTTTTTGCCTACTTGAACTTGTTCAATATACCATCCAATCATTCTTATTCCAAATGTATTCATTCATAAAGCAGTAAACTAGAGTAATAATGTACTGGGAATTATACAGTCTCCATATTTGCACAAAATCTTCAGACCTTTTAATGTTTAAAAAAATAATAATTGCAATCAATAGTACATAATAATAATAGTATTCATTTAAAATACATGAATGTTGAATATCAACATAGTCTATGAGTTTGGCATACATTGTGTGATTTAAAAAAAAAAAATTTTTTTTTGAATTGCTTACACAATAGAGAGTTCAATGGATCATAGAATGGGAAGAAAATAGTATTCTAATTGTACACAGCATAAGCAGCACTCCAATTACAGGTATTCTCACGCCTCTTTTCCCACGCCTCTTTTTTCCCACTAAAAACAACAAATAACTTAAAAGTAATGAATGATCTGAAAATATATGCCATAAAGATAATATAGCATGAGCTTAAAAGTTTACCATGGTTACCATAGAACAATGTGTAGAGAACATGTGGTTTAAGTGTATGGTGACACTAATAACTCCAGACAACTGTCCCTACAACAATATGCTGACAAAGCACAATATCTACATCCTACTTATTGACCAACAAATTTCAGGGAGCCTGGGGTGAGGGGGAGCACTTGCCTAGATTGCTCCTCCCTTCCCCCCTGGATCCATCCATGATAAAGGAATACTTATGAAGTTGCCTGTCTGTTAGTAGTAGTGGTAGGAATTATTGCAGCTGTAGAATTAGTTGCATTCTTTTGTGCTTTCTAGGATTTACTTGTTTATTATTATTATTATTATTATTATTATTTTTTTTTTTTTATTTATTATTTTTTTTATTTATTTTTTTTATTATTATTTTTTTATTTTTATTTTATTATTATTATTATTATTTATTTTTTTTATTTATTTTTTATTATTATTATTATTTTTTTTAAATTTTTATTATTATTATTATTATTATTATTATTATTATTATTTTTTTTTTTTTTTTTTTTTTTTTTTTTTTGTGGAGAAAGGTGGTGATGATTGACACACTACACAGGAAGGAGTGTGGCTATATAAACACACTTAAAAATTTCCCCTGGCGATGCTGATTCAAAATATATATAGGTTTGTAGGTCTAACTTCCTAGGCTGAAGTGTTTTTATTTTTTAAGTGCCATTTTTAGCATTTTTAGCCTTACATACCAAGAGGAAAAGGTGTGGCCAGGTGGGACTAGCCCATGTCAGTTCGAGTTGTGTATGCATACTAAGGTTTCGGACTGTAGCTCCGTGCAATTATATGGTCAAAGTACCATTTTTGGCTTCTTTTGAACACTTCATGGTATTGCCATATAAACATATTTAAAATACTCCCATGGCGACACCGATTCTAAATATATATGGATTTGTGGGTCTAACTCTACTTGTTCAAGCGTGAATCACGGACAGACGAACAGACAGACTATTCAATCTATATCTCTATCTCCATTATAGAACGATTGTTTCAATTTGCTGAAAAAATAAATTTTATATATTAAAAAGAAATGACATTGATTAATCTACTCAAGGAATGGAAATAATATGCATTAAACTACAAATCAGATGACCCTTTACCAATTTAATCAAACACTTTCTTTTTTTTTCTACAGATTTTATGTTAAACAAGGAGTTGTATGCTTGGTAAAGGGTCAAATAACTTGCAACTTTCATAAGCGTAGTGCAGTTTGTTTTTGTTTTTCATTTTCTCACAGGGCAGTCCTGTATAGCAGTTATATTTCAAAGTAGAAAAGTAGAATAAGAAACTAAAGCAAGATTTGCTAGTAGCAGCTTGGATGGAACATGTGGATGCTGGCAGTTACATTTTTTTACACTAATATTTGTTGATATTGACGTATACTTCATGAAATAGCTTCAGCAATCAATGCTCATTAGGTCTTGTGTGTTAATGAAAATATCTGCATTTTGCTGTCCTATGTGTGTTCAAACAAATGTGATTTGTAGTAAGTGGGGTGGTTTACTCGGGCATAGATTTGTGACCCCTACCAGGATATTAAACAAAAAAAAAAGCCCCAGAGCCAAGTTTTACTATGATCTTCACCCCCATCAAACCCTGAAAATTTGAGTCCTTTAGGCCCAATCATCTGGGAGGAGTTACCGGACAAATAAACAAACAAATAGAATTGAGAATTATAGTAAGGTGTAGCAGAGGAAATAGAGGTACAACACATGTTATAATGCAAAAAAAAACAACAACTTACTCCTTGATTCAGTTGCTGCTATATTATAAGCAAAAACCTCTAGTAGAGTCCATTTTCGCTTGCTTTCCTCTTTACCTTTTTCTGAAAATGATAATCGTGTGACACATTGGATGGAGTCATGCTCCTGGTTGATGGACTAAACTCTTCGCTTGTTTCATCTCTGTCCACAGTGGCAGCTTGCCAGGAAGCAGCAGTGCCTCTGACAAACTAATACAATCCTTTTGTTGAGATTATTGAATGTGGTGGATAATCTGTGGAATAAATCTAGTATTAGTGGATGAGACTGATGTCAGCCAGTACATATGGGTTTATCACTGATATTTCAGGGGGTTTAAAACTGACAGTTGAAAACACATTGGGTTTCTATTTCCCCCCCCCCCCCCCCCCCCCCCTTCTGTTTTTGAGACAGCCCGCCAGCATCCATTACCACACCCACAGGAGCATGTAAACACTTCCATGGAGTCAGCTTGATTGGCCCATCAGAGCAATCAAGGAGAACAACATTTAATGAATGACTAAGTCACACCCACATTTCGGTAGTGATGAAACCACGTCAATTTCGGTCTGATTAATTGTGTTCATGTGACCAAGAGAGCGTTATTTACTCACCTGTGTGGGGGTGGGGAGGATGTACTGTTTGGTCATTCAATTAAATATTACTTCCCTGGACCAATCAGGTTGTCTCCATTAATATGCCCCTGTGGGTGTGGTTTTACTATGACTAAACCACACCCACAGGAGGGTAGTCATACTCTCCTAGTCACATGCAGACCGTACCAGACAACTCCAGTATACCAACTCCTCAGCAAACATCTTCACCTTCATGATGAATGGCTGTGTGTGTTCCCTAGCATGTACAGGTATCAGAACTCAACAAGGTGGGAACTACATGCCTTAAGACCAATGAACTCATAACTCGAGTGCTGTGAGAAAGTTATAAAATGTTGATACATATCACATAAATAATGGAAGTCTCCCATGTTTAAGCTCCAGGACAGCACAACTGGACATCAGGACAGATACATACCTGCGGCAAAATTGTGGAGCTTTGATAATCCTAACCCTGGGGGTTTAGGAGTAAGATAGTCACTACTAGAATAATGCCAAATAGAACTATTATTATGAACAAGGCCATGCGTGTTCCATTCCATCTCTGCATGTAGTACTAGCAGTATAAGTGTATGCAGGGAATCTAAGAATACCTGCACAATGAGGCCGTAGGAAACAGTTCCATTGCACACTCTTAAGGTAAAAAGAAAAGAGAAGTGATATCTTCAGCATCATATTTGTATGCACCCTATCCACACAAAATAAATAAATTTACCAGATTCGGCAGTGAGTGTGTGTGTGTCTACCATTGCATCTGAATATTAATAATGATCAGTGACATACACATTTCTGCACATTAGCAACTATGATGAGGGGATAATAAACATTAAGTTCCATTGGACAATTGCGTTACCTAATTCAATACACATCTATGACATACAATCACACCACTGAAGATGTACAGAAGACATCTGAAGAAATACAGCAATAGCACCAACTACTAAAATGAGTCAATTTTTCTGAAATACTAATTTGAAAAAATGAGAGTTGATACAACTGCAAATGAAATCAGCCCAACCACATCGAGGAGCAATAAAAAAAAAAAGAAGAAGAAAGAGATGGCATGAATACAATCATTCAAGAAGCTTGAGGGTCCTAGATTTTGTGAGTTCTTTTGTTCAAATGTCCATCGAGTCTATAGAAGCACTTCTCGCACACACGCACATCTTCAAAGAGCTGTTCTTCAGGAACAGGGCAGAAGTACTCTGAGCACGACCCACAGAACACATTACCACAACTCCTTCAGAGAATAGAGTATTGTCATGATGACACATAATAGGGGAGTGACTTTATATGCACACTGCAATACATGTCCCAGTGTGTGGGCGTCACAGTATTAGGGGGAGGGAGTGGCATGTGAACATATAGAGGAGTTCAACACAGCAAGGAAACGCTAGCCTCCAGGAACTCAGCAATGCTATAGCTGCTTCTTGGATGGCTAATCAGTTGTTTCATTCTATTTCATTACAGAGATAAGTTCCAAATTGAAGAAACTCTTGGCAGTAAAAAATAATTGGCACATGTTGGTTTTAATGGAGGGAGGGAGAGATGGAGGGAGAGATGGAGGGAGAGATGGAGGGAGAGATGGAGGGAGAGATGGAGGGAGAGATGGAGGGAGAGATGGAGGGAGGGATGGAGGGAGGGATGGAGGGAGGGATGGAGGGAGGGATGGAGGGAGGGATGGAGGGAGGGGGGAATGGAGGGAGGGATGGAGGGAGGGAGGGAGGGAGGGATGGAGGGAGGGAGAAATGGAGGGAGAGATGGAGGGAGGGAGGGAGGGAGGGATGGAGGGAGGGAGAAATGGAGGGAGAGATGGAGGGAGGGGGGAATGGAGGGAGAGATGGAGGGAGGGGGGAATGGAGGGAGAGATGGAAGTGAGTTGGACAAGTAACCTCATAGAGACATTGCACACAGGCACTCGTTCTGTATATATTTTATTTATTCACAAGATAATGGAGAGAAAACCATACGATATGTCCTACTCATACCTGCAATGATGTTTCCTCTTGGCAGTCCAGAAGGCATCCCCACAACCACAGCAGTGGGTCACGGCATGGTCAGGGATCCATCTCACCCCTTCCCCCTGCCTGTCCACACAGTCCCAGCTTGTCTGGCTTGTCACCGACTGCACGTTCACACACAATCACTCAAGACATTCACAATTAGCAATGACATCAAACAGTGGTGACATCATTGTAATCACATGCAGTATATACTACTGCAACCACAACCATCCCACTGGTGGGAATTCCCCGGGAAATCAAACTAAACATTACATCTGATCACAAAGACTTGGTGGCAGTCAACAGGACCAGCAGAAGTGAGTTGAATGTCGCATGTTTAGCACAACAGGGCAGGAATTGTAGGACACATTCAGAAAATTCACAGGATAACTACTTCTGGTGATGAAAATGACGTATAACATCAAATAACTGCTCACCTTCTCAGACAGAGAACCAGGTAGCTCTTCCTCTGTGTACGGCACTCTAGAGAGAGAGTTTGACACTGCGACTACACTTTCAGCTTTCCTTAGTTGCCCTGTTAGTTTCTGGACCCGAGAAGAGTGAAGAGAGTCTAACTCTCTCAGTCGAGCATGCACCAAGTCTTCATTGCACGGCAGTCCATCGGCATCAAGATGGTGGTAACGCAAGCTAAATAAACATAACACGGGTTGTTGTTTTTTGTTTAAAAAAAAAACAAAAAAAAAAAAAACTTCTAAACCCAATATCATCAATGAACACAATGGGTCCCCACATCCAAACCTTACAATGTGGTTGTGTGAGTGCCTCCTCGCTCCAGCACTGGACCCACACTGTTACTGCGCCATGCTGATTCTGCCTGTCCTCCGTCCCTCAGACACATTCCCGAAGCTTCTCCCGGGAGTCGTTTTTGTATTGGTTGCATTTCAAAGTCAGACAGGGGAGGAGCGTGGGATTGAGGAATTAAGCGAAAGTGCTTCTCATTGATTTCACAAGGCTCGTCTATCCGAACGCTGATGCACCTATTAGCTGAGTCAGTGTCTGCCTGCCCTGTTCTTAATGAGCCCGAGATACCAGCAGGAATATCTATAGGAATGGACTCATTGACTGTACAGATACCATTACTTGTGGCCACACCCATCTTCAGGTGCAAGCTCTCATGGAATTTAAGATCTGTCAAACTTGTAACGAGTTCGTCCTCGACATCAAACGATTTGTTGATCACAAACAAGTCCTCGTGAGCTCCGTTGAGCGTAGAGTCCTCAATCACATGTGCAGCATCAACCCCGTTGCTTCTGTCAGTGCAATGACGACTGGTGTCATTGCTAAGGTCCAGCAAAATATCACAACTATCACCATCGTCTGAACTGGTACTGCCAAGATTATGATACCCTGGCCCATCCTTTGGCAACACAATGCCCTCTGGACATTTATTGGAGATTATAGAGGAGTTTCCATCCTTTGAAGACACGAGGTTGGTCAGAGAGGAAGAGGAAAGAAAGGTTTTGTTGTAGGCAGAGAGGACTGGAGAGCAGTACATGGCTCGCCACAGAAATATCCGATGGATGTGAGCAATGGGCTTAAGAACCTGCAGAGGAAGACATAGACCACTGATTGCCTGAAGCCAATATTGAGGTTACCAGTGTGACATGCTCCAACCTTGTGCTCCCCTTGGGCTGGAGGTTTGTACAAGTAGTTGACGACATCAGAGTTTCTCTTGTGGAGGAATGCCCAGATGGGTGTGGTGTCCTCCACCAAACGCCACTCTTCTCTCTCCTTCATGCTGTTGCCGAGGAAAGTGCCGAAGAAACAGGAGTAGGCATGTTGGCCGAGTTTTACCTGGGGAAGTGATAGAGGAAAATATGATAGTGAATAAACATTTGATATGGACTGATCAAGAGAAAACAATAGACAGCAGGCACGGTTCAATCATTGTTCAACCATACTACACTACTACAACCACAAATGTAATCATTTTCCTCGTCATTTAAACTCAACACTCAGATGTCTTCTGAAGGAAGTGTTCATTTTCAGAAGTGTTAATTATTAGGACGTGTTCATTACCTAGACATGCTAAATATTAGGAAATTTTTATTTCTAGAAAATATTAACTACTAGAAAGTGTTCATTACCAGGAAGCATATATTAAATTACTTGTGACTATTCAAGCAGTCGTAAAATTACCAAAAAGTGTTCATTGAACTCGAAGTCGCAGGGGAACTGCCTCATCAGCTGATGCACAGAGTCCAGCCACTGTAGGAACACAGGACACCTCTGGTTCATGTCGTCACATGTGTGGCCACAACGATCCCCAAACTTGTGGCCATACGACAGCCATTCTCGCTCCAACAGGACTTGGAAACCCTGTGTGGACAGACAGACACACACACACGTGCAGGACTCACTCATACTTTGCTTTAAATAGCTGGGAATAGAATTTGATGTATAGGACGCACCTGTATGGTTCTGTAGTAAGGATCCAACATGAGTTCAGCCAGCGCCACCACCTGTGTAGTCCTGTCCCAACCATCGGAGCAGTGGACCAGAATGGGTTTGGCACAATCATGGACCACACCCACCACCTCACACGAAACAGCCAGCAACTCGCAGATGTAGCTGAGCCACTGGGTGCCTTCCAGGTTGGAGAGGAAACTATAGACCATGAGAAAAGATATCCTCACTCCACCCAGTATTATTGTATACTGTTATCATAACATCAACAGACACACAAAACATTTCATGCACAGGAAGAAACTTGTGGGTTAGGGCTAAGCCCTAACGTGCCAGCCTCATCCTTGGCTGGCAACATTACATTCGTTAGTTATTTGATTAGTGACCTGAATAGATCGTTATTTGTTGAATTAGTTTGTTTCATATAAATTAGTGAGATGAGTAGGAAGATATATGTATCTGTAATTAGGTCATTTAACATTGAATGCGTTCATATTTGTGATATCGTCATCTCCATTGGAAAGAAGCTAACCTATTTGAAGGAGTGTGATCCCTGGAAGAGGTGGAGTAGTTTGAGACTGAGTTTTGTCAGTACATAAGCTTTAATTATATTTCAATTCAGAAACACTCGGTGCAAGTGGTGGTTACTCTAGTGTAAGAGCTAGGAAGATTGTGTGTGTGTGTGTGTGTGTGTGTGTGTGTGTGTGTGTGTGTGTGTGTGTGTGTGTGTGGTTAGCATGTGTGTGTGTGTGTGGTTAGCATGTGTGTGTGTATGTGGTTAGCATGTGTGCGCGTGATGTTGGGTCAGCTACTGACTGATTGTGTGAGTGAGCAAGTGTCTAATAACTTACCAACACGAGTGCAGTAAAATGGGAGAAACAAGTCAAATTTTTTTGAAGAAACACAAAATGCTCAAGAGGCACATGCTCACAGGCAACACACGGAGCAACAAGGAGAGTTATTAGCACTAATGAACAACAAGGAGAAAAACACTCCATCAGCACATGAAGCAACAAGGACACCGGCAACATGAGCACATGGAGCAACAAGGAGACAAGTGACATCAGTACATGGAGCAACAGGCAACATCAGCACATGGAGCAACAAGGACACCGGCAACATCAGCACATGGAGCAATAAGGACACAGGCAACATCAGCACATGGAGCAACAAAGGCAAACACACCATTGCCCACATGTGTTCACATGGAGTGGGCACAGTGTATAACTTAATACTGGAATGAGATATCAGTATGAAACTTCTAATACTTACATAATTCTCATCAAAGGCATTTAAATTACGCATGCAGACTGGAGTTCTAGAGGAGAAGTGTATGGCCAAAAGCTCTCATTAGTTAAACAAGCAAGTAGTCTTGATACAAATTTTTGATAGTGCATGAACTGAAACTGAATGTATTGTAATATGTACCATTCACAAATATAAGCTTTGATTGGGGCAGCTGTGCTTACATCAAATAGCACAGCACTATCTTCCTCTTAAGAGGTCACTACACAGAATTGCAGTCAAAAACTACTATTTTGTAGTGTGTGCACAGATTAAAAAGCAGCAAAATAAAACAACCAGAAGGTTCAAGAAAACATAATAGTGTGGACTGCATATTTTGATATCCATTGTATACTAGCTGCAGATGTGGACAAGCAAAGGAAGGATAAAGTTAGTGAATAATTAGTGATGTTCTTTGTCTGTGGTCTAACCTACACTGTACCATATAAGATGGTGGAGGGGTGGGTGTTTGAAGCCAATAAATTCAAAGAAGACCGGAGATCAGTTCAATTCCTTTTGGTAGGGTATACAGTATTTCAGCTAGATGTGCGTGTGTGTGCATGTGCGTATGCATGCGGAGGGTATACAATAGCTTTTGTTGGGGAGGATGTTCAATAAAACGAAAGTTTCACCGAAACATGATTTCACATGGACTATAAAATACATCCAATATTACATCACAGTGGTGTAATTAATATTTATGCTGCATGCACCCAAACATGTCGTCAAAGGTTCTGGGTTTGTAAAATTTCATTACATGATAAAATATACATAAATATACGGTACCTGACTTGATCATCAGCAGCGAGAACAGCTCGAAGCTGCTGAAAACTCTTCCTGACAGAGTGGATATTTGGAAGACCTTTGAATCTGATATCACAGTTGGGATAGTAATCTATAGGAGACAACACAACCATCATAATGACTTCAATTAGTCATCTACAGCAAGAATTATCCTAAACAACACCCTAATAAGTTGAATTGGATTAGAAATATATTTTTTAAAAAGCTACTGCTGCTGTTTTTCCCCCTTTTCCCCCTTTTCCCCCTTTCAACTGTTGGAGGTGCACATGGTACAGCTATATCAGGAGGAGACTCACATTTGGTTGGTGGCAAACAAAACATCTTTCCTTTTTACTTCTTTACTTTTGATGGTTTGTGTGCCTTCATAACATGAGCAGTAAACTAACTCTGTTTCTAAAAATACTTTGTTTTATTTGTTTACGGTTTCACATTCATGCAGGCAGGCTTAACCCACAAACCCTGCTCTGCAGCACGGACAAAGGCCAAGCACTTGGAAGCAGTCATTCTTGCCTCATGGGTTCAGTTTCACTAAAATTTTATGAACGCTAGAGGTTAAAGTAAGCAAAGGCATAATTTTGTACATTATACTATTAAATCAAGTGTACACTAAAATTGAACTTCACATCAGAATGCAAGCAGTTTTAATTAAACTAGCACCAGTTCTGACCTGTCTATTCAAAGTCCTCGTGTAACATGTAGTAACTGACCTGCACATTCACAGCCTCCCCCTTTAGCCCGGTTGCCCAGAGTGACGGTGTATGATCTCAAATCCATGACCACCAGCTGAGGTTGACCACACCCAACAGATCGTTCCACTGCCTCGGGAGTCATCTCACCTGCAACAGCTGCTGCTTGCTCACAAGGAGTGGGCTGACAGGAAGCTGTGTCACATGACCTAGGGTGGAGTGAACAAAGACAAGATCCATTAAGACAACAGTAAAGCAATCAATTTGTCACCACGTTTCTTCTATTAGCACTGCCTGGGCACTGCTAGAACTGTGTGTGTGTGTGTGTGTGTGTGTGTGTGTGTGTGTGTGTGTGTGTGTGTGTGTGTGTGTGTGTGTGTGTGTGTGTGTGTGTGCATGCGCACGTGTGCATGTGTGTGTGTGTGTGTGTGTGTGTGTGTGTGTGTGTGTGTGCATGCGCATGTGTGCATGTGTGTGTGTGTGTGATAAAGGCATGCACATGGTGAGATTCACTCATTGTCCCTGGATCTGCGCCTCATGTTAGTTCAACATGTCAGTAAGGGGACAAGGGGATGGGATCACCAAACAAAATAAATTAAGTTGCACTTTTAGGAATTATAGTGATCTATCAAATTTGACTTTGTGTGTATGCAATAACAAAGATAAATAAGTTTGCATCTTGTGCGGTTTTCTTTTCTCATGTCCTACCACACACACACACACACACACAACCCCACCCACACACAACCCCACCCACACACAACCCCACCCACACACAACCCCACCCACACACAACCCCACCCACACACAACCCCACCCACCCACACACAACCCCACCCACCCACACATTTAAACATAAACCCACCCACTTACACACTAACAAACACACACACACCCAATTACACACAAACCCACCCAAACTCTCACACACATTTAATCACTAACCCACCCACCAACCCACCCCCACCCACACAACAACAGCCACTAACTGGGTCAGGTCGGTGCTGGCCAGGAGAGGTGTGTCTCCACTCCTGTGTCCAAGTGGCGAACATGCATGTGAGATAGCAGAGAGCAGCTTCTCATCCTCCTTGCTACGCCAACTGAGCATGCCCACTAGAGGCTGGCTCGACCGCGCTATCACACACCCATTCACAGTGTGTCTGCAGAAGAAGTTACATCATGAATGTCTAAACTCTCCATAATCATCAAATGCTCAAATAAATTAACAAGAAAGTTTCAGAAATCACAGAGGATAAGAGTGCTGTTTAGCCACAGGATAAACATCTTCGTGATCTATCAAGATCATATAACACGTACCTCCAAACCACGACTGGTAATCTTCCAAGCATTCTGAACTTGGATGCCTGAATAAGTTCCTGTTCTGAAATAGAGTTTGGAATAACCAGCAACTTTGGGTATGTGGCACAAACTCTGAAGGAGAAAAAAAATCAGTAAAAACAAATAAACGTAACATCCCTACATTAATAAATTACTTAATCAAGTTTGCTATAAATCAACCATTAAGCCACCTGGTAACACACAGACTGATGCAAGCATACAGAGTGATATGCATGACACAGCTAGTTAAACATAACAGATGGACACTGTGTGTGAGAGAGAGAGAGATAATGAGAATGAAATATGTGAAACACTGCTGGACTGGGCCTAAAGCACAACGCACGCACACCACACACAACGCCAGGTATATGCTGCTAGTATTTCTATATCTGCCAGAGTGAGAGGGAGAAAAGGTAGCCATTTCTCACCCATCACATAGTGAACGCATCAACTCTGACTCACTCATAACTGCTATTGCATTGGGATATCCTCCACATACAGCCACTGGAATGAGACTCATCCACAGAACTCATTCCCATTCTGCGATACTCATTGGTGACTGATTCCTCTCTGTGATAACCTGGGTGGTGCACACATACAATATGACATAATCAATGAAAACCTCAACTCCCAAAGCTGTAGGATTTGAATTACCTATTCCAACCTTGTACATAACTACTATGAAAAGCAAACAAACTATGTTTAGAAAATAATGTATGCCCACATGTATGCCCACATGTATGCCCACATGTATGCCTTATGTTATGGAAGGAAATACCACAAATAGGGTTGTGAGAGGTACTCTATATTTAATTAATTATGTTAGACACAGAAATATGATGGATTTGCCTACATATTGAATACTACTTTGTTTGCTGATAACCCTTAAGATTAGCATGAGTGTGCATTAATTGTGACGAATAGCTATACCATTGCACAAGAGAATGGACCTCATCCAATTGCTCAATTTCTGCTATGACAATGCACATAGCCACTCAGGACTAAAGCTGCTCCTGGGAGGCATCACAGTCACACAGTGCAGAACCACATGACATTGTGCAGAACCACATGACATTGTGCAGATACATACATACTGCATGGCTACATCAAATAAAGTACAAGGACAGGGACAGATGCTGCATGAACCCTATGAACCCTGGCTACTGAAGTCTAGATGGCTCTTGCTACATGCACGATGAATTAAAAAGTTTACAATAGTCTCACAATCTGACGTTATTGAGGGGGGGGGGGTAGAGCCAATCAGATCATGTTTTCAAACTGTACATGTCCATAATATTGTGTCTGCGTTGGTTTCAAAACTTTTTTTCCCCCTTCTCCTTTTCACTTAGAAATAGACTATTAAGCCTGCCAGAACTGGCAAAATTTGTTTGGTAAATTAAATTTTTTGAGACTGGAGTTATTTAAAACCATTGATATTTCTTGAAACAGTATTACCGAATCTAAATTTGACCACTCATATGTTTGACCACTCAAATGTTTGACCACTCAAATGTTTGACCACTCAGCTGACTAAGAGTTGCCATAGCAATCTGATTTAATAATAAGAAGAACAAACAGCAGCTTCAATTATTTACGTTCAGTTCACTCTAAGGAAATGTTTTCTGTTGTAGTTGCATTTGATCATCTACAGGAGGTGGTTTGAAGAAATTTTCTTCAAAATGACAGCAAAATAGGTTACCAAGCAAGATGAGGTTCCATCTCTCGCTCAGAGCTTGGGATAAGAAGAATGTCAAGAGTTTTTTTTAGCCCTCCAGTCTTCCACCTCACTCATGGCACAGAGCTAACTGTGGAGCACCATGTCTGTATTGGAAGCTGCTATCAACACAGGCTTGCAATGTTTCCTCTCTTCCTAAGTTCCATTACAAGCTGAACCCAATACAATGTGTCTGTCTGGGGGCAGTCAAGAAAGCATTGCCCTGTGAATACATACATACATTACTCCAGCCAGAAGTTAGGTGGATTTTAAGGCCAATGCTTGACTCTGTGAGCATTGATTTAATCTGAAAGTACTGCAGGAAAGCCAGCATTACAATAAGTCATATCTGGAAGGGAAGAATGCAGGGAAATAAATTGAGAAGATTGTAAAATTGTACGCTAGTCCCACTAAGAATTCTTTCTGAAAATATATGACGCCAAACTTTAAACTTATATAAACTATTTTTCTGTTTAGTCTCTCTAGTCTGGTGAGTAAGGAATTTCAAACCACTCCATTAGTCTGCTATAAGTGTACTTATCAAAACTTGCCAATAGCCACTATAAGATCAATTATAGATGTAGGCAGGTGGTAGATAGGGCAATCCCCTATTAAGAAAATTGTTTAATATTGTCAAGAGCATAGCACAAAGAATTACACTAGATATTGTGGTTACACGTATGCAAAGAATGTTCATAGCAAACTGCTCCAACCCTTTTTCATTATTCTCCAAAAATTGGAGTCCACAGCCATTCCAAGGAGGAAATATGACAGGTACTATGCATCTGCAAGACTATAGGAGGAATTATTTCAGTCGCCAAAAAAAGTCGCTATCAAAATCTAAGGCTTAAAAAAAGCAACTGCCAATAAAATTAATGGCATGCCTAACATCTACCCAAATTTATTATGTACAGTATAATAAATTTCATTTAGATTTCCTTCATTTGTTGCACCAGGTAGTAGCAGTAGCTAATGTTATTAAGGCAATTGTCCCTGGTAGTAGTAGAAGCAGCCTGTGTTCTTAAAACTGTTGTCTCCGGTAATAGCTAACATTTTTATTTTAAGGCTGCAAAAACAGGAAACCCAACAAAGGGAAGAAAAAAAAAAAGAAATAAAATGGAGAGAGAATAAACAAACCCACACACAATCAATTTTACAAGGTTTTATTTAAGGTGTAGCCCACCCAAACTTGAATATTGAAGTCACAAGATCTCATTAGGACGTGAACACCGGAAGTGATTCACCAGACGTAACTCCCTGCTCATTAATAATGTCTAGTTCACAGTACAGCATATGTGTTAATATTGGTGCCACTTAGTGGTAAAGGTTGCATACATACTGTACACACATTACCTTCATGACTAACGACATTTAAATGTCTGTGGCATTAACAACATCAAGAACAAAACAATTGCTATTGACAAGAAACCTTACCTAAATTAGTAAAATTAACCAAGTGATGCTTTTTAATTGAATTCCTGTGGTCCAATCTCAAGTCCTTCTGATAAGCATGAAATATGTAGGCAAATATGTTTCTGTGTTCAGAGTAGGACGCTCGGAGAACTGCTTGCATGTGCGTGCAGAAGGAGCGAGCTTTTAAGTGACTTGAAAACACCAACCTTGGTGGACAAAGTGAACCACATTAAGTGTGTATGTAGTCAACATGCACAGTACAAGCGATACCTAGATGTTAATAATACAGAAGTTTGCAAACTAATACACTAGTATGCACACGCACACACATATAGATATATATATATATATATATATATATATATATATATATATATATATATATATATATGCATAAGAGGTGACTGTCAGCACATTCATGACTCAGTATCTTAAATTCCACAATTGCATATGCTACAACAATAAATTGAAGATCCAGTTAACACCAATACGTGTGCAGGAGGGAGGAAGGGAGAGAGAGAGAGAACAGTGAGCGTTTCAACATGAACTGACATTCCAGCTTCTCACACTATATCCAAAGCTACACTATTCACCTCAAGCATCCATTGATGCCCAAGGTTGCCCAACATCAAAACCCTTCCTTATATAACAAGAGCTATCCCGCACTAAGACCTGTGGCAAATATTTACTATAATATTTACCAGAGGCCCACCATAGCTTCACTTGAAGTAATCAAGTCACCTGTTGTCCAACAGACAGACAAATGCTTGGTCATATCAGAACTCACCCGCACAAGGGGAGTTTAGGTAGGAAGCTGTTGGCAAATTTTACCACCAATTTCTATCGCTGCAAGAGCAAGTATTTTTTTTACTTCCCTGGCAATACATTCTTTCAATCTCAGCTGTGCAGGCTGGGTGGATTTAATTTCTTCAATTATTAATTTTTTCATTACAAAAGTGTGGGTGGTTACGTTGTAAAAACCGGTAGTTGATTTATAAACTCTTCAATATTTAAATTCAAGAAATTAGCTAGAAATGCAGCCTTTGAATTCTCCTAACATTTTTGTTTGACTATTTTGTGAAAATCCAAGACCTTCCTGCACCTGAGCTTAGTGCTGGGAGAAAGATAACATTTGAGCAGTGGTCCTAGGACCCGTGTGGTCCACAAGTGTTTCCTTGCAGTTGTGCAGGAACGGTACACAAATGACATGCAAGATTTAACAAGTAGTGTTTGAGAAAAAAAAAAAAAAATGTTTAGAACACTTAAGATGGGTTTAAAGTTGTGGTAAGATTTACAACCTCTGGGTTTCCATACAGTATACGCACTTAGTTGTAACCAATTAGCTGTAACAATAAACTTAGTGTTTCCAAACAGTAAACAATTAGTTAGAAATTCATTCTTGAGCAAAATATGTGGATGTATCCACCCCCCCCCCCCTCCCCACCCGTGTGCCACAGGTAAAAACAGACCTGTCAGTTGTACCACATTATGCAGGACTGTCTTGCATCCCACACTATTGCCCCCCCCCCAATACCACCTGACAAATTAAATGTCCTGCATTTTTGTGGGTGAGTTTGTTGTTGTTTTGTTCCACCCCCTCATAATTAATGTGGAACTGAGCAGGCGGAAATCAGATGCATTGTCACCAAATTAAATATCACAAAATTGAATCTATCCTTGCTTTAGTCCAACAGGACAGAGTTTGATCTCTGATTCAGCCAGTCAACATTAGTCAAATCCATTTTATTGACCATAGATTTATTGGCACTGATATTTTGTACAATTTGTGGGAAGGGGGTCCCCCTATTCTCCTAGAATGGTACACCTGTGCCCTTATGTGCTCTTCATTTTGGACAATAAAAAAGCTGGCAGGTGTGTAAAGGGAATGGAGTCCTGGGATGACGACACCACCAAGGCATGTCTCTGAACTCCACTACACAACTGATGCCAACTACATTTGCTAGCCCTTCAGGTGTCTCTGCAGTGAAACTAGGTTCCTCTGGACTTTGCTCACAACACCCGGACAGCTCTGATGATGCCTCAACAACACCACAGAGACACCTGCACTGCACCATTCATACCATCACCTGAACTCTGCCATCACCTGAACTCTGCCATCACCTGAACTCTGCCATCACCTGAACTCTGCCATCACCTGAACTCTGCCATCACCTGAACTCTGCCATCACCTGAACTCTGCCATCACCTGAACTCTGCCATCACCTGAACTCTGCCATCACCTGAACTCTGCCATCACCTGAACTCTGCCATCACCTGAACTCTGCCATCACCTGAACTCTACCACACACATTTATCTTATTATCTAAAGTATATGCACTTAAACCTGCATGCTATAATCAGTTATGATGATCTCCTGTTTTAATGAAAGGTTTGTTGTAAAAATTATCATCAAATGCTTCTTGCATCGAACTCAAAGGAAAAATCAATTTTAAAGAAAGATAGACACCCACCCACCCACACCACACCCACCCACACCACACCCACCCACATGAAACACTCACTCACCCACCCACCACCGACCCATCCACTCACAAACGCATGCATGCACCTACACCACACCCACCCACCCACATTCTCTCTCTCATGCCCACACACATCACACACAGCATGTGCAATCAAGTGTACCGTACCTGAATATTCTGGCATCTTTGCAGAGGAAGGTCAGAGTCTCTTTATTGGTCTGCACCTCCACTCCTTCTATCACGCCAATGGGAACCTGCACACACACACACACACACACACACACACACACACACACACACACACACACACACACACACACACACACACACACACACACACACACACGCACGCACGCACGCACACACACATCAATCACACAGCCATTCTCTACTGCTTCACACCATTAGGCATGTCCAGGGAGTCCACACCATACTCTTAAAATATTAATATTAGTAATAATTAGAATGAGATATAACAGTTGATCTGAAAGTAGGCCCTACACGAGTGGGGCTAGCAAGCTACAGTATCCACATGATTCGGATGGAATTTGTTTAAATCATATATATATATATATATATATATATATATATTAAAAATATTGGGTGAAAAAAATAAAGACAAGAACATATACATAAAAAAAGCTACATTTTAATGATCCTTACCAAATCAAATCATATATACCAACCATAAACTGATCATAGGAGTATGATGTATTGTTAACCTTTACCGAGATCTTTAGTTCTGTTGCTCCCAGAGTGTATTATTGCATAGTAATCATGCAGGTGTAATGATGATGCTATTCCCCCTTTCTCTCTCAAATCTTTTTGAAGGAAGCATTTGCTACAGTGAAATCAGAATTACTGAAACTAGAAAAGGTACCTATCATACGGATGGAAACAACACCCCCCCCCCCTCTCCTGAAGGCCTGAAGGATATTTTATAGCACAGCACCCATCCTATGAACAGAGACAACAAAGACCTCTTAATATAATTGTAGCTATGTTGTTTCCTATCTCATCCCAGATGCTTTGGCTTACAGAGCTAAAAAGAAGTAAAGAAAAACAGCTGGAAGTGGTTTGGGTACAGTTTTACTGACCTATGTGTTTACACAATTGTGGTTTGTAGTAAGTTGGGTGGTATACTCAGGTAGAGAATTGTGACCACAACAAGGAAATTTTGGAGGAAAAAAAGTCCCACAGGCAGGGTTTTACTCCAATCTTCACCATACATCCTCATAAACACTCCAAGGTGACTCACATCGAACCCTTAACATTTAAGTTCTTTATGCCCAATCATCTGGGAGGAGTTGGTGAACAAACCAATCCAAACTTCCTTGTAACACCCCCAGGGTAACCCCCATCAAATCTTGAACAATTTCAGCCTCTTAGGCCCAATTGTCTGGGAGTAGTTGCCAAACAAACAAGCAAACAAAGAAATTGAGAATTATAGTAAGGCTAGAAATGTATCAATCCTACGGATGGAAGCAATAAAAAATATCTTACCATAATTTGACATTTTTTGTTGGTTTGTTTGTTCTCTGTCACATATCAGACACTTCGGACTACAGGGCACAAAAGAAGAAAATGGAAAAAAAGGAAAGGGACTTGAACTCACAGAGAGTGTTCACATAATTGTGGTTTGCAGTAATAGGGGTGGTTTACTTAGGCAGAGTCGAGACCTCAGCTAGGAAATTTGAGGGGGGAAAATTAGCCACAGGCAGGGTTTTACCTCAAATATTCACCAAACTTCCTTTGACCCCCATCAAACCCTGAAATTTTTAACCCTTTAAACCCAACCATCTGGGAGAAGTTACTGGGGAAAAAACAACAAACAAACAAACAAACAAATTAAAAATTTTAGTAAGATGTACCTGACCCTTATCTATCTTTTAAGAAAATGGGCCTAGAGAGACAAAACATATTTGAAAGCATAAGTAACGATTTAAAAGATTGACTGTATGGAAGTAAGGGTCAAGGGTCAAGTGTTTGAGTGATATCGGACAATCATAATTCATTGTTGATGCATTCACAAGTGTTGAAACTTCATTAGTTCTGTATGGAACAACATACGAAGATGATGATGACTATGAGAGATATCTGAAGGTCCAGAAACTGATGGTGTGGATAAAGAAAAAGCTGGCAGATGTGACAATATCCAGTATGCATTGTTTGAGCAGTAATTATAGGAACTTACAATGAATTTGATAAATGTAGCGTGTGTGTGTGGCACAATTAAAAAAAAGAAAAAAAGAAAAAAAGAAAAAAAAAAGAAAAAAAATTCAAATTACGATATTTACTGCTCTATATATAAGCTAAAGAGAATTAATATAGGATTGATCTGGTAATAAGAAAAGAGTGACACCAGATAATACTGATGCAAATGACCCTTTCCCATTTCAAATTGTACACCTCAATCATTTACTACTTTTATGCAGTCTGCCAATGAAAAAAAAAAATGATATCTTAGTTTTAGATTTTTTTTTCTTTTTTTTTTCCCGGGTTTTCCCACTCCATGTAAAAAGGTTAGGCATTCCAATATTGGGATAGAGGAGTGCATGGTTGTCACCCCTGTATCACATATAGGTATCAAGAAGAATTTTATTTCATTTCTACACCAGATTCCACTTGTAACTAACACTGTATATTCCATCTCTTTGTGTGGCTAGTAATCTGTAGTTGGTGAGGTAGAGAAGTTCGGCTTCTTTCAGACGTCCCATGTATTCCACGTTCTCTCCACTCAGCAGATCAAATGGCACCTCCTCGTATATGCAACCCTCCTCTACAAAATTGTAATAATAATAGTAATAATGGCAACAAATGAGTATTAATAATTATAATAATAATCAGGCTTCCCTTATAGAATTGTGTATTAAACTATTATTTGGTGGATATTACTCCAATTGTTGCCCACCCTTTCATTTTTTATAATTTTTTAAATTTTGATCTACTGATATCAGTCATTCAAACAGTCTAAAAAAGCGTTTATCACACGTTGCATCACACTGGGTTGAGGCAGGTTGAAGTAGGTAAAATTTGAGCTTGTACTATAAATTCACATATTCTTAAGTACTTCCTGCTTAAAAGGTAGATAATTTGGGGCTGAGGAATGGAAGAAAGTGAGAGGATGGTTTCCAACAACTCTAACTAACCTACATGTGCAGTATTAGCAGATCACAAAACCAAAATTACTCAGGGGAGATATGGTTCAGCAGAAATTGAGAGTTCGAGGTTAAAGTTCAATTTTTGATCATTAGCTTCTTCTTAAAATAACTTAGTCTCAGTGGTAAAATAAAATGAATTGTGTAAATAATAAAAAAAATTATTAAATTTTGACTAAATAATAGTTTAATACAACAATCCATTGTGTCTTTCTGTTTCAAAACTTAATGACCTCTTCCAAGAAATTTTTAAACATTTTTCTGGAGACTCAATAATGAATACCTTCATTAGAAATGATAAACTTTCTCACAGGTGATTTTCGAGTTGTGATTAAATCATTTTTGTTTTATGTTTTAGGAGAGGTAACATCCTCTTTGGGAAGGGCAGGACATACCGTGGTCTCCCCTCACCAGAATGAAACTGCCATGACAATGAATATGATTTCTATATTGCAATAGTTTTAACTTCCACTGGAGTGATGGCTTGCCCCCATACACTTGATTTTGCCCACCCCCTCCCCCCTGGAAACTTTAGTTTAAAAAAAATCCCTGTAACTTAATAGTTAAAATATTTGCAGACTACCTGCATCCAACTTGGCACAAAGGTGGACAACTTAAAGTCTTGACAGTTTTAGTGCAGAGGCACACACTTCAATGTTGGAAGTTTTAGAAATCATTTTTGGCACCATCATATTGAATCTAAAGTTTTCAACAAAAAAACACCAAAAAAAAAAAAACACCAAAAAAAAAAAAACAATTTTGCAAAAGTTTTCAACAAAAAAAACAAAAACAAAAAAACACCAAAAAAAAACAATTTTGCATCCAAATTTTTTGTGAAGGGAAACAGCAGCTATGTTGTTTATTTCCCCTCCCCTCTCCTTACACATCTGCTAATTAAATTTTAAGAGATTACCAACAATAGCCAAAACAAAGTTATTGCATATTGTGTAGTGGGCAATAAGGAATACCAGTGCTACCAACAAATACAAAATCCCTCCAACATAAATAATAATAATGTTAAATTAAATCTGGCTGCCAGAAGAAAAAATAAATCGCAACCCCCTTTTTATTCTTAATTATCTTTAATATTATATCAGCCTTCAATCAAGAAGATTAAATATAATCAAAGATTATTTTACTGTCCCTAACAAAAGGTGTACTATTATTCCCTAAATATTTATACAATACAATACATGTGCTTGCTTGCAGAGAGCAGCAAGGAGTCCCTCATGGCCTCACCATGCTCTAAAGTCAGTGGATAGGGTATACAAACCATATGAATAAATCAAAAGGTTTCAAATAAGATGGGTACTAAAATTTGATTATTAGCTAAGAAAGAAAAAAAAATCAATTGTATCAAAGGTGCAGTCCCAGGGATTCCCCCCTTAAATGACCATGTATATTTGCTGACTGTTAATAAGGAGCCAGCCAGCTTCAATTCACTACTAGTGGTCAGGATGGGTGAAGTACACGAAGTCATGTGTCTCCAGCTGCACCTTGTGGCTGGTTCATTTTCTGATCTTTCCAGGATAATCTCCTAATGATTATCTGCAGCCTCTCTTACAAGGTTGGACTATTCATCTAAATTGTTTTTAACCCTTAATTTCTCACAACTCAAATCATAAAATCAATCAATTGTTAAGAATTTTAAGGTGCACATCATTTCCCATCTAATAATCAGAGGATCTGTGGATGGCTATGTGGAGATAAGAAGGGGTACCAACCAACTATGTCCAATGGCTGAAAGCTGGTCCTCCAATCACAACCCCACTTTCCTCAAAAATTGAACTTTTCTTCCCCTCTCCCACTTTTCGGTGTACAATAATTCCTCATTTGCAATGCAAAGCCAAGGTCCCTCCCTACTCATTGTCCCTTTGTATTTTGTAAACCATTTATTCAAAAAAACAAAAACAAACAACAGTAAACAACAAAACCCATTGTGATTGCGCCACCAATACGTGATCACCTATTCACTCCAGAAAATATGGAAGCATTTATTAACTTTTTAAAATATCAAAATAATCTGAGAAAACCTATACTTACTGGGATACACAAATTCACTTGGATAGAAATAGTAATTCAGAATACCATCAATAGCTTATGAATAAAGCTATCTTATTGATGACAGACAGGATAACAAAGTTAAATATCTTATCATCTTTTAACCAAAAAAATCCTCCATCCACATCAACATGATGTCAGTAATAGCAGCTACTGTGGTTCCAGACTGAGCATTGTTACTTCTGTTAGTGTGCCTGATATTAAACAACGTGGTACCTCTGGGCTCTAATCCAAAACAACAAATAACTGCATCTAGCTTTTTGTTCAAAAGTAATTGTGAACTTTGGCAGGTAGATTGTACAGTCCAGCCAATAATTGTAAATTTCAGTAAATATTTGTAAACTAAGTAGGTAATTGCAAACTTAAGTAGGTAACCGAAAGTAGGTAACCGAAAGTAGGTAACCGAAAGTAGGTAACCGAAAGTAGGTAACCGAAAGTAGGTAATTGCCAACTTCAGCAAGTAATTGGCAACTTCAGTAGGAAATTATAAGCTACAATAGGTAATTGAATTGTAATGATGCACTTCCAAGACAAAGATGATTATTTCACATAATTTTTGTGCCAACAACTTTCAGTTATCAACCCGTGGGGAGAAGGGGGGGGGGGAAGGTTAGAGGAGGATGAAGTGTATACACAAGTTGATCTGTAAGTGTCACAAAACAATCACTACTGGCTACACTCACCAACAACCTTTGCCCTTGGGGGATAAAGCTCCATGTTGCGAATAGGAGAGAAACTGCCGACGTCTTCACCACAGCAGTCATCACACTTCCTGGCAACTCGGCCATCCTCACAACCACTACCCACTTCTGTCGCCAAGGACCGAGAGGCAATCCCATTGGTCAAAACTACATCTGAAGAACAGAAACTGGAAGTAGCCACAGTGGCTGAGGGTGTTTCTTCCACGTTAGAGGAACCCGACATACTCATCCTCGATAACTGTGAGAGGAATATGAAGACATTGTCACTCCAGATATCATTCGAGTATTATTCTTTCCTGGTTTTGTTTATTAGCGTCAGGCATGATTATGTTTGTATCTTTGACCAACAGTGCTTGCTCAGTGTAAACACACACAAACACCAGTTGCTGTGATGTGGTGTGTGTGTGTGTGCGTGCATGCATGCGTGTGTGTGTGTGTGTGTGTGTGTGTGTGTGTGTGTGTGTGTGTGTGTGTGTGTGTGCGTGCGCGCGCATGCATATGTATGTGTGTGTGTGTGTGTGTGTGTGTATGCTTGCGTGTGCGCACGTGAGGTAGAGATAGAACTAGCCACAGAGCTGCTGGCTGTGTTGTGGCTTGCTCAAGAAAGAAAGAGACAGAGAATCATTATATTCCCTAAGACTTGTCAGGTAACCACTTTAGTGAGGCATTCAATAAACAACAACGCAATAAGTTTAAGACAGTTTTGACTGCAAAGAATTAAAGGGATCAAAAATGAGTTCACAATTTGAGGAATGGATTATTTTTGTTGCTCAATCCACTAGAGTATCCTGCACACATAACTCTGTGACTGTCATATTCATAGGTTAGATAAGTGCATATACAAGCATACATAGCAGAGTTTGGCCTCCCTATAACTGAATATACAGCAATGGTAGAACACATTCTATATATACAAGTTGTTGACAATGGGGAGTTACACAGACGCACACACACACACACACACACACACACACACACACACACACACACACACACACACACACACACACACACACACACACACACACACACACACACACAACACACACACACACACACACACACACAATAGAATATAAAAATCAGCTATATAACCTATTACCCAACTCAAATAGTGTTGTACTTAGCGTTCATTTTAATCGGATATAATACATGCTTAGATTGGATAACCCATAATATAATCATAAAAATAAGTACCTTGGATCATACCATGAAGTGTATTATACACAAAATATGGCTACAAAGAAATACCCAATCTGCATGGTTGTTGATGAAAGGATCACAGACAGCAATGAAACACTTGGTAAACCATAGCATCATTGTCTGAGAAGCACAGATGATAGTTTGCTACATCAAATCCAACCCATAATTGGCTTGTGCCAAAATGTAGAAGAGCCAATCCCAAAGTATACAGATATATTATAGTCAATTAAATCACCACACCCCTGTCAAAATTGATCATTACACAGAGGTGTGGCCACACAGACCACACACCAAAGCAACACTGCATTAGCTCCTCCTGGACATTAGACTGTGATGTTGATAATGAAGTTGTTTTTGAGGTCCTGAGCTTCAACTACTGAGGTCCTTTGATACAGGAGGGAGGACGGGGGATGCAGTGGGCAAGAGACAAAACAAATACAATGTTCTGTATGCCTGCCTGCCTGCCTGCCTGCCTGCCTGCCTGCCTGCCTGCCTGCCTGCCTGCCTGCCTGCCTGCCTGCCTGGTTTGGGTCGTACATTGGATCATTTGATACAAATGTTCACCCCATAGAGAAAGTCAAGTAGCAACACACTGTACTCCTGCACTATATACTGCATAGTCACATACTGCCTGATTATATCTGCAAGATCTGTAATGAAAACCTTCATACTGTAAATCTAGTTAAAACATATGTACATAATGTAAAGCTACATGAATGTACATAATATACAGCTGCAGAGCTGAATAAGACAACCTCATCCAGACACACCCTCACAACCCATCACACTACAGTTATCACTAGCAAAAGTGTAAGAGTAGCATATGGACAAAGTTGGCAGTTTTGATGCTGATCTTTCTTTTTTTTCACTTGAATCTTACAAAACCAGTGACTATAATGGACACCAGTAAATGGCACTGACTCTCAGTTAAGTTTTCTCACAGCAATTACTAGCTGTAGCTATCAGGTGGCAACAACACCGCAAGCTAGTCTCGCTTGCCAGACCCTTTATCTACCGCAGACTGTAGGAAGGGTTTGGTTGCTGTCCAGCACTGATCTCATTGCAGGCACCAGGAACACTTCAAATTGAACGTATTGTTGTTGGTATTATATTGAGGTAGTTACATTCCACTGCAACAAGATCAGTGCTGGACTGTAACCAGACCCTTCCAACAGCCTGCAGTAGGTAAAGGGTCTGGCAAGCAAGACTAATTGAAAACAAGGTTAAACACCAAGTTGTGAATACATGTAGTAAGACAACCACAATGAAGCAAAGTGGCTACATGTATGACAGACCAGCTGCCTGCACAACCAGCTGTGTTGGGGGTAGACTGCATAACAGTGGCACACAGATCTGGCAAGCATGATTGGACATAGGCAGATTGCATGTTTACAGCAGAACTGATCTACAGCAGAACTGATCTACAGCAGAACTGATCTACAGCAGAACTGATCTACAGCAGAACTGATCTACAGCAGAACTGATCTACAGCAGAACTGATCTACAGCAGAACTGATCTACAGCAGAACTGATCCACAGCAGAACTGATCCACAGCAGAACTGATCCACAGCAGAACTGATCCACAGCAGAACTGATCCACAGCAGAACTGATCTACAGCAGAACTGATCTACAGCAGAACATGAAGACATCCAATACAACTGGCCAGATCTGTACTGCTGTCATAATGCAGCAACAAAAAAAAATCAATCCAGTTTGACTGGATTAGGCAGTGAAACAGAACAGATTTGGCAATGAATTGGATTTAAGCTGAATTATGATATTAGAACAAATCTGGTCAGCCTGAATTGATTTGACATGAATTATGCCATCAGAATAGATCTTGGTGGTTGGAATGGATTAAGGTTGATCTTCACATTTTATGGATTAAAATCGATGATAGCCCATAACATCTTCACAGGAAATGATATTGCTACAGTTGTTTTACTCTGCTACCCACAAGCATAGAACAGAAAACATTGCCCACTAGTGTGACATAGGGACAGTATACAGCAGCAGCATATTCAAGAACAGATGCTATAGATTCAGCTTCTCGGATATCCAATTATTCAATTTACATTATAACATGGTACATGTTGCAAACACAATAGGTACAAATCCACTTATGTACATTGTATTAAGTGCAAGCTCTCAGTGTGGTCACTTTTGGACCACAAAGAAGTGTTATCAAAAGGTGTAGAGCTCAGGGATTAAATAGTGACATAACTATTACTTGTGGTCTGGTGGCTCTACAATGCATGTATGTCCAGAAAAACCATTTGCACTGTGTAACAAGTGGACGTGCACTTCAAAATTTTTGTGCCGAATATTATTGCTGTATCCCAAATTCTGGGACTAGTGAGCCGTCCAAGGTCATTAAATGTCCTACAAGCAGAGTTGTCAAGTAATTATAGTTCCTATGTAGTTAATTGAAACAACATGACACCTGGATAAGAGAGAGTTTAGGGATCCAACTGTATTGCCTGATACTTTTGGGGGCCTGGGTAATAAATAAATCTTACCAGAAATCCTCTTCCTTTTTTAAAATTTTTACTACTATGATTTTCAGGATGAAAATTCTGCGATCAGATTTTGGACTTGTCAAAGTTAAATATAACAACTAATGAAGTTGTTGTTTTTGAGGTCCTGAATTTCAACTGCTGATGTCCTCTTACACAGGAGGGAGGATGGGGGATGCAGTAGGCAAGACACAAAACAAGACAATGTTCTGTATGCCTGCCTGCCATTCCTCTTGGTTTGGACTTGAAATTCTCTGTTGTAGTGCAAGCAAGATTCCCAAGTGTGCAGTCATCCATGTCTGGCCACCCATCATATAATTGTGAGCATCTAATATAGATCTACATGGTTCTTGCTCAAACAAAAGCTAAGGTCACCACATCTGCTGTTTGAAGATCAGCCAGATGTACATCTAATTCTCCGTCATAGAAACAGAAATGTCAGTTTATTCCAGAGGAAAGATAACAGAAAAAAAATTTGGGGGGGGGGGGGGGGGGGGGCAGGAGGAGATTTAAAGAGAATGGGGGAGAACTGGGATTGGAGACCAGATGGTTACCTAATAGGATAAACATTAGCTGTCATTATTACTGACATTAGACCAACAAAAATTTCTTGTTGATAGTATAATAGAGGCAAGAGAATGATGCACTGGAAGCATGTGTGTGTGTGTGTGTATATATACATATATATATATATATATATATATATATATATATACTTTTTTTCAATCAATAGATATGGTAAATAAAAAAATTTAAAAAGAACTATAACCAGTGATCATTCTCCCCAATGCAGAGAACAGACACTCCACTCCACATACTTTTTTGTTGGTGTTTTTTCTGACTGAAAGAGGAACAGATATTTGGGGTCTGTTGTGTAACTAGATCCAACACATGGTCACTGCAGTCTATACTATAAATTCACACCATAGGTTGATCCTGGTTGGTCAAATAACAAATGAAATCTACATTGAGGCTGCAACGACCCCCCCCCCCCCCCCCCCCCCCCATTTGTTCAATGGGAAATAATCCTGGCAAGAATGCTGACATACGTACCTAGCCCTACCCATGCTAATTAAACATCAAAACTGAGAAGATTGATCGAGGCTGAATGTGTACGAGGCTGAATGTGTACGAGGCTGAATGTGTACGAGGCTGAATGTGTACCATGCTCTGATCCACCAAACCATAAATAGTGTGTACAAATGTTACGTATATTTATCATAAGCAATGTGTAGTAACCAGGCAAGAAAATCAATCTCCTCTCAATGTGGAGAGAATGAGTGCTAGTATCTTGAGCACAGCCTCACACTGAGCACCTTCTCACTGCACTACACTTACACCAGAAAATAAATACTAACAGAAAGGACATCACCAATTGGTGAAACATTTTGAACCCTGACCCAGAGCCAATGGCCCACAGTAGGATTCCAGCACAATTGGTTCTTCTCCTCTCTATCTTTTTCATTTATCTCTAAACTAAGTGGTAAATAATTTTATCTGTAACCTCATAGAGCAGTGCAACATAGAGTTGAACAAGATATACACCACTATCAGTGTTAAATTGGTTTATGTCACTGTGCACTAGCTTTGCCACATGTTATGGGCTAGTCTAGAATTATATGTCCCACAGGAATTCTGCAGAACTCATGAGAATATAAGATAAAAAAGGGATTGAAGTGACGTTTATAAAACAACAGAGTGGAAGAACAGGGGACATTGATCATAATGTCATCCACCCTCAACTCTTCCTAAGCTCTGTAGAGTTAAGTATACATATGTAATGTACAACTGACATACACCTCCAGCTGCATCCAACTAATACACCAGTAAGACATGCATATCTAGATAAGATTAAAGACAGATTTCACAGGTGTGTTCATTAGTTGAAATAACTAGGTTTAAAAATTTTTTAAATTAAAAAAAACTAAAGACATCGCAGAGATGAGTGCATGTCAACAGACATTACTGCTCAGATTCCACAGAGGTGTGTGTGCTCACTAATGGACAGGAAAATTAAAATTATATTTTGTAACCATAGATTCTTCAGAGTAATTACAAAGGCATGCATGCACCCCAGTAGAACACCACACTATGGGATGTAGCTAACACATGTCCCAGGCTTACTAATAAATATCATCACATTGCAATCAACATTGTCACTCTAGTGTTACTACCCATTGTGTGGTGACTTTAAACCAGACTATTTACTGCAAGTATCTGGAGTGTCACTCCAAAGTGCTAACATCACTACATCATTGATTAACAAAGTGAGAGGAGGTGTTAAAAAGGAACTTGTTGGTTAGGAATTAAAATTTGAGATATTTAGTACAATCCTAAAGACCCTTAATGAAGCAATAGATTGAGCCCTAAATAATATATGATTTTCTATCTGTTCTGGATGAAAAAATGTCCTTACTGACGCGTAACTAAAATATCCAACAATTAACTCATTATGGAAGAATCAGGGGCTACATTGAAATATCAGTTGCTTTTTCTTCTTCAAGATACTAGTGTGCAATAAAATATCTTGATTTAAAAAGCCAGATCATATATTGTCGACTAAACAGAAGAATCATTATTTATCACCAAAAAAATCTCTATGCTAAGAATTTTAATTAATGTGGTAAAGTCATAGAAATGATAAGGTGTGACTTGTAATAATAGTGCTTATAAAGTGCATGATTTTACAGCAATAATGAGGCAATATTAATGTGGAGCACAAAGAACATTGTTCAAGCTGAAGGATCAAGTAACCCTTCAAACCAGTGCAAATATCAGCAAAAATCACTAGCTAAATATTCACAAAACAAACAACAGAGCTCCTTATCATATTGATACAAAAATGCACCAGCTTCTCTGAACACTAACTTATTATTGTTGCCACTGCTGGCTACAATTGGTCCAGAACTTCTTTCAAATCTGTTGATTAATTTTGTTGTTATTTCATGTTGTTGCTTTATGTACACACACATCAAGTTAATAATATGATTGGCTCAATAAGAATATTAACCAGGAAGAGCCCTATACTGGTACGGCCACACAAGTTTCAAATATGCCAGAGTACACTCACCAAGTTCCTTGACAAGGAAGCTAAGGCCATAACGTCCATGTGCCTAGCAACTACAGCCAGGCCCAAGGCCTAAGAAACCCTCAACGTTGCACACCTCACGAGGAGTCAGCCCCACCTCGAGCCTTCCTGTGAGGACCTGCTTCCACTGATCAACAAAAAAAAACCGACTGGGATAAGTACCTTCGATTTCTCCTCTCCCCACCGCTAAAGTACACCGGAACAAAACACAGAATTAAAGTAGTGATTAAACTGTAATCTTGACCGCCACCTTCCGTTCTAATATTTTGTTCACCAGAAGCAATAATAGCATTCCTGCAAATTCCCTACACGTGACTTGAGGGTTTAAAAAAAAAAAAAAAAAAAAAAAAAAAAAAAAAAAATACAAAATATTTTTTGCTAACGTAGCAGGAGGTTGGCGAAAATGGTGGTGAGTTCTTGTTTGTCGTTTAGGTGCCTCGTTGTTATACTGTTTGTTTTTTTCTTAGTTAGTGCTTGTGATTGGAGACTTTCATATTCCACACAGAGCTAACGCTTTGCCAACCCAGTTCAAAAAGTTGCTGGTGGGTTGATAATGTGATGGAGTTCTATTGCCTTACACTGACTTAAAATTAGGGTACATTAGTTGAAGTGTAAGGTTTCTCTAAGTTGAATTGATGATTTGGTTAGCTAGCTAGCTAGCTGTGATTTCTTAAAAGAAGTTTATTGTTTATTCTTCTACCATCCATTTCTTAATGAGCAGTGAAATTAGTAGATTAGATATTACATAGTTCCATGTTTTGTGCTTTTATTAATTTTTTTTAAATTTCCAGGTCCCAGGAAAGATCCAACATATCCTTTGCACAGGTAACCTGTGTACAAAGGAAACTTATGACTACCTCAAGTCACTGGCCAATGATGTTCATGTTGTCAAAGGAGACTTTGAGGATGTGAGTGATTTTACTATATATACATATACATACATATATATATATATATATATATATAGATTATATATATAACAAAGATAAAACAGCTGGCTCATTGCAGATTAAGAGATAATTTTGGCGTATTTATATTAAATAGCTACCATGCTTTATAATCTCTTTGCACTTGCAGAATGGCCTTGTTCTGCTGGCAATGTAATTATTAGATTATGATTGCAATCCTTCAAGGTCAAATGTGTGGGGGGTTTTTTTTCTAACATCAAGTAATAGGGCACTTAAATGTATTTAGATCTATGTAGAGAGGAAAGCCAAGATAGTGTTATAGAGAGGACAGTTTCAGGATGCAAAAAACATGGTGCATAGCATTACTGTGCTCATATCACTCCTCTAGATATTATGTTTGCTTTCTTCATATAAAAATCAACGTGTAATATCTTTTCAATATGTATTGATATGGCCAAAGCTAATATCACTTGAACTGATTTCTCAGGAATGATTATATAAATTAGTAGATATATTGGAAACAAGACACATGCACACACATATGGATCATGGGACTATTGCTGCTTCTTGTGTGGCAGCTTTGTTTGGTTATCTGCAACCTTGAGACAGCTGCTTCAGGCAATGGTTGTCTACTGACAACCTCTAGCGGTCGTGTGCATAAGACAATAGATTGTGTTACTTTATATTAAACTTTTTAAATTCATATATTACCCTTCCACAAATAGAGTGACCTTCCAACATACAAAAAGAAAGAAAAGGAAGCATAACTCAGTTTGAACAGCTCTCATTAAGACAGTGTGAAGAGTTTGTGTTATGCAAAATTTTTTAGCTTTTCCATTACAACAGCAGTGAGGAAAACTCTGACAACCTTCAGGAAGAGAGGGCAGCCTTGGGGAGGAGAGGGCAGCCTTGGGGAGGAGATGGTTTTTGTGAAGTGGTTGTTTATGTCAGAGAGATGTTGTTTCAAATCCAATAAAAAAGCTGAACTAAAGTTGATACTCTGCAATAATGTAATGCAGATCTGCTAAACATCTACGCCTTTCTAATAAATATCCATCTTGTATACTTTGCTCCATCATCTTCTGCAATATGATGATGCATTGATGGAGTAGCAGGAGTTTACCACAGTATCTTGATGATCTGTTATTAACCAACAAAGCCTGAACAATGTTTGTACTCCATGTAGTGCAAATTTAGCATAATGGTTGCTATGCTGGGTGGGTAATGGTCATTGTTGAAGTTGACAGTGATAATTATATATACAGTATATAGTATGTTTCATGAATAAGTCATGGACGTTGAATGCTGCCTTTTTATTTACATGTGTTGTAGTCGACCACTTATCCGGAGCAGAAGGTGGTGACAGTTGGTAATTTCAAGATTGGCCTGATCCATGGCCACCAAGTAGTTCCCTGGGGGGACCTGGAGAGTCTGGCAGTGGTGGGTGCTATACTGCTGGAGAGAAAGAGAGAGGCAGAGTGTTTGGTGTTCCTTTAGTCGGTGTTTTTATATTGTGCTAATTAGCAATTGCTTCTAATGAGCTGCCATTTCAGGTCCAGCGACAACTTGGTGTGGATGTGTTGATATCAGGCCACACCCACAAGGTTCGGTGAGATATTAACCTTTTAGTGAATTTAATAGGGCATGCTGGAATTATTTGTTATCAAGTGTTGTTTTCATGCAAAAAATGTGCTACTCCCCATGGACACAAAGTATATAATATATACCAAACCAATGGTGGTCAGGGTCTTTGGTACTAATAACACGACATACTTAGGAGGCCTGTTTGGGAATAAGGGGAAATTGAAAGTGTGTTTATGGAGACCATTGGTTTAGTGTCAATAGGTTACCCTTTGAAGATAGTTCATATCAACCATCTGTCATTCGAAATTTTGATTTGTTAATGCAGTTTGAAGCGATAGAGAATGAGGACAAGTTCTTTGTGAACCCTGGCAGTGCCACTGGGGCCTACAATGCACTGGACAGGTATGTTCACAAGTGTGCCCTCAGGTGTTTGTGTAAACAAACATGCACCAGCATGACTGTGACCACACCTTATAGAGAAGTCTTCACATGCTCCTTATAAAGATGGAGGGTAGATACATACATACATACATACATACATACATACATACATACATACATACATACATACATACATACATACATACATCATACATACATACATACATACATACATACATACATACATACATACATACATACATACATACATACATACATGTACTGTACCTGAACACACTGGTTCTTTTGAGTTCTTGTGTTTTAAATTGTGTTGGCTATTCACACTTTGACTTGTTACTTCGTGTGACTTCCTCTGCCACTCTTTTACAAGAGCTATGTCATATTTACTGGATATGAGTGCAGAGACACAAGGAGGTATTGAGGAGGGAGGGGGGTGGGATGAATTCATGAACGGTGAAGGTTGTTCTTCATGTTGTGGGGGGGGGGGGAATTTGGGTATATTTGGGGGTTAAGTGAATTCATGGAATTTCATCGGCATGATTGGTGTTTAGGGTTAAGGTTAATATTAGGGATAAAATGTATTAGCATTTTGGGAATATTTATGTTACTTGCCCATACCTGAATATTATGTGTTTTAAACAACAATCAATGTTGATGTATGAACCACACACATTGATTCACAAACAACATTATTGACTAAAGAATATATATTTTCAATGTACATGATGACATGAACATGAAATCAAGCCTCATTTGTACAGATGAGACATGGGTGAATGCACATCACACAAATACACATCATATGGGTTGACAACAACAGCAAAGGTGAAGCAGAAGGTGCCAAGTGAGATAAGTCAGCAGTTGATTTCCGTTGATGCTGGAGTTATAAAAATGCTACACATTCCAACTATATTTCTTGCAGATGGAAGAATGCCTATGGGCTATAGCGCTATGTCTTTGGTCCTACATCAGAAGAAATTGAGAGACAATTAGGAAGATATGTCACATTTGCAGGAGTAGGCTAGTGTCTGAAATTTTGCGAGAAAAAAAGTGGCTCTTATATTTTATAGGACATTTTGGACTTTTAAAATAAACATGAAACAACACTTGATCTCAATCAGAGGATTTATTTGCAGTGATTTTGAATGATTTTCATCACTAACAAGTCAATAGAAATTTTAATTTTTTTCTTGACTTTCTATCCTAAAATCTACAATGTGTTTAGTTCTTCCATTGACAGAGTCTGGTGATTTATGGCAATATTTGTGGGATGATGTTTAACTTCAATCTGGTGATTCCTCAAATAGTTTTTATGGTTTCATTTCAAACTTTGAAACTGAGCAGCTTAAATCACTAAATTATAATGCACACTTGATGTCTGGCAATTAAGTTTATTGTATGTGGTTTTGTTGTATTAGACATAGTAGTACCCATGGCAAAGATTGGGCAGGCAAATGTAATCCTCAGTTAAATATGGGACAGCTTGCCTTGAGGCATCCTTACAGTTCACACACTTGTTGATGGAATGGACCATTTTATTGTGTCTGTGGCTCCTGGTATGTACAACATAAAGACTGATCAAACCTGATCTAATAATTTAGTTTGTGTGCATGTGTGTGTGCGTGTGTGTGAGTGTCAATAAATGCTTTACTAAATATGAAGTCGTGTGGTTTCTTATGTGTAAGACTGAGCATGGCAGTTAGTTTTGTTTTCCTTTTCTTATTATTTTTTTGTGTGTGCACGCAGAGAAATTGTTCCCTCCTTTGTTCTAATGGACATCCAAGGATTGGCCATGGTCATGTATGTCTACCAGCTACACAAAGACGTCAAAGTCCAGAAGATAGAGTACAAGAAAGACTCGTGAAGCTATGGACAGTGTACAGACAGCAGACCCTGTTATGAGCAATCTAGTTTTATTTTTGTTCAATACCAATAAATTGCTTGTGTGTGTAATTCTGAAGAACATTTAATTATTTTATTTCGTACAGTTCTTAACTATTGCTTTTGGAATAAAGGTGAAGGTATGTTTGTGTTCAATATGTTCACAGGTAATTCTGTAATTCTGTTGGAACTGTTTGGAACCAAGGCTATTCTCTAAGTTCATAACCTAATGTGGCTTCTTTTTACCTGTGGTACAGAGGTCTTGTAACACTTAGAGTGATGAGAAGGGGTACAGCCATAAGTTTTGGACAAACAGATTTTTAAAGAAACCAAGGAGTTGTAAATCATACCCCAAATTGACCCTTATCTTAAGTGTTGTACAATGCCTGGTCTAAAACTATATTTTAATAGATATTATAGTAATTATTTGCCACAGGTCTTAGTGCTGGACAGCTCTTGGTTGGTTGTGTAGCTGTTTTCCTTCATTCTACAATATAGTTGACCTCATTACTTGTTTCAGCTTTTGGTTTCTACCTGTGATGATTTTCATCATCTTATTACATAGTCCTTGAGTCCCTATCTGCCAGTTTACAGCCATATGATCATGGCATGTGTGGTGCATAAACAAGACCTCCATCTCAAAGCATTTCCCCCAGATTGCCTGCAGCCACTGCTCTTTATTATGCAACTATATAATAATTTTCCCTGCATATTTCAGATAGCCCACCCTTGCTTCTGAGTTCATTGGTGATTTTCTTTTGTCTGAGTGTGTACCATGGGTATAATGACCATTTTCTGATGTTTTGCTGAGAAAGGGTGTGGTCTATTCAAGTTTTGTTGTGTTTTTTTATTTTTATTTTAAAGGTTGGAATAGAATGTACTGGGGGGGGGGGGGGCTAGAGGCTGAAAGTCAAAAGAAACAGTATGCAGAGAAAACTTCTGAAAAATCATGAAGAAGGGGAAAAAATCTATATAAAGATTGTTGATAAAGAATTCAAGGAAATTTAATATAATGTGTCCAGGGTAAATTGGTCGGAGGTGATTTGGAGATGTCAAAAACAGTCTCTATTATGCCCTAGGAGTTGCACACCTGATAATTTCCTTTGCTTAAACTAGACCTACATCTCAAAGTATTTTCCCCAGATTGCCTGCAGCCACTGCTCTTAATTACGCATATTAATTTTCCCTGCATATTTCAGAGAGCCCACCCTTGCTCCATAATTGAAACTACTTCAGTGTTCTCTCTAACCCCCCCCCCCCCCCCCCCCATTACAGTGATTGATAGGAGAGAGCAGCTACAAAAAGTAAGGAATGTAGTAAGGTTGGCAGAACTTTAAAATTTCCCCCAATTTTATTCATTTCTCTTTTTTGTTCATTTTTTTTGTTGTATTTTTGGATGGGGGAGGTGGAGTTGGTGTCTGAAAATCATGACTCTTTACCTGAATCCCATCTCCTGCCAGCCTTGTATGTGTGTATGTGGGCTTCATCATTAATCTTTTTGTATGGCTTTCTATTTTTATTTTAAAAAAGTGGGTCTTAAGTTGTGTAAAAAAACCAGGTCATAGATTAATTGACCCTTTAATTAAATATGATGAGAATACAGAAAAATGACTGTTACAGCCACAATAAGTAACTGGACAATGTAAATCAAATTTTTTATCAGGCAATCATAGAGAACATTCATAGATAATTTCATTAAAATCCGCTCAGTCAGTCTAGGAGTTCATGGACACATAGACAGAGTGACAGCCAAACATTGGCTATTTATTATTAGGATGCATATTGGTTTTGAATTTCCTTAAAAATTTGGGTATACAGCATTTTCTGTATTTAAAGTAATACTCTCTATTTATAAGAGATACTCTACTGCTAGAATTTTATTTTTCTGCAATTATGGCACCAAAAAGAAACAGAATTAATTTTTCAATGCATTGGCTCATAGACCCTTTACTGTAATTATAAGCTCAAGTCACAAATTGGATATATTTCACAAATTGGATATATTTCACAAATTGGATATATTTCACAAATTGGATATATTTCACAAATTGGATATATTTTACAAATTGGATATATATTTCCAGTAATTTGAGCTGAGCGCCATATCAAGTTAGAATTATTTTGTGGTGGCGCTCTAATTACAGAAAATGCAGGGGAAAATATGGTAATCATCAGAAAACTAACCAGTGCATGTCTTTTTTAGGTAAAGCATAGTCTGTACCAGCTTTCCGTTGGAAATATGGTGTGGACCAATTAAAGACAATTGCTAAGCAACGGAGTAACAGCGAAACTTCAAACAGACAAATAAATGGGACATTATGCTGAGCTGCTTTCTCTGTGCGGGGAGTTAGTGAGCTCTTATAAGTCCGAAAGCACAGGAGTGGATGCTCATTTCCAAGATTTTTATGCCCCCCTTGAAGCTGACGTAAGGATTGTGATTGAATATTATCGGTGACTATGTCCGCATGAACAACGAGCTAATGTATTAACTGTGATCAGCTGATGAGGCAGCTTAAAATTCTTCTAGGCTACATAACAAACTGAGTATCCTACAAACTGCATAATTTTTTTGGTGGTTTTATGTTCTTGCAGCACCCTGACATTCCTCCAACCTGAATTGTAAATTTGAATATTTCCCCTCTTTTCTCTTTTAGACACATAATAAATCAACTGTACCTTGATTGATTCATATATTTGTGCCCTGTAACCATTCTCTATCATTAATAATTAGCTCCTCTATTGAGTCTGTATTGATATGTCTTTCAATGTTCAATCTGCCCTCATATACCAACTATTTTGATTCTAGTCTTTTCTGTTATCCTAATTGCTGTATTTAGCCAGTTTCCTCACCCATTGTGATAATGCAGGTAGTACTTTGCCCTCTAACACCTCTAATCTTATTAATTCCTTCATAAAAGTGAACATATATCTTTCTACCAACCGACTGAGCTACCTACTCTGTTGTTTAATCTGTCAAATATATGCTTGCAAGGCGATCAATTTGTAGTCGTGTTGGCCTAACCATCTGGTGCATTTGCCACCTGATGTAGTAGGATATTGCAAGCATGTATCACAACAGTGTCTCCAGTTTATCTGACATAGGCATCAGGGCATGCATTCAATTTCAAAGGTTAAAAATTAGTTATCAACAATTTTGTCTAATAAACATGCTGACTAAGATATAGGACCAATATAAAAATTGATAAGAGTACTTAGGATATATATACTAGCAGATGTGCCCGTTGTTGCCTAGGATAAAATGCATCAGCAGACGTAGAATACACTGATTGTGTATGTTGCTTGTGAGTGCTTTTGGTTAGTGCAGCGTAAACACCTTTTCTCTTTCAGAGGAGGGGAGCATCACACTGTCAAAGTTGATCTGTGGCTAGGCACTATCAGTGCTATTCCTTTTGTTTCAATGTCTCGGAGGAGCAATGTGATGTTGTTTGGTGTCAGTGGAGTGGGATCCAATGGTAGACACACCTTGCCACTTGGTGTGGCATAATAGGCTGCAAGATGATGCACAGGCCTGGCTCAGTTGACAGCTGGACAGTCTTCAGTTTTAATCTCCAATCTAATATTAAATTTCAACTATTCTCTCCAGCAATTTAATTTCCTTTCACTCCTTGAAACTGCCTGTGGTGCTAGTGTGCTGCATGTAGGATCACACTAATTATGTTTGGAATACGCAGTATAAGCTGGAGTTGCCTCTATGCATCTCTGCTGAGTAAATTTAGGTGTTGCTGCATTGTGAAAGACCACACCCCTAACAATAGTAGAGGAGGAGCCTTGACATAAAAATTGCACTGTATGAACAGTACAGTTCTATAAGTGGGCGTGGTTATCACAGAGGGTGTTTTTTTTTCTTTCTTTTTTTTATATTCCAAATTATTCAAAATATGATATTCTATACCTACTATTGCTTGATGAGGTTTATATATAGCCAAGCTGTAGTGTCTCTAATGAGAATCACATTTATGTTATGTGCTTGAGCAATGATTACTTTAAGATTTCTCTACAGATAACTGATGAAGGGGAGAAGACATTCATTCATGAAGTATTTACAGGATATGTGAGATACCGAATTCTGATCAAGGTATGTTTGTACCCTCATGCCGGGAATCTGTTTTCTCTCTCTTTCTAGTTTCACGTGCCAGATGGATTGTCCAGTGCCAGTTAGATTATGTAGCGCCAGATGGATTATCCAAGATGGATTGTAGATAATCCGTCTGGTCATTATAACAAGATTTTAATGCTCATAAGTTGGTTACTCCCTCATTTTGCAAACTCATGTTTAATATTTGCAAATGAAATTATATTTTAGGCATGTGACACACTTCAGCTGCTGCAAATTGATCATAAAAACTTGGCAACAGTGACCTGATGGGTTATTCCCTTTTTATCCATCTAACTTGCCTGACTATCTCTTTTTTTCTTGGCCAAAAGTCAACTATTTTCCCAATATTTTATTGGGTGATTTTGGTTTGTTGCTTTTTGGGGCTATGATACAGTAGATATGTGTATGGGACCTTTTGTGTGGCTGGTGGTAACAGTTAAAAGCTGTATATTCAGATCTCCAGTATTGCTAAGTGTGAATGCATCATAGAAATACACATTGATTAGACTAAATCCCAGAAATTAAGATTTTGCCATCATGTGCAGAGTTGTAGGAGGGCAAGGTGACTCTGAGTTCCAACCACCTTTAATCAATAGTCACCAGCAATCTAAGTCACTTCCATCTGCCATATTTTGTTGTCCATTTAGTTTAACTGTTGCTCATTATGAATTAACACTGATGTAGAAGATAAGAAGATGCCACTTGGAATAAAGTGAAGTGTTTATTTTTCCCTTCTTCTTATGTTAAGGTTCTGTTCGTAACCCTTTTCATTAATAATTCATGAGTTTCTTCTCTTTCCCTTTCCTTACTCCATTGTTTCATTGGTTTTTATAAAGACACAACTAAAGGTAGGTTCACAGTGCATGCATCACATAGCTATAGCGACGCATACTACACGTGGCATGCACTGTGAACACAAGATATTGTCTGATGCACTGTACCAAGTATTTTTACTGACTGCATCTGCAATGTGAGAAAAGAACCATGTTCTGATTTTACGCAACACGCAGTACATGTCATAAGTCTATGCAGTGTGCACACGGTGGGTGAACCAGACTTAGTGTGCAAGCTTTTTAAATTTGTATTTTTTTTTCTTTCTTCATTATTAAAAGGAGTAGAGACACAACAAACAGGGCCAACTATTGTGGGACTGACTTTTGACATAGGATTTCATAAACTAAGACTTGGTAACTTCTAAGATTAGGTTGCTGCTAAGGCTTAGTTAGTAAAGGAATATTTTATAGTTCTAGGAATCTCACTTCAGAGCCACTCAAAGAGATTTGACCTACTACCTTCTCCAAGGAGTTATTGCATTCTGAATTTGTCTCTAAGAGATAAAAACAAGGGAATCAAACTAATTCTCAGTACACTTGGCCATCGAAGTAGCAGTTTTCAATTAGCGTTCTGAGTTTCCTCCCCCTTGCTTCAGTTTAATTTTAAAAACTGTGATGATCTATTAATGAGTAGTTCCCAGGAAAAGCTAACATGTAGGATAAGTTCAGTTGCACTGGTTGCCAGCTCTGTAAGCCAATGCTATGTGGTGTATTTGTCCAAAATATGTTGCAATAAAAATTGAATCTGTTCTTGTGTTGCATTGTGACATGCTGTGAGGTAAGGTGTGATACTCATTTGCACTCCTTAGCAAGAATATGAACATGCATGGAAATCTTGTCAATTCTGTTGTTGGTGTTGTACTATGTAGGTAGGGATAGTGGAAATGGGTCCACTGAATCGTGTGTGTACACGTGCATGTGTGTGTGTTTATGTGTGGTAGCAGACGTGATGCATATCATTATGTATTCTATGTTGTTATTGTTTTTTATAGGTGGTAGTGGATGGTTTCTATGCTACACATGATAAAGCTTACTTGAGATCTGATTCCACTTTATTCTCAAGTTAGTACTTAGGTTGACGTACGCAACACATGGCAACACATGGCTTGTCACATCTGCATACATAATGCAGCAGGATGAAGATGCACCATTTTTAACTTTCATGTTTTCTTCTGTGTTGCAGTTGTTTTGTATCTGATTATGTTTCGTTTGGAAGAACTTGGAGTTGCACAGCTGAGAAAGTTTGTGTTCACTCAGGACATTCACAAGATGCAGAAGGTAATGAAGTCTGGATGATCTGTTTATCAGTCTTGGGTTGTAATTGTTATTTTTCAATTTTGATTATGTAATTGAATCACAAATTGCACTGTAATTGAAACTGTAATTTTAGTATATTTTCTACGCTATTAATTGTAAGTAGTTACATTTTAGGCAAGTTATTGTACATTTTACATTCCAATCTATGCTATATAAATCATAGCATGCAAGTCTGTCTGTATATCCAAACATCAATCACAGAATGAACATCTAATTTTAAAAAAGCAACCATATTTAGACTTCGCACACACCGAAGAACTTTGTTTGCGATTTTTTGGTTTTTCGAAACCACTTGAACTAAAATTTTAATACTCATCGTAATTACTTACAGTAGCCATTTAAAAAATATATATTAGGGTCATGTGCAGATTTAAAAAATATATATATATCAGTCCCCCCCCTCAGGGCTAATTTGGAAATGAAACTGAAATTGTAAATAATATTTTTACAAAGAAACTGCAACTCTGAAAATAAACTACATTTCATGGAAAAGTAATTGTAACTACTTATGTTTCATGGCAAAGTAATTGAAACTGTAATTAGCTAATTACATTTTAAAAGTAATTAACCCAACTCTGTTGTTTGGCACTATTCCCTCACTACAATGCATGAACATTAGCACTTGCATTATCTGTTGGTATCACTAGATGTGATTTCCCATTCCTGCCTACTCATGGATAGGTCCACATCAAGCACGTGCATTTAATGTCGGAAATGGTTGTCACATTTGAGTAAGAATTTGTTTGTATATTTGGCAGGACTGGGTTCAATACACTCAATACATTATGAAATATGTGGTGGTAGGACGTTTATGTCAGTTATTTACCTCACCTTTGACCTCTTACATTTAGTCAACATTTGTAACACATTCGGAGTTCATTGACATTTCAACATTATTCATGAGTAATTTAATACTTGATATACCTGCAGTTACAATAGATGAATTTACATGTTTTAATTTACTGTTACCTGTTTCTTTTCTTTCTTTTTTTAATTTTATTAATATAGTTGCTTGATTTTATCTACACTAAAGATAATTTACAAGGATGGATCAAGGATAAGGTATAATAATTACTGTTGAGATGTATCTAAATCGTATTTATCTGAGTGTAAGCCTGCTTGGTTCCTCTATTTGACCAAAATCAGAGCTGTGTTCACTCATAAGACATGAATACAATATTTATTGGGGGGGGGGGGGGGGGGGGGGGGTGGCAAGGCTGATCCTGTGGGATAGGATAAATTTTGGACCATGACTCACCTAATTTTCATGGTCCACCCACTTTTGACTAACTTATGGCTATTCATGCAAGTTTTTTTTACTTTTATTTTCTTTCCCTTTTGTGATTTTTCTTTGCTGCTTTGTAGTAAGACTCTGTACCAGCACGAAATAATACAGTATATCACATATCAAGATATCTCAATATATGCTGGCTTTAAAACACCTTGGGATAATTGCTTGTATAGTTGATTACTGTTATGTGGTGAGGAAAAATGTATTGGAGCTATTTGCAGCTGGGGAAGGGAAGGGAGGGGGGTGTCCGATGGAATTTCCCTCACTCATGGTGTGATTCTATTTGGTCCGTGTGACTTGAATGGCACTTTCCCTGCTCTCACCCTAATCTTCTCCAAACTCTGAGAAGGGTCACATGATTATGTTTAGTCTGGATCTTTCCCAATTATATTAGAATGTAGTACAGTGGTGATCATGTCTGTGTGTATATATATATACTCTCTTTCTAGTGGTACCAGTTGTATGACTCTGACTTTGTGGATTGCCACATTCTTTCCCCAATGATAAGGTCAGTTCACCATGAGAGTCGCCCAACACAATTTCAGCTAATCTGTTGGCATATATATGTTAGTGCAGGCATAACCTGACCTGCAGATCATGAGCCTTATATTAGCATGTCATGCATGTACATGCATGCACATGCCAGGCAGTTACTCCATGTGTTGTGGATGTGTGTGGATCTGCATGTATGTGTATTTGTGTGTGTGTGTGTGTGTGTGTGTGTGTGTGTGTGTGTGTGTGTGTGTGTGTGTGTGTGTGTGTGTGTGTGTGTGCGCAATAACTTAAATGTGGTTAGTTGCAAGGTTGCCATTATATATCATGTCATGATAGTTGATGGATTGAATGAAGCCACAGTGGTGTGATTGGGGTATGGATGGGCCAGATTGCCAGATATTTCTATGGGGAAGTCCAGCATGAAGCTCTGGTCTGTTCTGCAGCTTACTGTTTATCTTGTGCGCCATCTGTTTATCTTGTGCACTATCTGTTTATCTTGTGCACCATCTGTTTATCTTGCGCACCATATATGGAGCAACTGATTCATTGAACTGATTTAGATTTTTTATTTAATAAAGTTTGATATGTCGTCTTCTTTTTGATGAAGAAGTATGATAGTTCTCCATTATGTGTCAATTACCATTAGTATTCTACTCCCTGGGTGTTCCTACTTCCTGAGTGTTTCTATTGCCTGGGTGTTCCTAATGCCTGGGTGTTCCTAATGCCTGGGTGTTCCTAATGCCTGGGTGTTCCTAATGCCTGGGTGTTCCTTTTCCCATGGTGTCACAGGTGTGAGAATGAGATGCAAGAATTGATCACTGAACTCACAGACAAGATGGACAGCACCTGCACTCCCAAGGCAAACACTCAGCAACCAACAGGTACTCACTCTGTTCTGTATCGAGACATGAGCAACCAATAAGTACTCACTCTGTTCTGTATGTCAACTCTGTACCTCTCACATCCCATGGCCTATTCCCAATGGTTCACAGAGTGAAATAGTTGAGTAAGAATTAGTGAATGTCATGTGTTATGAGTGAATGAGTGGATATTGATGGAGATGTAGGAGCCTCAGTCACAGTCCCCCTTTTCATACTGAATGGGAAGCAACAATTACTGTGTTATATTTTTCAATTGTCAAATATATTTGGTATATTTACATATGTGCTTTCTCCCCCAAAATATATATTATTAGGTTATAATTTAAATATCCTAATTACTGAAGAATTGAGTTTATTGCCTTGCCTTGTATAACTGACTTGCTCCATGCACAGGGACTGAATCTCCAATGTCCAACTTTAAAAGCACTGCTAGCTGAGAGAGCACTCAGCAATAACTCCCCTAGATCATTGGGCAGAGAGATGCATCAAGTGACTAAGGCTTATGTTTGGAATTGGACATTGTTTATTATGTTAATCATTCATTAAACATAGGGGGAAAGTTGTTCAAATATTGGTGTACCAATCCTGTGGTGGGTGGTAGGATGAAGTTATTTTGATGGTACTTTATTCTTTGCCTATTCATGTGTAGAGATGAAGCCCTTCTGTTTGACTGCTCCACAGCCCCGCCGAATTACCATTGGTGTGGATGAGGTACACAATTGGGAAATGATTACATGTATTGAATGAGAGACTCATGCATCTCCTTGTAATGTTCTCTCTAGATTCCTTCATTGCGACCAGCCAAACCTGTGAGTAGTCTTAAACATGAATCAGTAGCACACAGCAATCTATTGTTGAGCAACTATTGCCAGACATTGTCATTGATCAGTGATGATTTATGGGATGATGTACACATTGCTAGAGTGCATGGGTTTTTTTGTTGTTTTTTTTTGTTTTTTCAAATTAAAAAAAAAAAAAAAAAAAAAAAAAAAAAAAAAAAAAATTATTTTTATGACGTACTATTGTTTCATATGGTAGCACAAGCCTACATGACACCATGGTTGCAGTAGCATGGCTCTAATATCTTCACTTAATTACATTCATTGATGTTTATTACCTTGTCTCATTCAGGTTCCCCTAACTACGTACAGGAGACCCAAGGAAGAGGAAATGCTGTGTAAAGAGTACTCACACAATAAGAAGAAATCAGAGGTTCACTTTTATAGCTGTGCATAAATTTGCATGCATGGATGCATGTGTGTGTATACAATACTATACATACATTTCTTGAAGGAGTATGTTTTGAAAATGTGTTCGTGTTTTAAAGCAATTTTTTTTCAATTAGAACTGTATTTGAGAATTTGGTAGTTGAAGGATTATCAGTAACTAATATAGGTACCCACACCCTGTGCTGGATTCTTACTCTTAACAGCTTCAGTCAGGGTAGACCCCATTCCCCAGAGTTTTTTTCTGTGCTACCTGTGAGGCTTCCACATACAACACCTGATGTGTGAAGTGTGGTAGTAAGGTCTTTGCCCAATACCTTGATATGCCCAATACCTTGATATGCCCAATACCTTGATATGCCCAATACCTTGATATGCCCAACACCTTGATATGCCCAATACCTTGATATAGCTGAAACATATGTTTGAAGAAAAATTAGCCAAGTGGCAGAATACAGACCAAATTTTGTGTCTAGAAAAGCAGGAACATTTGCTGCCTTTTTCATAATTTGATCTACAAAACCAAAGTTCAGTATTCCAGCTGTCTATTTGTATTTCTAAAGGAATGATAGTGCTGAGCCACCAACTCATAACCACCTATCCATTCTAGAAACACAGGATTTAAAATCCAAAATTATCTACTTTTTTTTAAATGCCTTGGAAATTATATGGGTTCATGGTTCAAGCATGAATCGTGGATGCACACACAGACAGACAGACAGACAGACAGACAGACAGACAGACAGACAGACAGACAGACAGACAGACAGACAGACAGACTATTCACACTTTATAGTATAGATGGATGACAAGACATAAATGGAAATGATTACATACAGTGCACCAATTATGAGTGGAAACAGAAAATGCACCCGTTCAGTGAGGAGAAAGAAAGTGGGCACTTATTGCTGGGAGATGTTTGTGTTGATAGTCTACATATGACAGTGACTCTTTATAATCCTCCACTCGGACTCTCTTTTTTTCTTCTTTTTTTTCTGATTGCTAATTTTCTCGCTGTAAACTGAATATCTCATGATAAGAGTTTTTGCTCTCAATATGGAGCATATATATTTTTTTTATTAAATAGAATTACAAGATATTTAAGTCTATATTATAAATCTATAAATTAATTGCAAATAACAGCACATGCTTGAATGAAGTATTCATGTTGTATGTATATCTACACAACTATCTGATGGATAGTACAGAGACAGTATATTAGTGTCCCTGGATACACATACACACACAGGAAATTGCTGCTTTTCTTCTTCGAATTCTAAAGATATGAATGCCAGGATAATTAGGGCACCTCAACCATGTCCTCCATCATGAGCTCCACAGGGGAGCGGGGAAGATCCTATACATTTCATCCAGATTAATCTTTCTTTTTTTTTCCCTTCCATATCTGAGTGTGTGTGCATGTGTGCATGTGTGCATGTGTGCATGTGTGCACGTGTGCATGTGTGCACGTGTGTAAAAGACCATAGTTAGGGAGTGCTCATCATTCTGGTCATGTTAACGCCCACTTGAACAAGTGTAAATATCTGTAGTTTTTTTGGTTTGTTTTTTTTTAGGTAAAAAAAATTTTAAGCAGATTCTTTGCAAATCAGTACATAAGTAAAATATGTTTGAGGTTAACTTATAGAGAATACTGTTTCCCCCCCCCCCCCCCCCCCCTCCAAGTGTGTTGATTTTCTTCCTACTATAATCTATCATTTTAATTATTTGGTTAATTAGAATATCCTAGCACAAGCTGAGAAGACACGATATTCATGTGCTAACATAGAGAAGTCAAACAAAACCATGGTGAGACCAAGAAGTGTGGCATTGTTGACCATTCATTATACAATTTTTATCTCCTGTCAGATGATCATGAAGAAGATCTTGATGGAGAAAGAAGAAAGGTGAAAGCAAATAATGGACAAAACGTGCCTTGCACATGTAAACTTGATATTGATATATCAGGATGTTTGCCTTGAGTAGCTTGCCAAACCTCCTGGAAGAGTGGGTAGCACTGATAGTAAATTCAGATTTAATCCAGATGGAAGTTGCTGGATTATTCAGACATAGATAGGAAAAAAAACTTGAATTATTTTATGTATGTATGTATGTATGTATGTATGTATGTATGTATGTATGTATGTATGTATGTATGTATGTATGTATGTATGTATGTATGTATGTATGTATGTATGTATGTATGTGTGTGTATGTGTGTGTATGTATGTGTGTATGTATGTGTGTATGTATGTGTGTGTATGTATGCGTGTGTATGTATGCGTATGTGTATGTATAGCACTAAAGTAGATATTAAATAATGTGGGTGCCAGGGTACATCCCTGCCGTAAACCATTCCGGACCTCAAACCTATCAGTTACAGTCGAACCCACTCTAACCTCAGCATGCATCCCCTCATGGAAAGACTTCACAACATTCAACATTTTTTCTGGCACACCATACTTCTCTAGGACCTTCCATAGGGCTTGCCTGGGCACTGAATCATAAGCCTTCCTCAAGTCTACAAACAACACATACAATGATTCACCATGTTCCCTCGCTTTCTCCACAAGCTGTCTAGCAACAAAAATCATGTCTGCACAACCACGTCCTTGTGTTATATAAGCATGGTAGGAAGTTGGTTGGGGACCGCACAGCTAAGTCTAGATTGAGTGAGATGAGAGTAACTGAGTCCCAGTTTGCTGATGATGTGGCATTGTATGCAACCTCTCGGGATAGTTTTGAGTCAGTAGCAGCAGAGTTTGTAAAAGTGGCAAGTGAATGGGGGCTGACTGTGAGTACTGAGAAGACAAAAGGGATGGTTGTTGGTGAGGGATTGAATGAGAGTGATGTCAGACCAGTGCAGGTGGAGGGTGGCTCTGTGGATGTAGTCCAGGACTTCACATACTTGGGTGCTAACATCTCAAGAAATGGGGAGATCACTAGTGAGGTGACTAGAAGAATTGCTAGAGCAGCTAGAGCATTTGGATGTTTGAGGGTGCCAGTATTTAAGAACAAAGACCTCTCATTGGCCACAAAGAGAGCAGTGTATAGGGCAGTTGTTCTAGCTGTATTACTGTATGGAGCTGAAACTTGGACAATGAAGGCTGTGCATACAAGACGTTTGAATTCTTTTCATAACCGTTGTATTCGGACAATCCTGGGTGTGACGAGGTACCAACAATGGAATGAAAGATTAACATCTCATAGCCTATCACATAGGTTTGGCTTGCAGCACTCCATCTCTGATATCATTCTGGAGCAGCGTTTAAGATGGCTGGGTCATGTGGGTCGCATGGATGAAGAAAGGCTTCCAAATAGATTGTTGTTTGGGGAGCTTAACATGAAGAGACCATGCCACGGGGCAAAGAAGAGGTGGAGGGATGTTCTGAAAGTGGATTTGCAGGCAATTGGTGTGTATGATAGATGGTATGAGTTGTGCCAGGACAGGAAGGGGTGGTTTCATCTGTGTTTAGATGGTGTAGAGAAAATTTCAACATCCAGGCGATGGAACACCTGTTCAGCTAACAAGCAATCTGAATTAAGAACACTTAGTTGTGCCTGTGGAAGGAAATTTCGAAGACAAGGAGATCTGACCAGACACCAACATTTCTGTGTGATGCCATCATAAGCTAAGTTTATTGCCATTGGTCCTGGATTCATCCAGGACACTGCCATCATGGTACTTCGTACCATGGGCAGCTTCTAAGTTCTAAGTTCTAATGTGTATGTATATATATGTATATAGAGAGAGAGAGAGATTTGTTGGCCATAGTGTTTGTATAAACATACCCAAAGATTCATAGCAAGTATTATTGCAACCTGAGCAGTCTAGAATGCTTCAATTTCCACTACCAAGTATCCGCTTCAAAGTCTCACCTGCACTAATTGCAATAATTTGGAAAAGGTTGTTTATTTTTCTTTTCTAATGTTTTGTTGCCTACCCATTACCTGAACTGGTTGGAATAAGAGAGTGTATAAAAACATGTCATTCAATTGAACAAAAAAGCAGAAATGTAATAAAATTCTGTGAGCTCCCACTTCATCTCAACTCAGTGCATGATTGGCTGCAGCATTACTTAACTTCCTCTCAATACTGGCTTTACAAGAGTTTGTGCTACCTAAGATGGTGTCACACTTGGAAGCCTGCTGTGAAAAGGAGAGGATAGTATAATAATTTGGGTGGGAAGTGGACAATTTGTTTTTTTCTCCACTAAAATGTGACATAAAATTGTATTATTTAATATTTTAATAATTTTCTTTCATAAAATATTGCTGTATCTGTTAAGTAATATTCTTTCTTGTGAGTATAAGATCTTGCTTGTTGTAGCTAACAGATTTGGTCTCTTGTTTATCTTATTATTATTATTATTTTTTTTTTTTTTTTTTTTAGGGAAAAAGTGTGTCCAGTTAAGGCAACACCTATTCCATCAACCATGGTAGGTTGGCTACCATAGTTTCAACACATACAATATATTGCAGTACCACACAACTGTTCTATATGCCGTAATAATCAACAAAAGAAGTGCAAGCCAATCAAAATGACTGCTGCAGCCATTTTAAGAGAAGGATCTCGGATTCAGAAGGAGGAGGAAGCTATTGAGCAAAGGTACTTACTATACTGCATTTTACTGTACTATGTACATGATTCTGTACTGTACTAAATATGCTTGATAATGTAGCATCAATAATGGCGCCATATTTGAGTGATAAATTTATCTGCTATATTTTCTCACCCCGCTGGATTTGCTCACCCTGGACATGTTCTGCATGTAGAGTGTAGTATACATTGGAATACCTACATACATGTAGTAAGTTCAGGCTAGAATACCCTGACCATCACAATGTGCACATTTCAGAGGTTGACAATATTGTCTTTCACATCATATTTACTGGAGCTCTCCAATTACTCAGCTGGAGATTATACCCACTGTATTCAGTTGTCCCCAAGCATCACATCTCAAATAAACAGCTGCTCCTCTCTCTCTCTCTCTGTGTTGCTAGTGTTTCTGTAATGATGTTGGTAGTCCTATAGTTAGTGAACATAAGATTCATAATTATTTATTTATTATTATTATTATTATTATTATTATTATTATTATTATTATTATTATTATTATTATTATTATTACTACTACTACTATTTATTTCTTTTGTTGTTGTTGTTGTTGCACAAGCTAATGTGCTTACTATTCAGTAAATTGTTATAAACTTATTTCGTTTGAGAAGCATGGCATTGAAACAGTGTCCAACATCCTGAAAAGAGATAGCTCTGTAATTGTGGGAGTGGCTTAGAACTATAATCAAATGTCCATATAGATGGAATGTCCATATTGCAAGGATTCTGTATTAAGAATAGGCTCCACTCTACAGAGGCAAATATATAATTTTGACATATTTTGAAAACATCATTTTTCTATGACAATTTAGTACAAATAACTTTCATGGAAAGGATACCATTGGTTTGATAGAGTATTATTGCATATCCTTGTGGAGTGGCTGGCTGCCCATGATGTCTGAATCTCATCTCTGTCTTGTTGTTTCAGACTTGCCAGTTTGGAGGCTGGAGAAAGAGATGGAGCCGAGTTCTTGAAGTGGCAGGAGGAAATGAAGCAAAAGGATGAAGCAGACCAATTGGCTACACTTGAAAGAAAACATTTGGTAAATTTAATTTTGAATGGAAAGCTTACCTGTTGTGTCTCCCTAGTCACAACTCCCTGTCTCAGCCAGGTGTGTTTGGGTAGTGCAGGAGTGCACAGTCACCAGCTAGTGACATTTCAGTTTTATACATATCGAGGAGGTTGGGGGAGGAGGAAAATGAATACCTATGTGACTAAAAGAAATGACTGACCTCTTACTTTTAAAATGAACTAATATATTTGGTAGGCATATTTAAAAGCATTAAAAAAAACTATGTTGCATGTTTCTCTCCATGTATTTGGTCCTTCAGTATGTAATCTTGGGTTTATAACATGCTCATATTGTTCTATATTTCGCCTACCTCAGTAATTCCCAATATATGTAACTAGTTGTTGCTGGCTCATGACAGTGGAGTGGCTTTACTATTTTGAACTCTGCAGGATGGACAGCTGAGTTATGAAGAAGCAATCATAGCCAAGCAGAAGTACATTGAGGACAACCGTCAGCTTGCAAGGAAGTTTCGTGACGAGTGTGAGCAGCTAATGTGTCATTACTTTGAGCAGCGCAGGGAGGAACAAGCAGAGATGAGACGGCTGGTGGAGGCCACTACCAAAGGCCACCAGAGCACACGCCACACCAGGGAGAAACTCACAGCTATGAAGAGAAAAATTGGTTAGTGCTAGCCTCTCAATTGGTATTATATTTTTCTTACCATAGAGTTTCAGTAATGTTGCTTGAAATGTAATTGTAGTCGTAAGAACAGACATGACTACAGTCCTTTACATATAGGTAATTTTTTGAATTTTAATTGGCTTAACCACAGGGAATGTTTTGCAACACAAAGCTATGAGTACTTATACATAAAACAAAACAAATGCTCTCAATTTGGCACTTTATATGCATAACTGACTGGTCAAGTGATTGCTTAGGTGAGTTAAATAGTGTTGTCAATAAACTGAATAGCAAGTACTAACATTGAAGTTGTGGTCATACTTGCTACAAATATTTGTTGCCCTTGTGACACCAAGCATATTGATTGCTGTCACTTGTTGTGTGTGTGTGGTGTGTGCATTTGCATGCATGCATGTATGTCATCTCGCTTGCCAACCCTTGACCTACTGTGAACTAAAGTAGGGTCTGGTTGCAGTCCAGCACTGGTCTTGTTGCAGGCACCAGGAATGTGACTGGTAGTACTTTGCTTACACTTCTTATGGAATTTGGTTTATTTAATGAATCATCACGTAATGTTTAAATAAAATACGTTAATTTTTTTTTCTGTGTGAGCTAACTTTAAATTAAACGGAGCTAACTTTAAATTAAACGCGCTAGTAATTCTTGTGGGTTTTAAAATGAGGTATAATTACATTCACTGCAACAAGATCGGTGCTGACTACAGCCAGACCCTTCCTACAGTGTGCGGTAGGTAAAGGGTCTGGCAAGTGAGACTAGTATGTATGTATGCATGTATATATGTATGTATGTATGTATGCATATGTGTACAGCATGTATGTATTTCATTAAATATGTTGCTACATGCTTCCTGTGTTGCATATTCTCTGTGTGCATACAGTGCAGCAAGTTGCTAAGGAAAAACGGGCACTCATGGAGAGGGCATTGGAAGAGGTGCAAGCATGTCTCAGTACATCCCCCTTGTCCTAACCCTAGTCCTAGAATACTAGCTACACAAACATCCAATTTATGTTGTGACAGAGTTTTCTCTGCTTTTGCTTTAGTATGAGAACGTGATCACGAATAGTTATGAGTTGCAACGAATTTTCCCAACAACTCAACCTCCTGCCACCTCTCAAAATCCTGAATGTGCCCCTGAGAGGTCTTCTTCAATTATATACCAGTATAATCTCTCCTATGCTGGGCTTTCTGCCTGTATGGAGGGGACAGTTTTCTCAAAGTAGCTGTGGTTAAAAAATAATCTGTTATTTAGTCTGAAATGTGTTTGGCTTGTGTCAACCTTCAACTCATCTATAGTTGCCGCAAAAAAATTTTTTTTTTTGTTTTTAGTTCTTAAGTTTTCTTTGTAAAGTTTACATGTATAGCTGAAGATTATTATGACTTATATTGATGCTTAGCTCACATCTTTACTTATGGATTGCCTCATGTTACGCTGTATTCTTCACACTACAGTGTTGTATCATCAATACCATGGCAACCATGGACAATAGTAGATGTCCATGTATGACCCATTCCCAATATATATGTATATATAGCACCCATACCAGTGTCTAGGGCTACAGTAATAACATGGTCATCCATGTACAGTCTGTGTACATCCCCAGTTACTTGGTCATCCATGGGTGACGCAGGACTATCGCCTTCAACACTGGACCAGCCTTGAACTAGGATACTAATACTCCCTTTGCATGGCGACATTGTGCATATGCTGTATGAATATATGCAGCGCTAAGCTGCTTCATTTATTGGATGCATGCTCCCCGAGCAAGAATAGCTCAAGAACTTGAGTTTTGTAATTTGAATCATTTGATTATAACTCCTGCCTGTATAAAGTGGAAATGTGGGCATGTAGCTGTACATGTAGACTAGCTATACATGCATTTGTTGCAATAGAGTCATATTTCACATGTTCACTTCAGGAGGAGGTGAGGATGCGTCACAGGGCTGACTTGATCAGACAGATCAGAAGCATGGAGAGTGTCCCAATCCTGAGAACCAACTTTGTGGACCTGACAGAGACATCTGGGCAAGGTTTCCTCACTGAGATGTCCATCACTGAGGTGAGGAGAAGAAAGGTGTAAGTACACCAACTGTTGTTGGTAAATCTCACTAGACCAGTAGTAGGTCATCCAAAAATTTGCACATGTCTTCTCCCTAGTAAGAAGTAATATATTTTTTTGTATGGTTACATAAGGATTGCTCCAACAAATGTATAATTATCCAGACCATACATTACACCATACTAGTCATATTGGTCAAATGACTACTTTTAAATAGAATAGTAATGAGGTGTGAGTGATGAGATGGCTGACATCAGCCACATGGGAGGGGAGCTAAACTAGAACAGAATTGATGAACACTTATTTCTTTAAGGTTCATTTCAAGAGGAGCATAAGTAGGTAGCCGAACAATACAAATGGATTATTTAATAGAAGCAATAAAACTCGGTATGCCGCTATCACCAATACTGTACTATATTATCACTGTGTACATATAGCTATTGCCACACCCACAGGAAGTCATTATGCCTGCCAAAACTAATTTATGGACCAATCAGGCTGAAATTTGGCATATGCACTCCAAGTTGCTGGTTGAGCATTATTAATCACTTGTGGGTGTGGCTATGGGGCAGTTTTGTCATAACCACACCCACAGGAAGTTATTTGGGCTATCAAAGGCATTTTAAAGGACATACCAGGCTGAAATTTGGTATGTGGTCTCCAAATTACCAGTTGAGCATTATTACGCACATATGGGTGTGCCAATGAGTGTAATTAAGTTTAAGCCACATCACAGGAAGTTGTTTTGGCTGCCATAAGCTAATTAAAGTACTAAAATGCTGACAAGTTCATTATGAACACTTAACTAAAAATATCTTTACTACTAATTGAAAAATGTGCAGAAGGCTTGAGGATTTCCTTTACCTGATTTGTTCACATTTACTTCCTGTTGTGGCTTTGGGCATGAATCTAACTAAAACCACACCTTGATTTGTAAATTCCTGCTTAGTTCATAACTGCTCTTAATTAAGTGAGTGTGCGTCTCTCATTCTAGCAGTCAGTATCTGTATAGACTGTGAGCAATTGTTAGGAGAATGTATGAGCTAGAAAAGACCTTGGTGAATCTGGAGAAGATCAAAAGCAAAGCAGAGATCAACAAGAAATCTGAAGTAAGGATGTGTGTCTCTCCAATCAAAGGAGATGTTCTAATGAACTGCCACCTCAAGTTTCTAAACAATGGATATCTCATTGAGTGTAATGTCAAAGAAATTGGAGCTGGGGAATATTGTATCCAGTACACACCCACTATCCGTGGGAGACATGAACTCTCTATCTCAGTGGACGGGCAGCCAGTAGCAGGCAGTCCCTTCCCTGTGCTGGTCTGCAGCCCTCCTACTCTACTAGACAAGCCTGTCAAGGTCTGGGATGGTGTTAAGATGCCTTGGGATGTAACTATCAACTCACTGGGGGAGATTATAGTTGTTGAATGTGCAGATATTGTAGTGATGGATAAAAATGGAACAAGATTGAGAACTATCAATTCCTCTGAGTATCAATTAAGAAATGTGCAAGGTATTGCTGTAGACGGTGAAGACAATATCTATTTTATTGATGAAGGCACTAACAGAATATTCAAGTCCAACAAGAACTGCAGCAAGGTTGAAGTACACAGGGTCCAACAAATTGAAAGTCCAGGACACATCGCTGTTGCAGTTGTTGGAGATGAAGTAATGGTTACTGAATGTAACAATTATGGTGTAATCATGGTGTATGATAGAGAATTGAAATATTTGAGACAGATTGTTGGTGTAAATAATAACACTATGTATGGCCTATGCCCTGACAGTCATCACAATGTGTATGTCTGTGATTGTGAGAACTCAAGTATTCAATTCTACAGTAAAGATGGTAAACTCCTGCACTCCTTTGGCCGTGATGAGAATGGTGTGAAGAGGATGATTTGGCCATGGGGCGTGTGTGTAGCTGGTCAGTATGTTTATGTAACAGATATTGGTGCATGTAAGATTGTAGTGTTCACTATTGAGGGGGACTCTGTGACCTCATTCGGTAGCTGCTGTAGTAGTTATGGTGTGTGTGTTGATCAAGATGGGTTTGTGTATGTCACTGATTGTAATCATTCAAGGATAAGTATTTATTAGTTCAAAGTTATATTTATTTGTCATTATTTTCAATATATAAAGTAAACATATTGTTGTTGAAAATGATTTTGTTTGGCTGTTTTAATTTTGGTCTCTGGCTATTCTGCATACATTTTATCTCGTAGGGTTCTGACTCGTCATACAATATTTAAAATACTGTGACTGTGCTTATAAAATTCTCCATTCCGATGCTGTTATTTTCATATGGTTCGGAGTACAGAAGCAGTAATGAATATTCACAGCTTGACATTCTTGTATTTGCAGAGTACAGTGGATAGGGGCAGCTATGTGGATAGGGGCAGCTATGTGGATAGGGGCAGCTATGTGGACAAATAAAACACACAACTTCGTTAAAACTTATCCATCTCTGTGGCATTTTGTTTCCTTTCAATCTTTTTTGTTGGCTTGCAAAGATGTTTAGAATCTTACAAGGAAACTAGCAGCATATACCTGGCGTTGCCCGGGATAATGACATGCTCACAAGAAAAGTCGTGGCCTAGTGTCACCCAACCTGTTTCCCTACCAGATCAAGTTCTATTTGCATGCTTCTAGGTCTCTCGGTCTATAAATTTGACCATTCATAAGTACCATTAATAGATTACATCATTTTTGGCACATTTGAACAGACATGCCCACAGGAAGAGATATTGTCAGGTGACCCTTTTTTTTCTTTTTTTTTGGTGGCTAAAAACCGTCCACTGTGTAGGATGTGCCTACCCTGAACAGCAGGTTATAATTTTATTATGGTTTGGTAGGAGAGTGGTGTGGCCAACTGTGACCCAGCCAATATCCAAGAGTTGTCCGAGTACCACTTTGGCACTTTTAGTCTCACAAACTTACAGGGAGAGATTTGAATAGGGATAACCACACTGAGTAGAGAGTATCCAAGCAAATGTAATTCAAGCCTCTTCATTCACACAAATATTATTGAAATACTAATGACTTAAGACCAGTATTACCAGATTGATTCAGCTTAAAATTACTACTTTTTGTCGCTACTTATTTATTAGCTTTCAAAAAAAAAATCACTACAAAAACACCAACATAGATTACATTTAGCATTCAAACTACATATTAAAAATTTATATGGGAACATATAACAGCTTTTCCTTCAGATCACAGCTTTAATATTTGCCTTATGCTCCATTATCTGCACTCAGAAATAAGAAGACAGAACACTTTCAGCACACTCAGGTGGAATAATTGGAATAAAAAGTTCCCCATTGGATCCTTGTATGAATTCATATCCAACCAGAAATTCTCTGGTGTCCCAGGCCAGCTGATTGATCATGGTGCAGTTAACTTCAGTTCTACCTGGGATGAAGTATCTTATGGAAGGGATTGTGGACACATATTCTCTCTCCAGTGTAGCTTGCATGAACAGTGGCAATTGGAAAGGAACTATTGTGGTAAGGATCTTGATTCTTTCTGCAGCCTTATGAATATGTTCCTCAAAAACTTGAAGGTATTCTCTTTCAGTCTCCTCTTCTTCTGCATGGGCAGCTGGCTATGGTCCAACATTGTATGGAATCCCTGACTCATGCTGAAAATTCACTACATTTTGAGAGTTTTGGCAATTTCCCAATCAGACCTTTTCCCTCTCAATTTGTTTCCATAATTTAGAACTTCAGGCAACACTGCTCAGGTGGGCTGTAGTCACAAAAATGTCTGCTTTGATGATATATGTTGTAGACTTTTGAAACAAAAGCGAACGTGATTAGATCAAAGTGTTTTTTAGAAGTACCATTTTTGGCATTTTTAGCCTTACACACAAGAAGGAAGAGGTGTGGCCCATATTATTTTCAGAGTCAAGTTTTGTCGCATACCAAGTTTTAGGTCTGTAATTGCATCCTTTTTTCGGCAAAAGTACCATTTTTGGCTTTTTATATATAAGGGGTTGTGGCCATATAGACATGCTCATGACATTCCCCTGGTGACACTGATTCTAAATATATATATATGTATATGTATATGTATATATATATGTATGGGTTTATGGGTCTAACTTCAACCATTCAAGGGTGAATTGTGGATACACAGACAGACAAACTATTTGCCCTTTACAGTATAGATATGGATATATACAAATTGTATGGTGCATGGATTTATTGAGTATAAATTATCATTCATTCTTTGTAACTTCTCTTGTATGATATCTAGCTTCGGGAGCGCCTGTCACTGAGAGTTATTGCAGAAGAAGAGGAAAGGAAGGGGAAACAAGAAGCTATCAGACACGCCAAGCAGGTACTGCACTGTGCATGCATGGATATCCATTTCCAAGGGACTTCTAACTACATTGATAGCCGTACTTGACTTACTAAACCTCCGCTAGGCCAAGGAAGAACTCTTGAACTACGCTAAGGATGTAGTGTCAAAACACAGGGAAGAACAAGGGCAACAGTCTGCCATGAAGTATGTACGCTATGTATTGTCTTCAGTAACTGTTATTTGTTGTTATTGGTATGACCACTATGTGGTTGACTTTTATGCCCTCTGTAAATAGACAAGGGCATCATGAGAAGACAAAAACTATCCAGCCAAAACTGAGAACACAGCAACTAGTGGACTTGCATGAGAAATTGGAATCCAAAAGAAAAGGTACTTGATTGGATTGGTATATTATTATTCTGTATTTATACTATTATTGTTTTTTTAGAATGTATTTTACACACAAGAATGTCAATGTTAACTGCAATTATGTTCCAGTATATGCTATATTTTGAGGGACACAGTAAGCTGCATCATTATTGCTCTCTATTATGCTGCTGATGTGTTTGGTATTTAAGTACTGCAGTATTCGTGTTTTGTTGTAAAGTACAGAGAAAACAAGCCAAAGAAACTGGAGAAACAACTGAAAAGCTTACACACCATGGGATCAAACAGCTAATTGCAGTGATCCTATACAATGCATAAGAAAATAAAATTACAAGAAGTATTGCTAGAAAGTAGATTTTTCCTCACATTTTCAGGCCAATGTATTTCACTGTTGTTATATCACAGTACTATCATAGGAACTGAGTGAAACATTCATGGGATACTTGATGCTTATGAGGAGGCTTTAGTGTGTGTGGTGCTGTGTGTGGTGCTGTGTGTGGTGGTGGTTGCTGTAACCACGTGGTACAGATTACTGTCATAAATGCAAACCAGAAAATGTTCTGTTTGTCTTTTCTTCCTCCCACCACTAGAAAGAGGGAAGTTGCAGGGTCTGTTTCCTCCTCAAACTCTGCCAGTGCAGTCAGACTGCAATGTAAAGGGCAGCAAACCTCCAGCCATTAGGCTCCTCTATTCCAAGGTAGGAGTGGCCAGGTCTGCAGTGGCCACCAGCCAGGGGGCACATGGAAGTGGTGGAAGACCTCAGACACACAGTGCCATGGCAACACTGATGAAGTAGGTATACACATTGCAGTGCACGTTCTGATGTAAGCAGATATGTATCATGGCTCACACTAAATTGGCTCTCTTGATTATCCATAAAATTGTGTTGTTTTTTTTTTTACATGTTTTTTTTTAATTTTTTTTTATTTTTTTTATTACTAATTGATATTATTTTTTTAAATGTTTTAAAAAAAATTATATATAAATGATTTGGTTCCTGTTTTGTTGGGATTTTTTAAAATCAGAAATTATTTAGCTTAAAATATATTTTCATCATACATGATGTACGCCTCTTCTTTGGAATATACCCAGAAATTTTAAATTCAATTATCCAATGCATAAATCTGCATCAAATTGCATTTAAAGTTTTTTCGTTGCCAATAGCTGGTGCTTCGTGTTCAATGACTCTCTGTTCGGTTTCTGAAGTTAACATTTTACACACTTAATATTACGTAATAGTCAGAAACCCCTATCAATTGGGATATTATTTGTGATTTTGAAGTATGTAGCTGTGATTCCATAAATTTATTTTACATGATATTCCTAACAATTAATTCACCCACTTCCCCCCCCCCCCCTCTCTCTCTCTCTCTCTCTCTCTCTCTTCTTCAGGGCAGCAAACAAGAACTGAAGAGAAAAAGATAAGAAATCTCCAAAAAGTTCTTCCTCCCCCCACCCCACCCCCCCCCCCCACCCCCCCCCACCCAAAAGAACTAACTAAACAAACCAATATTTGATTCTAGTCAGCTTTATTTTGATATCTACTGTTATTTTGTTTCAATCCATCTCTAACATGATTTGTTGCACACATAACAATTAACTGTCAATGTCTAAACAAAATTTCTCCCATGAAAATTGTGTTGCTTTAGTTAATCCAGTAAACTACTTTGCTCCCTGCCTTAGAGACAAATAATAATTCACCATGACACTGAAATTCCAAAACTCTCAGGCTATGGTTTAGAATCTTATAAATAAAATCCATTATCCAAGCAGTCTTACAAAAGCTAACAGGTGATCTGTTCAGTTTTTAAGTAGTGATATCTTCCGAATATTTCTTTAAATATAGCACACACAGGGTTTGCTAATGCTATGTTTAAAGAAATATTCTTCAAATATAACCCGGTACACTCTAGGGGTAGAGACTTCAGTATGGCGTGAATGTGTTCACGTTTGAGCTTCCTCCCAACCTCCTCCAGGTTAAAAAAAAAGGAGTAGTAATGATATAGAATATGAATTCCTGGGGGGGCGGCCGCGCGAGGGCGGGGGAGACTGAGTGAGTTGCGCCTCTTGTATGGACAGACCCTTTACCAAAGGTAAAACTGGAAGCTTAACTGAATACAGCGGTAAAGGGTCGACCAATTTCGCTGAGTTTTATAAGCTACCAACCAATACTTGAATTGGTGCCTATCAACAGTTTGTCTTAACTACTGTCTGTACTGGTTTCATGGATTTTGTAGGGTTCCTGTTCGGGAATGTGAATTCTGAGGGGGAATTAGAAGACGATGGAATCCTGGATAAGGTCACCCTTATATAGAAGTATTCTGTGGAAGTGTTAAAGTAGTACTTATGGATAGTGTTCTGGGAGACACTATACATGGACATAACCGACTAGCTGAAAGCTAATAGCTGTGCTTTACCTCTAGGATGCAAGAGTATGATATTATTCACTGTTCACAGATGAGTGTAGACTGTTACTGGTCATTGCTGGAAGCTGACACCACAAAATTTGTAGGGGGTGGTTGAATGTGAGACATTCAATCCCAAGGTGCACATAATTTTTTCTTGGCAACTAGCACTCAGTGTGTAGTGACCGCTGTAGCAGACAGTGACATGATGTGAATACTGCAAGGTCTCATTAGAAAAGAAACAGCAACAGCCACTACTCAGTAATGAGTGAAAATATTTCTATTACAGTTGTAACATACTTTTATAGTTGAAGTCATGAAAATTTTTATGTCTATAGAAAAGATAATTGTGTTAAATACTATATCAAGGGGAGCCACAGTCTGACTACCATAAGCAATGTAATGGTCTGTGTGTCTGTAAAATATTGTTTGTTACTGTCGACATCTTTGTCCTTGCAGGACTGTGTGGCAGGTCTCAGTAGGTTGGGGGTGGGGTTTGGGGGTGTGCTAGGAGACCTCATCAAAGAAGGTGGAGGGGAGGATTATGATGAGAGTGAAGGAGAAGCTGAAACAGCTGCTGCTGAGGACTTTATGGACATCAATGAAGTGAGTTTCTATCATGGGTTTAGATAGGGTCTGTAGTAGGTAGGCAATCACCCAAGCACAATACAATCACTGACACCTGCCACAGCAGTTATGCATAAACAGAAAAGGATAGATAGATAGATAGACTAAAAATACGCTAATTCAAAATTAATATTGTAATAACCATCCCACACTCAACCCAAGTGCTCATGCCAAATTTCTTCCCAACTGACCCAACGGTTCTATAAATCCCAGTGGTTATGCACAAAAAAGAAGGGGTAAAAAGATAAATAGACAACTAATAATACAGCAATTCTCAATTTAATCATGTAATAACCATCCCACACTCACCCCAAGTACTCATGCCAAATTTTATGCCAGTTGGCCCATCAATTCTCTCACAGTGGTTATGCACAAACAGAAAAAGATTTTTTTTTCTTGGCCCACAGCTTATAGCTATTACAGAGTGGCAAATGGGAGCTCCTCCTCCAGCTAACCTGGTGGCTCATCCTCAATTAGTGAGGGGAGCATATTTTCCTGAGATGGAATGCTGGGAACCCAGTGCCATTTCCCTAGAGATGCTGATGGAAGGCCATCTAGGTGGCACAGGTGTAGATGGAAGGCAGCTGACTTGTGGGAAGGGGGGAGCAAAGAATTTGTACCTGAAGGCAGCCCTCCACCTGCATCAAAAGGTGCCTGGCTCAATGCATTGGAGGGTTGGTCGTGCTGGAAAACCAACACTACCATTGAGGACTGCCAGTGGTCCACAGAATCATACGCTAAGGGGCAGAAATGGCCATTTTCCTGAGTGGAGCCACCCACCACATACCCCAACAGAAAAAGATAGATACATATTAAAATTTTAAATTTCGTATTTTTTAAAGTCTATCTATCCATCTCTCTATCTACAGAAAAAGATAGATAGAGAGATGGATAGATAGACTAAAAATACAGCAATTCAAAGTTTTAATATGTATTAACCATCCCACACCCACCCCTAGTGCTCGTGCCAAATTTTATCCCAATTGGCCGTGCTGTTTTCAAAATCCTGTGACGCAGACAGATAAAACGAAGCTTTTATATCTATCAGTGGGCCTGTTGCAGCTTTGCTGCATGATATTAGTGCAGTGAAGTAGGGAAGTGGTATAAGTAACTAAAGACAGATTTGCTGGTAGCACCTTGAATGAAATGTCGGTGTTGGCATTTATTCTTTTACACTAATGTTTGTTGGCAAACCACGCCCACAAACACTGGAGGGTAATAATATTCATGGCCACATGAAGTCCACATGCCAAATTTCAGTCTGATTGGTCCAGCATGTGACTGGAAAGTGTGTTACTCTCCTGTGGGTGTGGCTATGTGTGTACTTTGGAGGTTCAATTAAATCTTGTTCACTGGATTGTTGACCAATGTAACTGTCTGCATTAATATTTTATAGGTGTGGCTAGACACATTCACAGGAGGTTATTAATACTCTAGTGGTTGCATGGAGACCACATACCAAGTTTCAGTGTGATTTGTTCTTGTCAGTAAAAACAACTCATGTGTGTGGCCATGAAAAAACCACACCCACATGTTGTTAATAGTGCTTACCCGACTACTTGAAGACCACATACCCAATTTCAGCCGGATTGGTCCTTTAATTAGCTTTTAGCAGCCCCAAAAAACTTCCCATGGGTGTGGCTATGACAAAACTGCACCCATTGCCACACCTACTATCACACCCACGTGTGCTTAATAATGCTCACCCGGTTACTTGAAGAACACATGCCAAATTTCTGCCTGATTCCTTCTTCTTATGTTCTCGTTCAACCTTTTTCTGTTCCTTTAGTGCTTCTGCGTCTTCCTTTTTTCTCTATCTGCTCTGAGCATTTCAGTATATTCGTTGGATGTCAAATTTCTTGCACCAGCAATGCCAAAAGTTCTTGCTTTAGCAACTGCTGCATCATTTGGAGGGGTGACGAGAATGTCCGACAAATCTTCAGAAACTAATCCTGCTGCAACCAGTGGATTTATGGGAGAAAACTTGGAAGAAGCTTCCTGGGAAGATGGAGTAGTCTCATTGGAAGAAGTAGCAGAGACCACTGATGAAGGAACACTCATCCTATGACCAGCAGTGCTAGTATCAGAAGTGCTCACAGGCAATTGATGATTGGGAGGCTTTGAAGGTGAAGATAGGAAGTCCAAACTTGAGGGTGTCCCAGACAGTGGCTCTGAAGATGGTGTGTCAGACATTGAAGGAGTGGAACTGGAACTGGAGCCAATCCCATGCATAGAAGAAGGAAGCATTTTATATTTTGCCACAGCATCTGGGTTGAAGGGATAAATCCCACACTTGGAGAATCCAGCATTGATATTAACAATTGAAAAAGCCTGGTCTAAAGGACGCTTCACCACATGATAAAATTATTTTTTTTGCTGAAACTATAATATTCTTTTTGTTAAACGAAAGAGCCCTTACTGCTTTGGAGAATGAGTCCTTAAGTGACTTGAATACAACATCTAGAGGCTGTAATGCATGCGTAGTATGTGGTGGTAGACGGAAAATAATAATATTATTCTCATGGCAAAGATCAGTGACCTTGATGTTGATGTGTGTCTTGTGTCCATCAGTAAAGAGGAGAACCAACTGCTCAGGAACAACATATTTCAAAAATATCTTTTTCATCCACACCATAAACAGCTCTGTACTATCCACCCTGACTCACTGCGACAATACAGAACATCTTCTGGTCCCTCAAAACTATATGGGCCTCCTGGAACCGACTTGGAATAGATAGTCATCTGTGGGTGAGATAGTCCAGCAGCCACGCACAACAAAAGAGCATAATATGTTCACTTGTCCCGTAAGACTGCAGTACTCACTTTTTGTCCCTTTACTAGTCACAGCTTTATCTCTACTGCAATCTAGAGGGAGAAATGTTTCATCTCAATTGTACAGCTGCTGTGGCTTACTCCTAAGATTGCTATTATCCAAGAAAAAGAAAAAAAATGAATAAATATGGTTTAAAATTAAGATTAAATTTATTTTGGCATACCTTGCTGCTTTGGAAAGCAGTAACTGCTATAAATGAAGTTTTATTTCAACTGAAATTTTTCGAGTAGCCATTTCTTGTAGAAATTATCTTTAAATGTGGGATGTACTTATGATTGGATCGAGATACTATCTGCAAGCATAAGGGTGTATATTTAATTTTAAAAAGTCCCAAAACTAACATGCCCCACATATACAAATATAAAAGAAAGGAACCAAGAAGAACAACAGACGTTAATGAAAGGAAATCGAAAAATGGAAAAAAAAGACGAAAAAGTGTTCACGTTCTATCCATATGTGGTCCGTTGATGTACTACCTTTGTTGTTTGTAGGTTTGATTGTATGGAAATTAATTCCACATTCCATCCAGTATCTTCCACTCTTGGGGGAATATGGGTGCTCGCATTTGTAGACGCATTGTGGAGACAATACACAGAACCTACCATTCAATTAGAAATAGTATGTTTCCATTCATCTCCGTCATTCCACTGATTTTCACAGCTGTGTAGCCCAAGATGAATCCACAATCAGGACTTTCTTCCTGTGCTCCACCTGCTGCCCTCACTTGAGCATCTTCACTTAAGCCAGTAGTGCCTAAGCAATAAAGGAGAATGGAAGAAAGGCACAGTTGATTCTGCAGCACATCTTAACAAACTGATAGATATAATTCTCTTGTAATTATTTTTCTTTTATTATAACATGCTCATTTAATATAGAAAATAGTGTCAATGACTGTATTGTGTTAGGTGACTTGATTAGTGTCTTTAATTTGTATTATGTTTGATTGATTCTGGAAATTAGTGAGAAATACTGCATTGTTTGTGTGACTCAAGACCTATCCATCATATATTAGAGATTAGGAGGACTGACAATGATGGCTGTGAACTACACAGGGGTGAAAAAAGATAAAATTGAAGTTGTGAAATATTTCATATGCTGTAACCTTGGATACTTCTGTAAGTGGAGTGGTTGGAGGGGGAAGTTGTTGGTGGGGGAAGTCATTGGTGGTGATGGAAATTGATGCTGGGTGAGGTGGTTTGTTGGGAGGTGTGTTTGAGCCCCACCAAACTCGGTAGGATTTCCTTTGGGACCATGTCAGCTGTTGTAAAGGTTTAAAATAAGGTACCCATAACATATGAGAGCCCTAGCTGCCCCCTCCCCAGTACAAGCCTCCAAGTTGTTGTTTTTTGGGGGGGGGGTGGGGGGGTTGCTATCACCCCCCAAGGATTTTGTTTGTTTTATTATTATTTTTTTGTGTGTGTGGTTGTTCTGGCTACTGCTGGTGAACTTTGGCATCCTATGTCTGTGGACAAGCTCAGCACAGTCTGCCTATGCAATCTGCCTCACTAAAATACTCAAATTTTGCACCTGGTTTCTTCATAATATAGCCTCTTTTTTTTTTATCGTTTCTATTCCCTCCTGTAGAATGAAGACAATGGGTTCATTTTAGAAATATCAGCAATAAAAGTATATATATATATATATATATATATAGATAGATAGATAGATAGATAGATATAATATATAAATATATATTTTCATACAAATAAGCATACGTAAGATAATCATAGATGGTTCATCCAATTATGCAGTCTGAGAGTTTTTAGGGTTCCTTGCGTAGGGATTGTAAATCTTTTTTAATTCTTTAATCTGAGAAGAAAGAAATGAATAAATGATTTAAAAATAAAGATTGAATTTATTTTGGCGTACCTTGCTGCTTTGGTAAGCAGTAACTGCTATAAATGATATTTCATTTAAACTGAAAGTTTTTGAGATGTCTTTTCTCGTAGAAACTACCTTCAGGTGTGGGGTGTACTTATGATTGGATCCAAGTACTATCTGCAAGCATAAGAGAGTAAATTTTTTTTAAATCCCAAAACTGACATGCCCCACATTACAAATATAAAAAAAGGAACAAAAAAGAGGAACAAACATTAATGAAAGGAAATCACAAAATGGAATAAAATATGCAAAAGTGTTCACGTGTTTATCTTCACCTGGTCCGTTGAAGTACTATGTCCGTTGTTTGTAAGTTTGATTGTACAAAAATCAATTCCACATTCCATCCAGTATCTTCCACTCTTGGGGGAATCATTCGTATAGGGTCTTCTTTTGTTTCTCGTACCTGCTGGATGGTACCCACTCAGAGTTTTTAAACCTGAAGCGACGCTCATCAGCAGGGAGTACAACCAACTTCACACTATAGGTTTCGTCAAGGCTTAGGCCAAAAACACGGACTGCTATTACAGGGAACATCCGTCTATAGAGTTGCAAAAGTAAATTGTACAATGATAAAATTATCATGAAATAATTATCATTAACATATACCTTCCAGGTTTGCTCAGGATCATTTCTGTTCCAGAATCAAAGAATGTCCTCCATAATGTGTGGTTTTTAAGTGAAACCCTCCACATTTGCCCCACAGCTTCATCAGCGTTGGACAGCTTTCCACTGGTACTGCTGTGATCTTCAACACCAGATGCTTCACCAATGGCAGAACTGTCAGTACTGGCAGTGTTTTTATCCTCACACTCATTGGGGTCCTCAACACCAGCTATATCTTCACAGAAGTTTGCATACCCTGGAGAATCCCAGGAATCTGTCATTGTGAAGCACTCCTCAGCTGCTTTCAATAGTGCAGCTTCCCAATCAGGATTTTCTTCAGCCAGTGAGGAGTAGCTGCTAGCACCTGCTCCTGAATTCGGGGGCATAACTGGAACACCACTTGTAAGTAAGCACAAAGAGTCCAACTTGCTCTCTCCACAACCTCCAGCATTATCTGCTTCATCCATACTGAGCATCATAGGGTCCATACCTGGGATACCTCTTCTTAACATCCTCTCTGGTTGTGGTTCTTTGCTCAGACCAACTGACACTTTTTCTTGTGAACTTTTTTCCTCTTAAAGTTTAGTTCTGCAGAACTGCTAATGAAAAAAAACCCTTCAATTTAAGTGATTGGTCTCACTTAGTTAGTCAGGTGATGGGGACAGGTGCATATGTAAAAGATTCACTTACTCCAAGTCAGCGGTTTCTCATTCACTGTTAGCAGACCACATATTTTGATGTGGTTGTTTGGACCACCTCCTCAACACAAACTGTAATGGGGAAAAGCAATGTCTGCTCAATCTCTAACCCTCTACCTGACTATGTAAAACTGTAAACTATTCTTATCATTGATTTAATGCAAGAAAACCAATAATTTAGAATTGAAAATATCCTACCTTCACTCACTCTGGTTAAAGATTTGTAGTCAACATGGAAGATGTGCAGTCCATTGATTGATAATTCTAATGATGGTTCACTGTGTGAAATAATAATTTTTTAAAAAAAAGAGCTCACACTGCTCCACTGATTGCATTCTTACCTGATTCACAAAATATTCAATTTGCTCATGAGCCCTCTCCTTCAATTTTTTCTTTTGTTGTTGTTTTTGTTGTTTTTTTTTGCTTTGTTTTGCTTTGTTTTGCTTTATTTTGCTTTGTTTTGCTTAGTTTTGCTTAGTTTTGATTTTTGTTTTTTTTGTGTTTTTGTTTTTGTTTTTTGGGGGGGGGGGGGGGGGGATGTTTTTCTGAATTCATATGGGATTGTAATCAATAGCACCCATATTTGCAACTGGAACACTAGTAGTGGCACTCCACACCAACCACTGGGGTCCTCATTCCTCTCCTCCACCACCAAAACATGTCCAGTTCTGGAGTGTATTTACAATTATGTTAGGGTTTTGTGGGCAACCTTCAAAGCGGACTATTGCATCTGCGGGGTGCACTGCACATTCAGTCAGGATAATTTGACAGGGTAGAAAAAATGTTTTCTTTTTAAACGTAGATTGGAATGTTTTCCTCCCCACGCACTTCAGAAACATTTTGATTGTTTTCTTCAAATGATAATCCCACCACCCACCACCAACCACAGGTTGTGGGCGGGGCGTGGGAACTGAGAAGACATTGAACTTAGGTGTCTGCTTTTCTAGACCACCTCACTGCGGGAGTGTTGCTAAGCTGGACTAGTTGGAAAAAAGGTGCAGCTTTTGAAACAACAAATATTTTTCAACAAAGGATGACCAAAATCCCGGACATTTTCAGATATTTCAAAAATCCTCCCGGACTGATATATAATGACCAAAAAGGAGGGCATGTCTGGGTAAAGCTGGCCTATATGGTAGACCTGCAACTAAAGTCCATTTGCTTTCTATGCAATCGATTCTTTCTCCTCTACTGACTATGCCACCAGTTCTCTCTCTTCTACTGCTATTTATTTCTATCTTATAAAAAAACACTCTTTAATTCCCAATTTTTCCTCAGTAGAGGGTGAAAGTAGCAAGCATCCTTATCAAGCAAACATGGGCTTGTTCACATACCTAAGATTATCATGTAGAAATCAATTAGCTTGACAGGAATACTTTATAACACAAACCTAACAAGAGTACCTTTGCATAGTTCACACATCAATTATCTTTTGGTTACACAACTTCATGTATAGTAAATCTGTGATTTCTGCCCACCACCATATCTTAGTTCCCTCAGTGATTTCTGCCCACCACCATATCTTCCCTCCCTCTGTGATTTCTGCTCACCACCGTATCTTCCCTCCCTCTGTGATTTCTGCTCACCACCATATCTTCCCTCCCTCTGTGATTTCTGCCCACCAACATATCCTCCCTCCCTCTGTGATTTCTGCCCACCAACATATCCTCCCTCACAGGAAGCTAAGATGAAGAATAACTATTCTTGCAAATTTATTTGTTGACTAAATAGAATTTTTCAGTTTGGGGGCGGGAAGGACAATTACTTCTTTTTTTTAATTAATATTTTAGTATTTTGCTAAAAAAAGTGAAGTGTTTCATGGTTTTGAGTTGCAAAGGATATGATATACCTTCAGACGGAATTTCTATGCAATTTTTTAAAATTTTTAAACCCCCCCCCCCCCCCACCCCACCCCACTCTATCCATTATATTCTCCTAATTTACCAGTTTCTCATGTCAAATAGGATGGCTATCTACAAATCTCACCAGAAAGGTTCTCTAGGAATCCCCAGTATCTTCCCAAGTGCATGAAGAATGTGTAAAAATAATATATTTATATAGAAATTTGAAAATAAACATTGTCCTGCTCTAAGTTTGGAATTACTGAGCATGTCTTCCAAATTTTGGCAGTATTCAGACACAGTGTAGGAGTAGCAGAGGAAACACACTGACCATCCTTTAGAAATAGAAAATTTCCCTCCACCGTTTATTTCCAGACAATGTGTTGCTATTCAGTCAATAATGTTATTGTTATTCAAACCACCAAAAGTGACTTTCAATGGGATGTCCACTCCTCTTTGTGCCCAGAAACTGGGGATTTTTTTCTGTTTGAACTTGTGTAGCACAGCCATATTGATTGTATGGCTACAATAAACTCATGGTCACACCCATACTTTCAAAGGGGCCAAGGAGGCTTCATAGAGGGGGGTGGGGTGGAGGGGGGCGGAGAAAGGTTGTACACTAGCCACCTTGTAATATACTATATTTCATTAGGTAAGGGATGTTGGTATTTTTTCTCATCGTATTCCCCCCCCCATGCCCATGAACACACTGATTATTTCATTGTATGTGTGCATCTGTATAGGTAGCTGAGGATAGCTCACCACCTTGCTCTGAGGCTCCAGCCAGGGATGGTGAAGATGCTGGTGTTCAGAAACTGTCACCATTGCAATCCTCACCTGTGGCCTCACACTCACCCATGGCCCTTGTCACACATTCCACGCTGAATAAACCATCTGAGACCACACCTCCTCCTCTTCCATCTCCTACTTCAACTGCCAACACTCTGTCACTTCCTACTCCAACTTCCACTACTCTGCCACTTCCTACTCCAATTTCTACTACTCTGTCACTTCCTACTTTAACTTCCAATATTTTGTCACTTCCCACTCCAACTTCCACTATTTTGTCACTTCCTACTCCAACTTCCATTACTCTGTCACTTCCTACTCCGACTTCCACCATTTCATCACTTCCTACTCCAACTTCCATTACTCTCTCACTTCCTACTCCAACTTCCACTATTCTGTCACTTTCTACTCCAACTTCCACTACTCTGTCACTTCCTACTTCCACTACTCTCTCACTTCCTACTACAATTTCCACGACCCTGTCATTTCCTACTCCAACTTCCACCCTCTCACTTGCTACTTCAACTTTCAGCACTCTTTCACTTTCTACTCCAACTTCCAGCACTCTCTCCCTTCCTCCACCCTCTAATACTTTGTCACTTTCTACTCCAACTTCCACCCTCTCACTTCCTACTCCAACTTCCACCCTCTCACTTCCTACTCCAACTTCCAACACTCTCTCACTTCCTCCACCCTCTAACACTCAGTCACTTCCAACTCCCACCCTCTCACTTTCTACTCCAACTTTCAACACTCTCTCACTTCCTCCACCCTCTAACACTCTGTCTCTTCCAACTCCAACTTCCACTCTCTCACTTCCTATTCCAACTTCCAACACTCTCTCACTTCCTCCACCCTCTAACACTCGGTCTCTTCCAACTCCAACCTCCACCCTCTCACTTCCTACTCCAACTTCCAACACTCTCTCACTTCCTACTCTAACTTCCAACACTCTCTCACTTCCTCCACCCTCTGACACTCTGTCACTTCCAACTCCAACTTCCAACACTCTCTCACTTCCTACTCCAACTTCCACTACTCTGTCACTTCCTACTCCAACGTCTAACCTTCTGTTACTTCCTACTTCATCTTCCAATACTCTCTCTCTTCCTACTCCAACTTCCAACAAGAGTGCCTCACTCACCAAGGAAGGAAAGCAGGAAGACATTGAGTCTGCCATTCCCGCACTCATCCCAGACAACATGACGTTGGAGGAACTAAGAACCAAAGTCAAGGAGCTGTTCCCGGGCTTCAAATCTCAAGGAATACTTCGGTTCTCCAGTTTGCTTGGTCCTGGGAAGCCATCTTCTCTGCCTAGAATCTGGAAGGAGGCGCGCAAGCCCAAGCGGAGAGTGAGGAATATAAGGAGGAGGAGGGACAGGTTGGGCTCTGTGGGCCACAGACTGTGCACTTGGAAGCTAAACATAGACTTTGAACCCCCACCTGAGATGATAATGACCGATGATGAGGTGAATGCCTCTGTCTCCTCTATTCTGTTTGCCCTGCATTGCCATGACAATACTGTTTAGTTATGATTTCTGTTCCTTTTTTTGTTGTTGCTGTAACAAATTTCTGGGGGTTTTTGTCTTCCAAACGTCTGTTTGTCTGTCTGCCTATATGTCTGTCTGCCTACATGTCTATTTGTCTATATATCTGTCTGCCTATATATCTATCTGTCTATATGTCTGTCTGTCTGCCCATGCATACATGTAGAATAGAATTATTCCAAATAATATGCTGTCAGTGCAGACATTGTGTTGCTGTTTTATCTGTTATCATGGGAATATGACATCACACCACTCATAGGAGGCCTTCCTCTCTGTGTCCTCGTCTGAGCCCAAAGCTAGTGTGTCAAAGAGTGCCTCTGATAAGGGAGGATGTGGTCAGGGAGATCCCCTTACCAGAGAGTGGAGATATGGACCAGCCCAGGTGTGGTATGACTCCATTGGTGTCCCAGAAGATGGGTGTGGACTCGACTATGGCTTCAAGCTAAAAGTATGTATGTCTGTGTAATGGATATGTACATGCACATCTGTCTCTGTACATGTGCTTGCAGGTATATGTAGTCATCAATACATATACATGTATTAGCACATGTGATATGTAATTGTTTAAATCATTGTTTAGATTTAATATTTGTTCATAAACTATCTAAATGCATGTTGACCCAACAAACAAGAGTGGAACAATTTACTGGTTGCCCATGGATCATGTGATCCAGCCAACATGGAGTTGAAGTAGCACTCCTCATTTTTCACTGTTAGTCCAAAACTTGCAATTAGCCAAATGTTCCTTTTTTTTTACAAGCCGTGTTAGCGAAAGCTTGTTTGTTTTCACTTTGTGTGTGTGCATGATTTGTTTGTTTATCGATTCTCCCATTTCATTATAATTACTTAATTAAAGTAAAAATATCAGTAATTATAATTATATTTTCCTAACTAGTTATTGTAATTGTTTATTTGATACACTTGCCCTATAAACCACACTATGTAAACACACTCAATTAATTTGAAATACCCTTAATGTGGTCAGAAAACTGATCCACACAAGACCTGTACAACAGCAAAAATATATTAATGTTCAGCGCGGCTCGTGAGTTTCCATCCTTGAATGACTTCTAGTTCTCTATATATATTTTTTGTTATTAAATTTACATTAATTTCATTGTATGTGCAGGCATGTACATGTAGTAACAAATAACAACCTTTCTCCTCAGCAATCAGGTGATGTTAATAAAGGGCTGGCCCCCTCGTCACCCTCCCCTGACGACCCCCCAGACGAGGCTCACCTCATGGTGGCCCAGGAGCACTGGGAGGATCGTGTCAACTGGGATGTCCCTTTCTCCACTGGCCCTGCACTTGCAGCTGTGGGCGGGGCCTGGAAGCCAGTTGCTGAGTCAGCCATGTCATTCTCCCGGCAACTAAGCACTGGACGGTCCTTTCTAGGAGGGGGGATGGGAGGGGGTGCTGGTGTGGCTGGTGATCCTGCCCCAACAAACCCTATGTTTCCTGTCGATAACTACGAACTTACGTATGGTCGCTGGGAGGATAATATCATCTGGGATTGTGATGCAGTGGACCATATTCCCAGCCCCACTCTGCCCCGTGTGGACCCAAATGACAGCAACTTCATTATAGGCATTCCCGAGGAGCCTCCTCCAACTTTCACAGGAGATAAAGATGGCCGTAAGGTACACATTTTTTATCTTTGTTGTATAGAAGTTTGTGCATGTGGCGAGATGAACTTATTGCACACTCTTATTAATGTTGTAATTTAAATTGGTAGGGTAACAATAATTAGAATTAAAGATAATTATCCATTAGTGTAAATATTGATTATAGAGTGTGGGTAGGGAGAATTGGCGAGTGATGCTCAATTTTTCAGTCTTGAACATAAAACACAAGATTTGGAGGGTGTGGTTAGCAGTGTGTGATGGACACACTTTCTAGCCAGCTGTTGGCAAGCCTGTGGGTGTAAGGTACAGAGACTGTGCCCACAGCTGCTTGGAATGTATGGCCTTATTCTACACACAAGTGTGTGTGCCAAAGTTGGCCAGTCATGGATTATTAGAATGTCTTAATTATCTTAAGTAGCTAGTTACTAACAAGGTGTCTGACTGATCCACACAAGGAGACACTTATTAGTTGGTTAAGAGACTATTCCATACGAGACGGTTTGCCCTACTGACATATACACTCAGAGATGCTGACTTAGTCCCTCTATATAATGATGACAGAACTTCAAGCAACGATAAATACTAAACAAATAGCTAAATATTCACAGCACAATGAACCGATCAGTCAGATCTAGGACCTGTACTGTCAGGCTAGACCACACACACACTGATATTGCGACATCTCATGGCAACTTTTGGTGAAAACTTCTCATGGCGACCATTCACTGAGTATTTACTGTACATTTTAGTTCATTTTGAGCATTGATACAGTCAATATAACATCACACATACATGCAGCTTGCCTGTTCTTCTGTTAAGTGTTCATGTGATTAACCCCCTAACTCTTTGTGGTGGTGATATGGTGCCTTGTACTAAATACTTCCTTGTGGTCCCTACCATAGACAGTCAGTCACACATGTGTCACTTGTCCAGTGTGTGTATTTGTGCAGGATAAGAAGACCAGTGCTGCAGTAAAGTACGGCGCTCGTGGTGGCGGAAGCAAAGGTCCTGGAGGAGGAGTTACTGGCGACACCTCTAGCAGCCACAACGTGGCGTGCTTCCAGCACAAGAAGGACCCCTTCAACCTGTCCAATGACGAGTACTACAACCCTAAGCATATCTCGGTGGCTCAGGGTCTGAGCGGGTTTGATAGCAACGTGGTGCAGCATTCGACACCTGCCCTGGAGCTCTACCCCCCGTGGTTCCCCACACAGCCCAGCACCAGCTCCCTGAGACACTTCCACCGTCCCAAGCTGCGCATACGCTGCCCTCCGGGGGAGCAGAGCACAGGCTGGTACAATGTGGCCTCCGTCCAGCAGCACGTGGCCACAATGGCCGCTGCGAGGGAGCGGGAGAGGGAGACATCTGGAGGCGGGGAAGTGTTCTTCATGAGGACGCCTGAAGATCTCAGTGCGTGCGACGGGGAGTTGGTGCTTGCGGAATATTCAGAGCAGTTCCCTCCTCTGCTGAGTGCCATTGGTCTGGCCACCAAGATCAAGAATTACTACCGCAGATCAGAGGTTGTTGGTTGATGGTGCTAATGGTGAATGCACTGGTTACTGTGCTTGGCATACAGACAAGGTTGTGGCAAGGTGGTAGAGAAGAAACCTATGCACCATTATTTTTCAGTTGGAATGTGCACATGTGAAGAAGATGCACTTTTACATTCTTTATTCATTCACATCCCACACACACACAAACGCACACATAAAAATGTACCATACATACATATATATATATATATATATTTATTTATTGTGTCATTGTATTTCCATGTAGCGGCAAGTGAAGAGTCACACACCTGAAGTACTGTACGGGGAGACCACATACATCCAGAACACCTCCTACTTCCTGGGTCAGCTCAGGCCCGGCCAGCTCCTCCAGAGCTTTGAGAACAACCTCTTTAGGGCCCCCACTTACCGGCACATCATGGCAGAGACAGACTTTGTCCTGGTGATCTCCGGCAATGAAGTGTACATCAGGGAGTGCCCCCACATCTTTGTGGTGGGACAGGAATGCCCCAAGATGGAAGTGCCCGCCCCCAACTCTAAGCCCGCCACCCAATTCCAGAGGGAGCTCCTTCAGGTAAGGTTCCATGTGATCAATGTACTGTTGTCGCACTCACTTTGACAGCAACATACTATGATGCTGGAATTGGTTCAAAATGTATGCCGAAAATCGTCTCTTTTGTAGCAACTTTCTGTAGTCTTGCACTTGCTGATGGCTTACTATGGCATCCATTCTGCTCCTCTGTTTCTGGACTTCCTATCTCAACAGCATTAAGCTCCTGCGCTATCTCATGGAGAGTACCGGGGAATCACATGATCCACATGTGACTCTTCTCCCAATTGTTTGTTAGTGTAGCCTCTGCAATGTATACTCCAGCATGTTCGCCAAATTGTGTGCATGTATAAATTATCATATGTGCACCCTAGAATCACATTTGCATCCTAGAATCGTATGGGCACCCTAGAATCATCATATGGCTTGTTTGGAAAGAAAATAACTTTTGTTGAATATTTTCATCTTCAAAGATTATTTGGCAACCACTTATGCACAACTGACCAAATTGACTGCCGCATAATGGGTTGATGCCACACCCGCAAAATGCACCACAATGATTGGTTTTTGTACCCACCACCAAGAAGGAACTTCGACTCTCTCGATGCTGTACTTATGAACGATGTTGTCATAGCAGTAGCTGAAGAAGTGCAGTACCACATATGAGCAGGAAACATGTCTTCTAAGGCACAACCAACAGAGGGTAAAATACAGTGGTGTTCTTGAAGACAGAGAATGAGACATGCACACATCTACTTCATACCCCTGAAGTCTAGCCATTCATGGCGGCCATTTGTTGAAAAGAGCTCTGTTGGTTCTGTAGGTGTTTCTCTATCAGAAGTTTCAGTGCAGCGAAGACAACCCCAAGAGACTGAAGATGGACGTCATCAGGAAAGCGTTTCCTCCAAGCATCATCTCTGAGAGTGTCATCAGGAAGGTGCTCAAGACTTGTGCAGACTTCAAGAGAGAAGGTACACACGCGGTCATGTGAGGGCACATGTGCACATGCATTGATCACATGTGCGTAGTGACTTCCAACTGCCATTGCATGATGGAGGTGTGCCTGTCATCTGGTCCAGTTGGTCAACCACTTCAGATAGAGACAAGGACAATCATTAATGCCTATTTGGGGGGTGGAGGGGGGGGGGGGGGAGAAGCAAACAAAAATTCACTCTACTACCATATGTTCATGATATCCTTACAAAGTAATGGTAATTGGGTGTGTATAATAAGACACATGTGAACAGTGATTCTAATATCCAGTAGTTGAACAAAGAGCTCCAGGAAGTGAAGTTTTTTCAGTGACTGAGCTATGACATTGTCTAGTTATGTGCTGATGTGAAGAGAACAGTCGTGGGAACTGTACATTGGACTGTTTAGTTTAGACTCGGATGAGTTACAAGACCTTGGCCATTTTAACAAGAATGTGAACATTGCTTGTCATTGTTCTGTTCATTTGTTGTTTATAAGTGTAATTATAATATATACAGTGTTGCACATAAGACCTTTGACAAGTAGTGTGTTTTTTTGTTTGTTTGTTTGTTTGTTTTTTTGTTTGTTGTGCAGTATATAAGCTGGACACACAACATATGTTACCTCTGGTGTGGGTGGGTGGGTGCATCATGTGTGTGTGGATGTTACTGCACCAATGCACTCCTTGCAGGCTATGAGAATGGCTGGTGGGTGTTGCGGGGTGACTTTAGACTGCCGACTAGTGACGAACTGCGTAGCCTCATCTCACCGGAGCAAGTCTGCAGTTACCAGAGCATGCTTGCCGCCGAACATCGCCTCAAGGTCCATTTTCAATACCTTGCATGCTCTGTGTAAATTACTTCTCCTTGCTTAAATGAAGGTGGGTGGGGCGGAGGGGGATATTCCTGCTCAACTCTATCTAATGCAGTGTTGTCAACCAGAGAACATGGAATTATTTCATGCTCTTGTTCCACTGGACTAGCAGACAGCCCCTCCAGCCATCACCTCCACCCACCCCAGCTCAGCCCCTGGCTGGGTGGGTAAATGGTTGGGGTGCTCACTGTGTTGAGAGAGTGACTGTACTATGCACTTACTGTTTCTAGCTCACTTCTTAGAGGGACAACTAACTGGCTCTGAAGCCAGGATTCTGTTTCAACCTCAATATATATATTGTTGATTGTTGACACTTCTCACAGAGAAGAGAAGAGTAAATCGCACATACACATGCACACACACATACTCACAACCTTTTGAATTTGTTTTAAAATATTGGTAACTTTATCCCCAATGAAATAGTTGTTTCATATTGTGCACTGTACTTTGTGACATCATGTTGTTTGTGTGCATTCTAATGTGAATTTTATCCTGTTGTTGTTGTTGTTACAGGAGGCTGGCTATAGAGGCAAATCTCTGTTTATAGTGGAGGAGGAAGAGGAGGATGAGGATTCTGTCAGCAAAATGGACGATGAAGTGTGTTTATTTGGTGTGAAAATGTGTTTTAAAAATGTGTTATGAACCCCAACCATTATTTTTGTTTATATATAATTGTTGTTGCTTTGGTGCTGGTAGTCATGATAATGATAATCCCAAGGTTGAGGGTTGTGAGGTGGAAGTGATTACCTGGTGGCGTGTGCTGATAATAATGTAGTTTTTGTTAACTTGTTGCGCCATGTTTTATTCCCCCCCCCCCCCTTTCCTTCTCCCCTGTCTTGCCTGGCCTGTCTGCTCAGTTGCGAGCTGCCCCCTGGAACACTACCCACCACTTTATCAATGCCTCTAAGGGCAAGTACCAGCTGTCTGTGAGTGGACCCGCTGACCCCACCGGGTGCGGCGAGGGCTTCTCCTACACCAGACTCAACACTAAGGTACATCACACCACCTAGGGGTCAGAGTTCTCAGGGAAATGCAAGAGAAAAAGCTCTGGGGGTAATGGTGACATTTGGTGAAACCACTTTGTACCGGTCTTTGGAAAAGATATCCTCAGATTTGACTATTTATTGAATAGGTTTATATAAATAGCCTTCTCAGAACAAACCTTATAAACTAAGAAATGTAACCTAAGAGATTCTATGGAATACCAATGACAGGTGATTGTAGGCAAACCTTTCATGTGGTTCAGTTTTGTTTTTCCCCTTTTGTGTGTGTTGTTTTCTGTTGCAGAGAGAAGCAGCCAGCAACTTGGCAGCTGCCAGGAAGTATAAGAATGTGATGGGCACCGACGGAGATCTCAGGAAGCTGAAGCTGAGCAAGGCAAAGTCCCTCCTCAAAGACTTTGGTGTGCAGGAGGACGAAGTGTGTAGGAATATGTAGCAATGATAGCAGTAACTCATTCTGTCTGAGCCACCATCTTACTGCACCTTGTTCCTCCCTCTCTCTCTCTTGTGTAATGACTTGTGAATGGCTGGTGCTGCAGATTGCCAGGTTATCTCGCTGGCAGGTCATTGATAAAGTGCGGGAGCTGTCCACTGAAGCTGCTCGCTCTGGGGACGGAGGTGTGACATTGCTGTTAGTGGCATTACTAATGAACATTGGTTCAGGTTGAGGCCAGTCACAATATAGTGATAGAACATGACATGACCCCGTCCAAAACTTTAAATTTAAATAATAAAAGAACCAGAACAGACTCTCTTCTTTTTTTTAAGGGAAAGATCGTAAAATTTCATACCTTAATTAATTTTCCTAAATTTTAGAATGATATTGTGGACCAACCTTGTCCTGAATGAACCCCTAATTGGCTAGTTAGCTTTCATAACTGACATAATTGGGTATCTGAACTTCTTCTGATCAACGTGTATATTGGAAGCCCACCACTCTAGTGCTAGGTTAGTTGTGGTGTGCATTAATTGGTGTTGTGGTAGGCAAGTCATTGATGCTGCATTATTATTGTTGTGTTAGTGGACATCATGAACCTCAAGTTTGCAAGAGGAGCTCGTTTCTCTCACATGGAGGCCCAGGAGAGATACCGTGATGAATGTCAGAAGATGTTTGACCTCCAGAACAGGTGCATACCACATTTGGTCATGAAACTGTGTGATGTACACATACTGATGCACTATCTGGTTTGAAAGATCTATCATGAAATTTGATTGCTTAGTGACACATACCCAATAGCTATGTCTTTCATCACAGGGAGGGAGGGAGGAGGTGGGCAGATCTCTGGTGTGCTTGTATGCATCAAACTCTTTCCCTTCCTTTCTGTCTCCTTCCTAATTTCTAATTTTCCCTTCCTGTCACTCTGCCCCTCCCTCTTATCCTCCCTCTTATCCTCCCTCCCCATCCCTTCCTGTCTCTCTGCCCCTCCCTCCCTCCCTCCCTCTCTGCCCCTCCCTCCCTCCCTCTCTCCTTCCCTCCCTGCCTCCCTCCCTCCCTCTCTCCTTCCCTCCCTCCCTCCCTGCCTGCCTGCCTGCCTGCAGTGTGTTGTCCAGTGCGGAGGTGCTCTCCACGGATGAGGACAGCAGTGGCAATGAGGACAGTGATGGGGAGTTGGGCAGGAACTTGGAGACATTGCTCCGTGGCAAGAAGACAACTGCCCAGCTGACCTTGGAGCAGGAGGAGGCGGAGAGGGCAGAGTTGAGACGCATGCTCTCTGAGGACCGGCCATCACACACACCAGATGCTGATGCAGGTGGGTGGGTGGGTGCATGCATGTGACATCACATGCATACACACATGTGATATGTAGTACAATATTTTAGTATAAAACCTGACTAATTTGAGGAAGTAGATCATGTGGCGAGTAGGATGTGGGAGGAGGATGTTTTAGGGGGTCCACATGGTGCCGTTTGCTGGAGTTCTCTGTATAAGTTCAACTTTGTATTTTGCACAACTTTGTATTTTGCATTTTGTTTTGTATTGGTTATTGGAGTGTCGACCTAACTCCGTGGGTGTGTGTGTGTGAGGATCTTACTATGTGTGTGCACCGATATGTAGGTGTGGTTAATGAGTGCACTCAATATGCACACTTACTGTTAGATAAACTGAATCAAGGTAGACACTTTGTGATTCCCATTCTGATAAGTACAGTCTCCAGTAAATGTTGTCATTTAATTATCCGATTTCTGTGTCTCTTTTTTCTGGTTCTTGCACGGGCCAAGTAGCCGATGGAGACGACACCTCTTCCATCAAGAGCTACTCCTCTGTGGTGAGTGTAGTTGGTGGACAGAAAGGTGTCCATTTGATATTTGTTATCATGGAGTGTGTTATTTCACCAGGTGTATATATGTGGGGCATTCATCACATAATAAGCATACAAAGTTAATAAATTGTGTTATATGCACCACATAATAGGCATACATAAATGTATATGGTGTACTGTATTGTGTTTTACAACCATTACTGTAGGAGTTATACTGTGTGTGTGTGTATTGATAATAATAATTTTTTGTGTGGAATGTTGAAAGTTTGGGCACATCATTATTGGAGGGTCGGAGGAGAGGGGATTTTTTTTAAATGCATTCTTTTATTAGGCGAGGAAACTTTAGGGTTAGTGTGTGTGTTAATTTTGCTACATACAGACAAACTGCTGTACAGAAAATCTCTTTAATAAAGGGACATGCCATCCAAAATCTTTTCCAGATAAGCAAAGTTGTCCTCTAGCAAAGTCCAAAAATATTTTCTCACACAACTCAGCACAATGCGTGTTTGGCGTATTCTGGTACAGGTTATCAGACACGCAGAGTTCTGGACTATTACTGGTAATTGAGCTGGCCACTGGGCATATGCAAGCCAGCACGAGAGAGAGAGAGCTTGTTCAAAATGAGTTATTGTTTTTATTATTTAGTGGGGAGGGGGAGGGGGAACAAACATTGATATTTTATGGTGTTATCTTCATGGTGATCAGTTAGTTACAAGTAGTGTGTCTTTGTTGTTGTGTTTGTGTTCTTGTATAGGCTGGCAGACACCTTGTGATATCACGGACCTTCCATGACGAGGAAGGACAAGAGTTTGTGCGTGATGAAGTGGTGAAACGACCGGATGTCATTAATGCATACATCCAGCTTTCAAGTGAGGTCAGGTCAAAGTTTGTGGACCAAGACCAAGAAACTCGGGAAGGCATGAAGAAGATGAAGAGGAAGTTAGTCTATCTTTTCCCCTCTCTTTCTTCTCTTCCTCTTCCCCTCATCAACCCCTCCCTCTTATCAACCCCTCCCTCTTATCAACCCCTCCCCCATTATTCATCCATTATAATTGCTACTGTAGGATTCAAGATCAACTTCGCAGAATAAAGAAAACAGAGGAGAAAGAGAAGAAAAAAGCCCAGAAGCCACAGAAGCCAAAGCCTCTCACCACCATTAAGGTGTGCATGCACATGTACTCGTACACCATTAAGGTGTGCATGCACATGTACTCGTACACCATTAAGGTGTGCATGCTCATGTACTCGTACACCATTAAGGTGTGCATGCACATGTACTCGTACACCATTAAGGTATGCATGCTTATGTACTTGTACACCATTAATGATAGTGCATGCATATATACTCGTACACCATTAAGGTGTGCATGCACATGTACTCATACACCATTAAGGTGTACATGCATATGTACTTCTCGTACACCATTAAGGTGCGCATGCAAATGTACTCATACACCATTAAGGTGTGCATGCATATGTACTCGTACACCATTAAGGTGTGCATGCATATGTACTCATACACCATTAAGGTGTGCATGCACATGTACTCCTTGTGCACCATTAAGTTGTGCATGCGTACATGAGCAGGAACCCTTACAGAGTTAAGCTAAGACAGTATTTTAGAAGGCATGGCCAGGCACACAATATTTCTACTGTAGGAGTTAATACAATTATGTACTAAACAAAACTTTCTCCCCTCTCCTGGAAAAACATTCCAATACTGAATCTGATCACTGGTACATTTATGTGTGGTATTTGATACACTGTGTGTGTGTGTGTATGTGTGTGTGGTGTAGATGAAGTGCAGTGCCTGTGGTCAGAAGGGACACATGAAGACTAACAGGAACTGCCCCATGTACAAGAACAACCCCATCAATGTCGCCCCCACAGACCTCGAGCTGGCACAGGCCGAGACTGAAATACCCCAGGACGATCTCGTCAAGGTGGAGGGTACAAAGGTTGTACTAAATCGTGCTGTTGTTGAGCATGCCCAAGATGTGCGGAGGAAGTCTCTACTCCTGAAGTTTCCTAAATTACGGAAGAAGAGGCGAAGCCTGGTGGAGGAGGATCTAGACTATCTGGAAAAGCGCAAGTCAATTCAAAGAAGGAAAACCAGCCCTGAGGTGAGTGAGAGTTTCTTCATCAGCACTTGCTCTTCTACTGTCTGTGAGACACGTATACAGTATTGGTATCTGGAAGTCAAAGGTCATCCCTTTCACACACACACACACACACACACACACACACACACACACACACACACACACACACACACACACACACACACAATTGTAAAACATAACTTTGTATTATGGTGTGCAATGAGTTATGTGAGTTTGTCCATTCAAATGATAAGTTAATTTTTTCTGGATTTTTTTGAAATCGAACATACCCATATATGTACATATCCACATATATATCTTGTATGGCACAAATGTAAACAATGTATGTAAAATGCATGTATTCCTCATATACATGTACTGAACACATGTGAAAATATATCCTGTTGATAAGCAAGAACTGGCGGAGCATGACAATTGGATCATACTTGCTGTACAGTTGTGCTGTTTGTGGTCATGTACAACTATGTTAGTAAATATACACGCTATCATATGTTTATTGTTGTTTGCTCCTGTGTGTATCTATTTTAGGTGCCGTTCTGTGATCACCTAGAGAAGATTCTGTCTGTCCTGATGGCCCTGCCTGAAGTAATGTGGTGTGTGTGGTGTGTTTGGGGGGAGGGGGGGGGGGGCATGATGTGTGATTACAGCAAACACAAACAAACCAGCCACCAGGGAACCCAACTCAGTGAATTCAGTGCATTGTACAGAACCAATGGGATGTGCTTAATTCACACCACCTTAAGTTTCTCTTCATTTGGGTATCCAAGTCTTGTACAAACCTCTTGCAGTGAAGGAAGTTTCCTAAACCAGCACTAACCCAGCCAACCAGCCAACTAACCAACCAGGGATCCACCATATCAGCCCTCGGTTGTCATAGCTAGCACAGAGATGCCGCTGTAAAACACTTCATTTCTGTTGATACAAAAAAACCATGTTAAAACCATGTTAAAACCATGTTAACAATATCTAATGGAATACCACAGTTATAATTAGTTGCAGTGATTGGTCCAAGGCTGTCCTTCCCTTGGAAGTTGACTGTGGCAGTTGAGCCTCTATATGTGTGGTGGCCTTCAGGTAGCCGCTGACACCTAGTTGGGGTCACTGTTAGACTCAGTGACCATGGTCTGTAGTGCCTCTGGCTGTTAGCTTGTGCTGCATCCTGGACTACCTCAAGTTCCAAAGATTGTGGATGGCTATTGTTGGGTCATTTGTTCAAAATGTAAAACAAAAAAATTCTATTTATTGGTCTGAGATGAATATTTTATATGGTAGAAAATCCTCAACAAGCATGTATTGACATTGTCACTCTTATTACTTCTTTCTCTGCAGTCCTTTCACTTCAGGAAACCGGTGAACTCCAAACTGGTGCCCGACTACTACACTGTCATCAAGTTCCCTGTGGATCTGCACACAATGAAAGACGTGAGTGAGTTGGTGGGTGTCCATGTTTCAGCCTGTCTTGGGGAGGGGGGGGGGGGCGACCATTCTTGATATCACATGTCTAATATGAACATCTCTTGATTGGTCGGTCCACATAGGGGAGGCAGTGCTAACCACACCCACTGACATTCGCACTCACTCATTTGTGCTATGGAAGTTGCTGGTGTGGACTGATAAGTTTGTTTGTCTTTGCTGTTTGGCCATCGAAGTGTTAGATTTATGCATTGTATGCAAAAGTTAGCCTGCAAGATGTGTGTGTGTGCGTGTGCGCACGCACGCACACACACACACACACACACACACACACACACACACACACACACACACACACACACACACACACACACACACTTAGAACTTAGAACTTAGAAGCTGCCCATGGTACGAAGTACCATGATGGCAGTGTCCTGGATGAATCCAGGACCAATGGCAATAAACTTAGTTTATGATGGCATCACACAGAAATGTTGGTGTCTGGTCAGATCTCCTTGTCTTCGAAATTTCCTTCCACAGGCACAACTAAGTGTTCTTAATTCAGATTGCTTGTTAGCTGAACAGGTGTTCCATCGCCTGGATGTTGAAATTTTCTCTACACCATCTAAACACAGATGAAACCACCCCTTCCTGTCCTGGCACAACTCATACCATCTATCATACACACCAATTGCCTGCAAATCCACTTTCAGAACATCCCTCCACCTCTTCTTTGCCCCGTGGCATGGTCTCTTCATGTTAAGCTCCCCAAACAACAATCTATTTGGAAGCCTTTCTTCATCCATGCGACCCACATGACCCAACCATCTTAAACGCTGCTCCAGAATGATATCAGAGATGGAGTGCTGCAAGCCAAACCTATGTGATAGGCTATGAGATGTTAATCTTTCATTCCATTGTTGGTACCTCGTCACACCCAGGATTGTCCGAATACAACGGTTATGAAAAGAATTCAAACGTCTTGTATGCACAGCCTTCATTGTCCAAGTTTCAGCTCCATACAGTAATACAGCTAGAACAACTGCCCTATACACTGCTCTCTTTGTGGCCAATGAGAGGTCTTTGTTCTTAAATACTGGCACCCTCAAACATCCAAATGCTCTAGCTGCTCTAGCAATTCTTCTAGTCACCTCACTAGTGATCTCCCCATCTCTTGAGATGTTAGCACCCAAGTATGTGAAGTCCTGGACTACATCCACAGAGCCACCCTCCACCTGCACTGGTCTGACATCACTCTCATTCAATCCCTCACCAACAACCATCCCTTTTGTCTTCTCAGTACTCACAGTCAGCCCCCATTCACTTGCCACTTTTACAAACTCTGCTGCTACTGACTCAAAACTATCCCGAGAGGTTGCATACAATGCCACATCATCAGCAAACTGGGACTCAGTTACTCTCATCTCACTCAATCTAGACTTAGCTGTGCGGTCCCCAACCAACTTCCTACCATGCTTATATAACACACTCACTCCTGCACCACTACTCCTATTGCGCCAATCAGCCACCATAGCACTAAAGTAGATATTAAATAATGTGGGTGCCAGGGTACATCCCTGCCGTAAACCATTCCGGACCTCAAACCTATCAGTTACAGTCGAACCCACTCTAACCTCAGCATGCATCCCCTCATGGAAAGACTTCACAACATTCAACATTTTTTCTGGCACACCATACTTCTCTAGGACCTTCCATAGGGCTTGCCTGGACACTGAATCATAAGCCTTCCTCAAGTCTACAAACAACACATACAATGATTAACCATGTTCCCTCGCTTTCTCCACAAGCTGTCTAGCAACAAAAATCATGTCTGCACAACCACGTCCTTTCCTGAACCCACTCTGTGACTCTGCAGAATTTTTTCAGCAATCACTTGCAATCTTCCCTGTACAATTCTGCCTAGTACCTTCCCTACCACATCCAACAAACTTATTCCACGCCAATGGTCACACTGCTTCAGGTCACCTTTCTTTGGGATTGGAACAACTACTGCGTCCTGCCAGTCTCTCACCACTTTACCTTTTCCCCACACCTTCTGCATCACTTCTAGCATTCTATCCCACAGATCTACACCACCATGGAGGATTAGTTCAGGAAGGACACCAGACTTTCCTCCTGCCTTTCTCATACACACACACACACACACACACACACACACACACACACACACACACACACACACACACACACACACACACACACACACACACACAATTGTTAGTTAGAAGCTTATTCAAATGTGAAAAGTTATTCGGTATTAATGTGACTTATTCTATGTCCTTTTCATCCTGTTAGCATTGCCGAAAGTTGGTGTACAAATCTCGGGCACAGTTTCGTGAGCACATCAACCTGTTGGTCACCAACTGCATCACCTACAATGGTCAGTTCCCTCCTTTGCTTGCTGCCATTGGCCCCCCTGAGTGTTGCATGCTGTATTGGTAGAGCCTTGATCATTTTACACTTCTTTAGTTAGACACCAGAGGGTATCTTGACACCGACTTTAGTTAGACACCGGAGGGTATCTTGACACCCACTTTAGTTAGACACCGGAGGGTATCTTGACACCCACTTAGACACCAGAGGGCATCTTGACACCCACTTAGACACTGGAGGGCATCTTGACACCCACTTAGACACCGGAGGGTATCTTGACACCCACTTAGACACCAGAGGGCATCTTGACACCCACTTAGACACTGGAGGGCATCTTGACACCCACTTAGACACTGGAGGGCATCTTGACACCCACTTAAGAGACATTCCCTTCCCCGAGGTTCTTTGTACTTGTCTAGTAGCTGTGGCCCGGGCATGAGAGCACACCATCTCTGTCTGCCTCAACTCTATGCCACTGCTCTTTACAAATGTTTGTATTGTTATTTATGGTTGATTAGGAAGATAAGTAGTGTAGGAATGTGGTGGTAGTGATCAAGTGTGTTGTCCTTCCATAGGATGGGTGGGTAGCTTGTGCAATGACTGTGTGTAGGTGTGCTCATGTGCACTTGGTGTATGCCTATTGTCAAATTTGTGATACAACGTAAGACTGCAAATCAATACCAGCTGATATTATCATCCCTTACCAACAATTATTTGATGGAAATGAAGTGTATTTCTGTGCCAAGTAGTGTGTGGTCATCCTCACATCGTGAGCCATCCTGTGAGTCTGTGACACAGGGCAGTCCCCACCACCACCACCTTCTCCCTGTGCACTATCTAATAACAATGGCTGCCATTAGTAGCTCCACTCTCTGCAGGTCCACAATCGGAGGTCACCAAGCATGCCCGGTACATGACTGAGGTGTGTGATGAGGAGTTGCACAAGCTGGAGGTGGAGTTGGAGCAGCTGGAGGCCGAGATCAACCCTGCCCTGGACGACAATGCCTTAGTGGCTTTCTCCTATGTCCTGGGCAAGATTGTGGCCTCCATGAAGGAAGTGCCTGAGGTAGGCTGCGTGAGTGGGTGTCTGTGTCAGTGTGTGGGTGGGTGTGTGTCAGTGTGTGGGTGGGTGTGTGTCAGTGTGTGGGTGGGTGGTGTATGTGGGTGGTGGGTGGTGGGTGGTGGGTGTGAGTGGTGGGTGATGGGTGTGGGTGGTGGGTGTGGGTGGTGGGTGTGTACTTATGGAGGCTGTCAACTTGTTCTCCTCTGTGCGGATGTACAAATTAACATGGAGCAGAGTTTGATGTCTCTTTTTTTTTCCAATCTATGCTGAGATTATATTCCTCCCATCAGAACTATCATTACATACTGTTATGGAACATAATGGGTGGAGATGTGGTTTCTTTGTTGGGAAGCTGCATACGCACCTGCATTTCTTATTTTTCATAGAATGATCGTCTTGCTCCCCCTCCTCCTTCTCCCCCTCTTCCTCCTTCTCCCCCTCTTCCTCCTTCTCCCCCTCTTCCTCCTTCTCCCCCTCTTCCTCCTTCTCCCCCTCTTCCTCCTTCTCCCCCTCTTCCTCCTTCTCCCCCTCTTCCTCCTTCTCCCCCTCTTCCTCCTTCTCCCCCTCTTCCTCCTTCTCCCCCTCTTCCTCCTTCTCTTCTTGAATTAATTGGTACCTAATAGTATCTGCTTTCAATACTTTTGTGGCCTTATTTAGTGCGCGCGCGCACACACACACACACACACACACACACACACACACACACACACACACACACACATACTTTTCACGAATATGTCCATCAGTCTTAATTGCCTTGCACAAACTGTTTGCATCCAATCAAGAACAGAGCATGTCTAATGAGTTGTCTGTATGGTGAGGCGACCACCCTGAGTAGAGGTGCATGGGACTTGTGGTCGGTTATTGTAGTTTGTTTTTTTTTTTTTAATGTCTTTGCTCTTGTGTGGCAATGCCCACGAGTGGATGTGATTGCTGAATCATGCAGGACAGCTGTTTGAAATTCCAAGTAAAGCACATCATTATTCAAATTAATTTGCATGTGATACAGCCATGCACTTGACCTCCCAGCTGCCTTTTCCATCAAATTTCAAAAGCATCCTTGCTGTCACAGTGACCCAACCACCCACCCACCCACCCACTTGTCATTTGCTAAGCTTGCTTTGATGATTAAACCTTGTTTATGTGTTGTGTGTGTGTCTGTGTGAACTAGACATGGCTGTTCCATCATCCCGTGTCAGCCAAGAAGATTCCTGACTACCACAGGATCATTAAAACACCAATGGATCTGCAGACTATGCAGAAGGTACAGTGTAATACTCCTAGCAGTGTTCCATGGTTGTGGGGAGGGAGGGAGGGAGGTTAGTTACTACGTATTTGATAGTCCCTTAGCCACCTCAGTGTGATTGCTTATGTAAGGTTTGCCGCTATACCCCCTCTCCTCTACCTTGTGGGCACTAGTAAACATGAATTCACAAACAATGATTCAAAAAGTAATGGGTGTGGCTAATTAGAGTCCCAGATAAAAGATAACATGTAGTTTCAAAGCGACCACACGCACTGTCATGTCACCTGATATCAGCTGATTATACTAGCATAGCCTCCTTAAAAATGGTATCACTCAAAGCCTTGACCTCATCCAGGAATTTTGAAGAGTCAAAAGTTGTGTGACACCTCGAAAGCTGTTATTGAAAACAGATGCACACAATACTCACAATCAAATATTTTGATGGTTTATTTAAATGATAAAATGTATACACTTCAAAAATGACTTCAAGGTGAACCTTCTTGCTCTCTGCAATCACACATAATGTCGCATTATTAATATACACTGGAAGTATCTGATTGTTGTGCTGTTGTTGTGTTGCAGAAATGTTCTTCCCACCAGTACACCAGCCAGGATGCCTTCTTGGCAGACATCAACCAGATCATTGAGAACAGCATCACCTACAACGGCCCCTCTTCCCCCTACACTCAGACATCCACAAAGATGCGGGAGACAGGCCTCCAGAAACTACAAGAGGTAAAGGGTCGGCATGCAAGTGGGTGCAAATGGATGGATCATGGCAGCACATGGCATGGCATGGAAGGTGGATGGGATCTCAGAATCTGATAAAATGGTTATGGTCGACTTTGTGGTCCTTTTTCGCGAAGATCTCATACTGATGAAAGTTTATATTTTTTTGTTCGTTTAAGCCAATGTATTTTCTCAATTATTTTGCTTATATTACAAATATTAGTTTTTAAAGCTGCATTCTTCAGTGTTAGAGATTGTGTGTGTGTGTGTGTGTGTGTGTGTGTGTGCGCGCGCGCGCAGTAAATGATGAAAATTGTGCCTTAAAAATGCTGTCATTTAGCCTCAACTAATGTCAGCACCTGACATGTGCTGTGATTGCATTAGATCTAGAGAAACCAACCAGGCAGTGGCAAAACAAACCACTGGTACAGGTGTGCCATAGTATTGTGTATGTGACTCTGACCATCTGTGTGTGCAAATCTATTGTATGTACTTGTTCCGTCCTTGTTCATTAGGATGCCGACTTGCTGGACAAACTGGAGAAGCGACTAAAGGGCACAGGCAGTAGTCGCACTCCTCTGCTGAAGCTGCTGGAATGCCAGCCTCTGGAGGATGAGTCTTTACTCTTTGAAGATTTGCAGCACTCCAGTTCCAGCAGTGACTCAGCCAGCAACTCCGACATGGACCAAGACTGATGATGCTGCAGCTCTTTATTCCATACACTGTGAACCCCCAATGCTACCTTGTGTTGTATGGACAGACAGACAGACAGACAGCATAAGATCTAATCTATTATCTCCCAACATGATGCACTCCAACACGCTACATGGCAATCAGTGGATACTTGTGATTCATGCACAATTTGTAGCCTCTTTCCCCCCCCCCCCCCCCCCCCTTCCAATCAATTGGTCACCCACCCCCTCACCACTGGTGCACATCCTTGCTGAAGGGTGTTTACACCATCCTCCCTCTCTTGTCAGCTCTAGGCTGCCATTGAGATCTTTCATCACATCAGCTCTCGCCTGCCCGGCTCCCCCCCCCTCCTCACCTGCCCGGCTCCCCAAGTGCTCCAGTACAGCAGGCCACACACACACACACACACACACACACACACACACACACACACACACACACTGGAGCATCTGTGGGGCTCTCTCTGGTGGTGATGTGTACAATCATGTTGTTTAGTTGAAGACTATTTGCAAGAGGGCAATAATATGTGTTGAAGATTTATATATGCTTTAGTGAACATCTAACTTGTGGATGTGAGGCATAACTTTTTTAATGATTATTTTATAATTAATTAAACCACACCCATCATTTTTGATGACCAACTACATAATATGGTATGATAGAGGTCAATGTTAAAATATCATGTCACATACCAACTTTAAGACCAGTTCAAGTCAGCAAGTTTCAGACTTCCATTTAATGTCATTTAGTTGCATGTACAGTTCTTATGAAACCAAATCTATTGGATCTGCAGCTGAACATGACTATCTGCTCAAAAAGCCTCCCAGACAAAAAACAAAAAACAATTTTTTCTTTCATTCATTCAATTGATATAAAATATCCACCGTAGTTGTCTGCTTATTTGTGGCACAGTCTCTGCTCAAGAACCAAGTTGGTCACATGGCAAAAGGCCTTTACTTACACAGTGTAACTACATACAGTCAATCATCCAGTCACAAATGCTTGCTAGTGTTTATTCTTATTTTCCTTCCAGATATTTTAAAGTGCAAATCAGATTGAAGTTTCTTGTTCATAAATATATTTATTATTGCATTTTATATATATATATATAAATTTAAATTCACAAGGTGATCGGCATCAATCAGTGAACATGATAATGAGTAAAATAACATAAGGAAGATCATATTCACAGCAACCATAACATAATTCACCACTCCATGCTGCAAAAATGACACCAAAGAAATTTATCAAGTGTGTTGAAGGACAAAAAAAAATCTCAAAATTGAATGAAAAATGAGCTGGATAGTTTTTGATGTTCAAGTGAAAAACCATACACTTGAAAACCGCACCCTTCCCACCCTCTTTGCGGCCAGGTAGACGTGTGTGACTGCATACACTAAACAGGTGAAGGAGAGAGAAAGAGATAACATTATGCTGTTCACTGTCATAACGACCAAGTCAGAGAACTCACCACTTGGAATCAACAGCACTACTCCAATGAGGAAGAAGATGAGTCCTCTGACTATGATGTCTGATGAATGGAGGTTGACAATCTCCAGTATGATACCAGTGGAAAACGTCACTGGGGAAGAAAGGGTTAAGATGGAACATCACAGTGAGGGACATGGCACAATTATATACTCTGTTCAGGTCAATTATTTTTTCTTACGACAGCATTTTATTGAAAACTATTTTATACTTTCAGAATTGTTTTTAATCGATATGCATAAAGCATAATATGAAGTGAGAGTTAGTGAGTTGAAGGATTTTAAGACTTATTTGGTGGATTATAAATGCTGCATATACACACACACAGCCTGGCAATCATTCTGAGGTGGGGATCAGAAAGTGACAAGAAAAGAACTTCAACCCCTGAACTTGGCATGCTTGATCCCTATTTAAAGCACTCCTTAATAATAAGTTGTGATGAAGCAATTATACCATTTCTCTAGTAATAGCTCCCACAAGGTTATCAGAAGAACAAGAAGAAAGAGAACTCTAACGTCTCAGAGAAAATGAGAAATAGAAAAAATAAAAGCAAGAATACATGCACGAGAAAAAGGATGAAGTAACAGAAATGATACACATACTATAGTTCTTGTACATTTAGTTAATGAGATAGCTTTATGTATACTAATTTAACTAACTTCACCAGAACATACTAACTAGACTGAATCCAAAAGTTTAATTGAAGTCTCATGTACAGACTCTATCTGGTACCACTGTTCACACCTTACCTATTGAAATCTTTGACGTGCTCTTATAATAAGGAACTATTTCTTTTAAGTTGCTATTATACTGAGTGAGAAGAGATAGAGAGAGAGAGAGACAACTTACAGACACCCAGAGTTAGCAATAGCCATGAACCAATAACGACACAATAGTTCTTCTTTACTGCAGGTTCTTGAAACCACCTGCATAAATAATAACCATGGAAACCTACAGTGACAGCTGCACCATAAGTGTGTACATCAATAATTACTTGCAAGTCTATTTAAACCTTTGCACTATCTAAAATGGATGGGTAAAGGGTTTCCTCATGTAGAACAGTTGCAGAATGTACTAAATCGTAGGTGCTAATGTTGCACACATATCAGGAATGAACGAGTGGATGCACAGATGTGTATTAATGAGTGAAGGTACCTGTAATGTATCCATCTATATATTTCTTGCATACATGTATATTAACTCAATTTTCTTCCTCGTAATAAACAATAACAAACCCCACCTTAGTCATGTGGCACAGACCAATGAGTGCGGGCAGGCGAGTGGTCAGGACTCTAACCCTCGCTCAATGCTGGTGAGCTCAATCCAACAAGCTAAGTCTATCAAAGGGTGTAGTCTACTCAATAATGTGCAAGTTCAAAAGTATGCATACATTTCTGACAGAGAGAATGACCAGAGACACACAGAAAGACCAGAGACAGACAGAATGACCAGAGACATGACATGTTGTATAAAACTCCACAATATAGTGGTAGAGATTGTCTGGAGTAGCAATAACTACACTACTACAAACTGAAATAATGTGTATCGCTTTGGAAACGATGAGAGAAAAGGTGTAAAACTGAAATTATGGAAGCTCTCTCAGTGACTCCTTCAACATGTTGCAGCTACTCAGGACTCAACAAAGCACAGAATAAGGAAACAATCATTGAACTAGTTAATAAGTCCACACAACAAAGCACACAGAAGTTATGAGATGATGTCTCTCCATTATTATCACAACCCACTTCTAACCCTGGACTTATCCCTAGCCATAGGCCTGGCCATAGCCCTACACTTAGCACTAGCCTCACTTTAGGGACTTCATTGTCGAAGTTTTCTCCATGGAGTACAACATGAAACTAACTGTGACACTTCGGTGTGTGTGTGTGTGTGTGTGTGTGTGTGTGTGTGTGTGTGTGTGTGTGTGTGTGTGTGTGTGTGTGTGCGCGCGCGTGTGTGTGTGTGTGTGTCCTACCATGAGTGGGGTGCATAAATGTTGCATTACCATGGTGATGGGATTGTTGAGTTCCTCGGTGGAGTAGGCCGGCTGTAATCGCTGTCATCAGAAGACGAGGAGTCATCATTGCTTACAAGCACTGCACGATCGCTGTCTGCCTGCTCAAGACAACCACGACGACAACAATACAACATAAGGAAAATACATCATCAATACAAAATTGTATATTCAACATCATGATGCTATGGATGTAATCAATCACCAATGAATTGATGAGAAAGCAATCAGTTCCTGTTCAAACAACCCAGAGCTTCATAATAATAACATTCTGATCTGATATTGTTGGTCTTTCAGTAAAAACAGTTTTCTCACTCAGACTGATTTCATTGCATGAGCTGGTAAAGTATCACCAGGCTATTGTGAGCAGGTCAAGTTACTCACAGCTATCACATGATGCCACAATATGGTTTCGTGAATCTCTATGGTGGAATTTTTCTTTAAAATTATATTTAAACTATGCAGTTAGCCTTCAGATCTCAATATCAACACTATCAGAAGAGTATGAGTGTACAAATAAATCATGTAAAACATATTTTAAGAATTTAAATTTGTTTGCTTAACAATAACAACAACAAACCCCCCTCCCCCCACAAATGAGTCACAAATCACAGCAGCAAATATCTGTGATACAACTGTACGACAGTTGTTGTTTTTAAATGTTGCTATGTACGATAATTATGAGCAATCAAACATTACACATGTTGGGAACCTGATACCAACACCAGTGATACTATACTGGCACACAATATGCCAAATTTATGAAATTTGGTATATTTTGAAGAGGTGGTATATTTTGAAGAGAGGTGGCATATCGGCATATTTTTACTTTAGTTGGCAGAACATTTTATTTTGGCATATTTCAGTGTTAGACTACATGTTTATTCATGAATCATGATTGATTGAAAAGAAGTGCCACTTCAAAGTTGGTACTTGTGAGGATCCTTTCCAAGTATGTAATATTCTATGCTAATGTGAAACTGATGTGTCTTGTGAAAGAGAACAACAGTAGAAATAAATTGAACACTGCTATTGTCAACATGGCTACAAAATTGAAGAAAGGTACAACAAAGCACCAAAATATAGTTCACAGTGGGAGGCAGAATGAGCTAAAAAAAATTAATCGATTGTTCAGGAAATGCTTACTTCAAGCTCGGCCACTTGGGCCTTGTTTGGAGGAAGTCATCTATTTTGCAACACCAAGCAACAGCCAAAGGGCTAAGTCTGTCTCATCTTCCCAAGCTTCACTGAATTTTTCTTCTATCCTTAAGCTCTCCAAACTGGAAGAACTCCACATCTGGCAGTGCACCACCTCAGTGAAATCATGTGAGCCTATGAGCTAAATGCTCAAAGTTTATCAGTAATGTCATTGCACCTGCTTTAAAAGTTGAAGTAATGAAACATTTGAGAGTCAAGAAATTCTCAGTATATGCAGATGTGTCCACTGACTTTTGATACTTCAAAAGATCCTGTGTTTGTGTAATATTCCATCAATGACTCAGGTTGGCACTTGTAGCACATCATTTTTTAGAAATAAGGAATATTAACTCTCTTTTTTGGCATGGAAAATTTGGTAATGAAAGTGCAATAATAGTGTTCAGTTAGGGAGACCTGGCATATTTGGCCTAATTCAGAGTGATTTGGCATATTTTTGGCATATTTTTGGCATATTTTTTAACCCAATATGGAAGCATGTTTTAATTTTACAACCCTGAAACAGTGACCAACACTAACAATAATATAAGAGTGTACAAATAAATAATTTAAAAGAGATTTTAAAAACTTCAATTATTTATTATTTAAATTTCCCCTCAAAATAATTTTAAAATTTATAACTTCACAACAAAAAAAAAACAATAAGCAAACAACCCCTCCCCCCTCTTCCCCCTTCCCCCCCCCCCCCCCCCCCCAAAAGTACAAATTATAGTAGCAAATATCTGCAAAAACAGCTGTACACATTAAAAAAAAAATTAAGAAAAATTTTTTTTGATGCTGCTAGATAGTTATGAGCAATCAAACATTACACCTTTTGAGGGGGGGGGGGGGGGGGGGGGGGGGGGAATCCTACAACCCAAAATTCCCTAAAAGTTCAATAGCAATATCCATTCCCTTTGAGGGGTTATTGTACAGGTTTTCAAAAAAAAAAAAAAAAAAAAAAAAAAAAAAATATATATATATATATATATATATATATAATTGAAATTGGATGGATAATAAGGGAATTATGAGTTTTTGAAAAAGTGGTCAGTTATGCAGACACACTATTATCATATGTGGAGAATGTATCTGGGGGGAGGAGGTGGGGGAGGAGGAGGTGGAGGAGGATTCCAGAGGACAGAGGGCAGGAGAAGAGTTGGAGGAGATGAGAGATATGGAACTGTTGGGGTGGAGTCACATTGCTGTTCAGGAAAACTGAAGAAGACAGTGAAAAGTATAACAGAACCCTTGATGAGAAAGAGAGATAGAAGAATAAGAGGCCACACAAAACACACATGCATTCCAATACACACATACACACACCACCCCCCCCCCCCCCCACCCCACTCAGGTTGTTCTAGGGCAATATGGGGTGAATCAGAAGCAATGCCCTCTCTGCACAAGACTAGAGAAAAAGATGGCTAGACAAGAAACCATTACTCTTCCCAACAAGAAACTACATCTGTCCCAAGACAAAGATGGTATATAGCTCAGCTGTGGGGTCTTGAAGCATTCAAAGGAGCATATGCATAGAAAGCAGAACTGCTACAGCTCAACACAATGGCAGCTGCCATTGGGAAGCTGAGGACAGGCAATGAGAGAGGAAGGGGATGGGAATCATGGCCCCGCCCATAGCACACATAACAGCAGCCATTACAGAAGCTAAAAGTGGATAGAAAAGTTCCATAGAGAAGCTTACAGTACAGATCTAGAGTTATAACAGAATTCACCACACTTGCATTGGCTCAAGTGACATGTTCCTCAGAGTGCATCCTTGTTGCTAGAATAAACAAAGCCTCCAGTATTTCCTGCTGGAGACAAGATGCCATAGAGGAGTCCATTCCTGAGGCAAAACAGAACACTTATCATGGTGCACAAGGAAGTCAGAGGTGCATTGTAAGGGTTGAGGGCAAGGTAACTACTTGTTTGACTTGAGCCCAAGGAAAATCTTAATAACTTTTGCCAATACTCAATGGATTTCCAGATTTCAAGGACCAACAGACTCGTGACACGCTCCAGACATTCTTTTGGCTTTATTCCTGAAGAAGTTGACAGTTCCACGGCAAACTTAGCTGTATGTCCCATAAGCAAGTACACAACATCCTTCCCTGTGTTAATTGACCAAATGGAATGCAGATGCAAGTTTTCTATTTTTATGGTAAACTCTCACTTAAAAAAAAGGGGGGGGGGGGGAAATTGAGTCTTGCTCTCCCGTTGTTTACAATTGCAACACAAGCATTAGTCTACTCAGTCTAGGCTGGACTTTGAGTCCAAGGAGGACGTAGATTCCCTTCATTTATCTCTCTATGCAAGGTGAAGATTTGGAAGTAATATTCTCCTATTCATGTCAATAAGTGTTAACTTTATGAAGTTGTTCAGGAAGAGCAAGAAAAGCAAGGCATTAACTATGCAGTTAGCACTTAGTCCTAATGATATAAAGATTTATTGTGAATGGAGGGTAACTTTTAAAGCTACTCAGCCACATCTAAATCTCATAAGTAATTATTAATATTTCCATGTACATTCATTACTAATTTTTGTTCATTCTTATAAATTTGATGAATTGATAAAAATCATGTAGATAAAAATGAAGATTATCAAAGAAACAAGGAACACTATATATCAAATTGTAGGAAGATAGTTCTCAGTGTTGCCCTTTTTCTAAGTGGGATTGATTTCTGTATTTGAAGGAAGATAATTCACGAGGACATGTTCCATCTTCACTATCTTGAACGATTCAAATTTCCCTATGTTTAAAGAATAATTTTTTTAGGATGTATCCCATGGGCATTGCTAGGGCTTTTATGAGGAGGAGGGGGAAGGCTTTCCAGGCATCATGCATCAAGAAAATTTGCTGGCAATGAGAGAAAAATCTTTAGATATGTTCAATGAGAAAGGGTACTTTCGCTCATTTTGAGATATTCATATCATTCTATTCGAGATGTAATTTTTAAAAATTAACATGAAACCTTAAATATAATTAAAAATACTCTAAGCTATACTGATATTTCCTCATTAAGTTCACAAAACAAAATTTGTATTCCTGGAACAATAGTTTTAATCAAGCTGGGAATTTCTTTGATAAAATTATCAGGATGGATTAAAGCAAACCTTATAAACAGGATTGGACACCTATTTGTCCACCAAATGATATATATTTTCAGTTTATATTCATGTACTGCAACATGTGTATTTATATTTTTCCAGGGAATGTGTTTACCTCTACTAATATTGTATAATGTCTGTCATAACAGAGAAAAATAGATTGATAAAAATTTTAAAAAAACCAAAAAAAAAACCACACACATTATATCTGTATTGTCAAGATTAATGCTATCACAAAAATATCTCTATGACAGAAAAGCAAAAGAAATACATTTAGCTGGTTTTCTGTCCTAGAATTACTCTTTGGTGACTTAATGAACCCCAATGAAGGATTTGCCAGCTCTACTGAGGCTGAGGTCACTGGAAGCAGCAAGAATTCCTTCAGAATCAGTGCAACATTGGCTTAGTATTCCTTACAGTCTGTATTACATATATTTAGTGCACATTTAGCTAATATTTTGTTTCTCATAGCTCATAAAATAGAGCAGCAACAACCAAACAACAAATCCGCCAGCATTCAAACTATCATCTTGTGCCTGTGCACTCATATTTATGCAGCATATACTGACTGTCATCGCATGGCTTACCTGAACTAGGCTGCCGTAATCCTTGTTCTAAACCTCCACACCACCAAGTGTACTTATCCCGTTGTTGTTTTTTTGCGCATGCATACCTTAAACCTCCTTTGGCGAAGTTAATAGGCTGAAGTGAAGTATGCACTACATCATTTCTGTAATTAACCACTGACTTCTGGGGCTCAAGTCAGCGCAAACAGACTTTAATTTGGACTTCATAAGAAAAAAAAAGAAGGATCAAATCTAGTGAGTTTTTCTCCCAGGGATACATAGAGAAGCACATTAAAGGTTCCAGCACCACCAAGTGCTAACGTGCTTAGTGTGATAGGTTCTTACACAGACAGACCTCACTATACATGTATATGCTTCCTCCAGTTGCACTCATCAGTTCTTTGGAGTACCATCTGTCATCCTGAATTGCAAGTACATTTATGCTTTGCTTTCTTTTTAACACCTCACTAAAGAAAACAGTCTCTTCAGACAGAATTGTTACTATTCACATATTTAAACGCTCACTATTGATGAACTACAGACATTGGAGGACCCTTACAATTAGTGCACTTGGTGGCTGCCTGTGGCAACAAAAAGAAAAAAGAAAACTGGAAAAAGTAAAGTGTTAAACGTCTAATTATTCGAGTAGCTCATGCACAATCAACAATCACTTTGGGTAGAACTACTAATTGGACTATGTCTCCTCCAGAGTAATGGCATAAAACAAGACTCTTCCATCTTGTCCTCACCCTACCAGTCCATACTGGTGAAACATCACACACTCACAATACATACACCTGAAGGAGATCACATTTATGCATCAAATAATTCTTCCCCATGGGATTCAAGCTTGATCCCCCTCCCCTAAATAACAGGTAAAACAGGTGTGCCCAGTTGAGTTGGTATTGCTGAGAGACAGCGACAGGGACAGAACTGAAATGAACATCAACAATCAAAAACTGAACTAAACTAGAGGAGCCAGAACAAGACTATGCCAAGCAAGGTACAACTTCACTCTGGTGAGGCGCAGCTAGCTATTATGTGGTGGTAAATATACTTGGAGTGGAGAGGTTGATGGAGATTACATTTGGAGCTATGAGGGTTAAAGTAAACATATCTGTATGAGCAAGGTTAAGTGATTTGCTTGGATAAGCAGCTGGTGATATGTCTGGATCTGCACAACATCAATGGATACCCGCACACTAGATAAGGATCACACAGCAGAGAAACTCGGTCAAGTTATTATTTGAAATTAATGGAATCTATGAACTTGATTCCTATTCAACGCATGCTCCCAAGTAGCAAGGTTCTGTTAGCTACATAAAGTTGGCTCTTCTGTGAGCCAGACATTCAATACAATCACAGAAACCACATATTGCAAACATGTGTGGTTGTTTTTATCAACATACTGGTAAAGGGTTCACTCAGGTCCAATCCAAGATTACTTTAAAGAAAATATCCACAGAGATACAAAGTAACACACACATCACACACACCACACACACACATGCACACACGCGCACACGCGCACACACACACACACACACACACACACACACACACACACACACACACACACACACACACACACACACACACACACACACACACACACACACACACACACACACACACACACACACACACACACACACACACACACACACACACACACACACACACACTTGTCTTCTCATACATTCTCATCCTGTTGCAATGAAATGCCAGGGACAAGTAACACACAAAAAAAGTGTAGAGCATTTATACTTACAAACACAAAAAATCTTTCTGTGGATTGTGCCCTACCAGTTTCAATGTTGTGTTTTAGTAAAGTGGTTCTCAGAGCATGGTTTAGCTGGAGTATGGGTGATACTAGAGTGTAAAGGTCACAAACTGGCAGCCCAAAATGAACAATATTCAAAGAGCCAAAAACAAACAAAAAATCAAACAAAAAAAAACAAACAACAACAAACAAGCAAACACAACACAAAACAGTGGTATATTTTACCACAAAATTGAATTCACTAAAATTCAAATAATTCTGATTTTAAAATCAATAAGGGATGGTTTGGGAGTATAAAATTATATATGATTTTACAGGATTTACACTTTATGTGGTGTGGTAGGTGTATAGTTAGCTATAACCCAGCCATCCATCACTACTGGGCAATATCAACCTTTAATACCCATGGCAAGGACAGCATCAACTTATGTTCACCTTCTATCACCTTACAGAAAAAAGAAAACATATAAATAGCCCTTCTTTATGGGTACCAATCCACCATCTACACACTTCCTATTGCACTACAAGGAGCATGACTAGGTGTCTCTTCAGGATCAACTTCTGTGCAAATACAGTGGGTTCACACTGAAATGGATCCACCAACTGAACTGACTGGCCTTAATCCCAGGGAAAGCGTTACAAATGCTTTGCTAGGAATTAGCTAGACTATACCCTATAATTACCTGCACCGCAGCCTCCAATGAGGGGTCCTGAGACAATGGCATCAGTTATCTCAACTGTGAAATGCGTCCCAGGGTAGAGGCACGGACTTTTTTAGGATGCCAAGCTTCAGCAATCTCTCCTTAGCATCTCCAGGTCAAGATTTAATTTTGTTTACTCAAGTTGCTGTTTTTTCGTTCAGTCGGTGGACAATTAGGTAGACACCGAAAAAATATATATATGGGGGGGGGCAGCTCTAGCCATTGAGCATAAGGGGGTGGGGCAGCTCTCGCGCAGAATACGTGCCTCACTATTTCTAGTTATCCACTGGTAAAGATTGGTTGTCATGGCTTTGAGAGGTCTGAAAGTTGTGGAGATGGCTGGTCTGGCTCCAGCTCCATTTGCTGGCTTGATTCTAGCAGGTATAGCTAGTATAGAACCATTGATTTGGACGTACTTGTTATACTTCGTGTTGATGCCTCCTTCAATGATGATCTTATTAAAACGAAATGAAGGGGTCAGTAATTTCTTGGGTACAGTCAAGCATCCCTAATAGACACATGCTTCTTTTTTCTTCTTTTTTTAAATTTTTTTAAGGACTTACAATGATGCTATTATTACTATCAGGATCACAGTTAAATAATGTGCACATGCAGGATGGAGTTTGACCTTTGCATTCTCATCTGATCCAGTTTTCACTGCATTGGAATGAGCACTCCAGTCCAGGCACTGACTTTAGTTCAGCAAAGAAGCCACTAAAAGTGGCTGAGTGGTTCTCCTTACACATACATCAAGTAGTACCATACTTTCTTTAATTTACCAGTCATTAAGTGCAGCTGCAATTTGTATCCTATTGCCCTGTTACTCAACATCACATGGCAACGTCCAGCCACTGATCTTACATTGCACCAGAATATGATTGCCATCCATCTCTGATCAATATGAATTGCCACACCTGTAACACTTCCCTTGCAATCCTTGGTATGGACGTATTGGCTGCAATCCGTCTGCACTCTTGAATTAGGCGAAATCCTGTGGCTTACAGGGATCAATGGCTGATGCTTTTCTCTCTGACTTTGCTATAACTGAGCTCTCTACATTTTCCAAGTCAGTTTCTTCTGTAGTCCCTTCCCCCTCCCTTCCTTCTCCCCCCTCCCTTCCTTCTCCCCCTCCCTTCCTTCTCCCCCTCCCTTCCTTCTCCCCCCTCCCTTCCTTCTCCCCCCTCCCTTCCTTCTCCCCCCTCCCTTCCTTCTCCCCCCTCCCTTCCTTCTCCCCCCTCCCTTCCTTCTCCCCCTCCCTTCCTTCTCCCCCCTCCCTTCCTTCTCCCTCCTCCCTTCCTTCTCCCCCCTCCCTTCCTTCTCCCCCCTCCCTTCCTTCTCCCCCCTCCCTTCCTTCTCCCCCCTCCCTTCCTTCTCCCCCCTCCCTTCCTTCTCCCCCCTCCCTTCCTTCTCCCCCCTCCCTTCCTAACTACTCTCAATCTCACTCATTATAATTCTCACCTGGTTAGGCCTGGTGTGTGCATGCATGCTTGTGTGTGTGTGTGTGCATGCAACCTACTACTATGGCTACTATTACTGCTTATGCATTTATATGCACAGATTTTGGGGCTTCTGTGATTCGTGTGGACAAGATCAACCAGCCTCCCATTGATCACCTGGCCAGGTACACCTGCACTGACTCTACTCTACTACATATGACATTTGGGAGGGGTTAATGGGTGGAGGCGGGAGGAGCTAGTGGGTGGAGGTGGGAGGGGCTAGTGGATATTTGAAGTCTTGGCCCCTTGTGGTCCTCTAATTTGTCACTGTTGTTATTAGAGTTAGATTTGTTTCAAAGTAACCATGGAGATTAGTGTGCATTACTTTGCATTGTGCCTTTTCCATGGCATGTGTGCTCTGATACCTCTGTGCTGCACTGTACTATCTGAAGATGCATCAAGGGAGTGAAGATTACTGTGTGTATCTCACCTCGGGTCAGAAGATCTCATTGCATGTACATCTCCTGTGAGGCACAATACCTGTCACATGTGTGACTTCTCCACGTATGTATGTACGTATGTGCACTGAGCAACATCTGTGCTTGTGTGCAGTTTGTGTGCGTGTGTGTGCATGCACACATGCATTGTGCACACATACATATTCATCATAATGATGGGTGCAATAGGACTAATATTTTGTTAGCATAAAGTTGATCCACAGTTGATGCGTACACAAGAAGTGACACAGCATAGTTACTGGAATGCACACAATCTGATATATATTTTCCCCCCTTTTTGGTGGTTAGCATTGCATGGCACATGTCCATTGCCAACACTGCAGGAACAAGCGGTCTCTGGCTGTCAATCTCAAGCATAAAGCTGGGGTAGGCATTGTGAAGAGGTTGTGCAAAGATGCAGATGTGTTCTTGGAGCCCTTCAGACCTGGTGTGATGGAGAGGATGGGACTAAGTCCGGAGGTCATGCTTGGATTAAACAAGAGACTGATTTATGCCCGGCTAACAGGCTTTGGACAAAATGGTCCATTTGCACACAAAGCCGGACATGACATCAATTACTTGGCTATATCAGGAGTTCTCTCTGTGAGTTAATGCACACCTTCATCACTTTAAGTGAGGGGAATTCTAGAAGATATTCACTGATGCTGCCAGCCATATATTTTACATTATTTGTATTATGAATTTTTATATGGTTTTCTCAAGCTCAATTAGTCAAACTTGGAGATAAATGAAAATAACAATTTTTTTTTTTTTTTTTTTTTTTTTTTTTTTTTTTTTAATTGGATTGAAATTGGTATGTAATCATGCCCATCATGAATAGTGAAATTGAGAGGTCTGTGGTGGTTCATTCTGATGCTTCCTGGTTGACTATTTTGATTCATTTTTCCAGGTAGACAAACACTAAATAAAATAGGCAAGGCTACAGTCCAAGAGAGTTTTTTTATTATTTTTTTTCCTTCGTTTTTTTGAAACAATTATATTATATTTACCTGTGAAACATAAAGGAAGTATGGTTGTACACATGTCGACTAGAAAATAGATGACCCTTTACCAATAGGACATTCATTTTTATTGGTAAAGGGTCATATAAATTGTGCTTTACATTGAGTGTTATGTCTTATTTCCTTTATGTATCCACAGGTCAATTGATATAGTGGTTTCTTTGAAATAATTCTTGTTGTACACTTTAGGGGGGGGGGGGGGGGGGAGGGGGGTGTATTGCCTATTAGCCATTATTTATGAATCCTTTCTTTTTTTTAAATATTATTATTATTTATTTATTTATTTATTTATTTTTAATCTGGCAGGAACACCAATTATTTTTAAATTTAATTTTAAAAAAATTTTTCATATCTATATACATAAAGAGAACTCCACATCTAGTGGAAACACCAAATTATTAAAATTAAAAAAAAAAATTTTTTTTTAACTCCACTGACAGAGATTGGAGCCCCAGTCATCATTTTGAGGAAATTGGATCCTCCTCCTGCCCTCAATAGAACAAACAAGAGGTGTGATCAATCTTATGCTTTGAGATTCTCATTGTCACTGGGCTCAGTAAGGAAAGGTGATCTGGCCATTGTTCCTTGGATCCCCATCATTCCATCAGACACTGGATTGCCATTATAGTTCAAGAGGAGCCAATACCTGAATAGGTTGGCCTTTGCCATGACCGTAAATAAGGCACAGGGGATGAGTATGAGTGTTGTGGGCCTAAATATGTCACATCCCCCCCCCCCCCCCAAACTACACCTGAAGTAGTGTTCTCTCCTATATTATTCCTGAAGCCCTTCGATAAAGGAATTAGGACTTAACTGTTATATGTTGGAGTCTGAGATCTCCTTTAAAAGCCTCTTCATCCTGCTCAAGAAAATATCCAAGACAAAAAACGTAGTGTATCAGGAAATCCTCACCAGATAGTTACCAATTATAAGCACCAATTATTGGTGATTAAAATCACTACAATAAATGTTGTGAACCAAAATTGACTCTATTGGATTTGCAACCACTTTAACCTGTCTACTACATTTACATCCACACTTTCTCTTTTTTTCTATTTAACCCAGGCAAAGAATGAGTACTCCAGCTTGTTAGAACATATTCCTCCCCCTTCCCCTGTAGTATTTCTCATACTGTATCATACATCTGTGCGAGCTATAACTGGAATTATCATAGGATCATTGTGTTTGATATTCAATTCAAATAACATAATTTGTTGAGGCACTCTCCTGAAGCTGTCTCTATCTGTGGCTGTGGATGTGTGTAGATGATGTTTTATGTTTGTGGTTTAAATTCAGATGCTGGGACGAAAGAATTCACCTCCGCATGCGCCTGTGAACTTGGTAAGTCACAGGTCACATGATCATGTACTTGCATGTGTAGTGAGTGACACTCTGTCTTGATCTCAGCTCGCTGACTTTGCAGGCGGAAGCTTCACTTGTGTCATCGGCATACTTATGGCTCTTTTTGAGCGGCAAACATCAGTAAGCAATATTATTCATTGGATAATACAAAAAAACAAACAAACAAACAAAAACCAAACAAACAAAATGTTGACTTTGCTTGCCATAATGCTTGCTGCTTGTTTGTTGATCTTATATTCTCTTCCTTACTCTAATTAGACCTTTCTTACTTGATTTCACAATTGATGTCATGAAGCAGTTGCTCCTCTTGGAGTTGGTTGCACTGAGCATGTATTTTCCTTTTGTGTGTCATGCAAAATTGACAGAATGAAGGACAAGTGGTGGACTGCGCTATGGTGGATGGTTCTGCCTACTTAGGCTCTTTCTTGAGTGCCTCTAAGAAGTTAGGGATTTGGACTGGTATGTTTTTGATTTATACCTAATTCAGAAATGTATGAAGAACCCAAAATTATGTATGAGTTGTTCTTCGGTTTTAATTTTTTTAAATTAATTAATTTAATTATTTATATATATTTTTTTTTAAAGTAAAAGATAATTGTATATCTATTGAGTACAAGTTTTGTGGTGACATTATCCAACCACACACTATGACCACAACAGCTACAAGTGTGATGTGGTTAGTTTCATAAGTGTAGAAGTGCAGGGAGTGGAATGCAAGTGTCCCAGGGGTATTTGTGGGCACAACAGCAAGCAGCACTAGTCCACAGTGGGAGGGCTAGGGCTAGTTTGCTTGTGGCTGAACATTTATCAAGTGAAGTTGAGGGAGATGGAGAGAGGAAGAGTGAAATGTTATGAAATGGAAAGAAAAAAGTTTGAATTTCTTGTCTTAGCGTAGATGCATAACAAAAACAACAAAAATGATCGTGAGCTGATTGATTCAGAGGAATTGATAGTTTCCAATGTTGACAGGCATCCACATAGCACATGTGCTTTTAATTTTAGAGAATATTATTTATTGTCACCTACATAGATTCCCAGGAAAACCAGATGTTAACAAAATATATCGTGAGGTACCTTGCATCAGTTTTTTTTATATATAAGTTTTTAAATTTTGATCATTAAATTATTTTTTTAAACATAAATCAGCACTGGCTTTTCATTGACTCGGGAGTGGGTTCTCTAACAAACACTGCAGTCCTCCTGGAGTGGGTTCTCTAACAAACACTGCAGTCCTCCTGGAGTGGGTTCTCTAACAAACACTGCAGTCCTCCTGGTCCTTGCAACCAATACAATGTTTCCTTGGCAGAGACTGAAATACAGCTGAGTATTCCTGTTTTTAACTTCCCACACTTTCCACAAGAGTAGCTCTGATCTTGTCTCATGATGGTTATGTTTTTGTTTCAAAATAAAGTTCAGAAAAAAACACCAAAACTGAGTGCATATTTATTTATACTTCAGACATATGAAGACCCCAAGTTGATACGAGCTGCTCTGTCTGTTGCTTGCAGGTGCCCGAGGAGAGAGTATGCTTGATGGTGGTGCTCCATTTTATGATACGTAAGTGAAAGAGTGTGTGTGTGTGTGTGTGGTTTACAAATAGCTACAATTCCAAATAAATGTAGTCAATGATACAACTGCAGGCAATTTGTATGCACTGTAGGTATGAAACTGCTGACGGCAAGTATATATCTGTTGGAGCAATTGAGCCTAAATTTTATGAGTATGTTTGGTATATAGTGCAGTACAGTGTGTGTTGTAGTGCTGACATGGTTTTTTTGTGTCATAATACTGACGTGGTCTTGATGGGAGTGCAGAGCACTGTTGCAAGGCATGGGCATAGCCCTAGAGAATCTCCCAGATCAACTCGACACTTCAGAATGGGTATCCATTGTGTTATCATTATTACTATGTTTTTTATTGTTATTTTTTAATTTATATTTTACAAAGCAAAATGTTTTTGATAGGAAAATGTTAAGGAAAAATTTAGGAAGATATTTTTGTCTAAAAGTCGGGATGAATGGACGGACATATTCTCAAGTGAGGTCATTTCCTTATACTCCTCTCACATTACATTAATAAATATGTTGTTATTGTTGCTTAATTAGAGTTAGATGCTTGTGTGGAGCCGGTTTTAGAGATGAAAGAAGCAAGAGAACATCGTCATAACATGTGAGTCTACTTCAACTTGTACTCAGTGTAAGAAAATTTGAGTTGACTTGGTATATACAGATAAGAAATGACTTTAGATTAGCAAAATAGATTTTTTTTTTCATTTGTCAATTTTTTAAAATGTATTTTATTTATTTATAAGATAAGTTACAATAAAAAAAAATTTTTTTTAAATTAATTTTAAAGAAAAATTTGTTGTCATATGCAGTGATCCCTAATGCAGATATAGCCCATATAACTGAATGTGTGTGCATAATATAGACTAACTAAAGGTGTGTGATACATAGCAAACCACAGAGAAGCTTTGGATAGGGAAAATTGTATTTCTGCACAAACCTGTGTTACTATCAAAGCTACAGCTGTCAGCTCTGTTGAAGTTTAAATTATACTTGTCTTATGCATGAAATATTCTAGAAAATTTGCTCCCCATGTCAATGTGTTGCATCTAGACAATCCTATTCAACTCCTCTATTTCGTTGAGGCACTCAATAATATCTTGGCACGACTTCCTTGTAGGGCACGAAAGGTCTATGACAACTCTTGCTCTGAGTCTGGATATGAAACTGAAACAAGTATGTAAGCCCCAATAGTTCTGAGGCTGGGTATGAAACATGTACTTAAACCTTATGATGCAGCTCCAATGTTATTAGCAATTTAGAACAATTTTTTTTTTTTTTTTTTTTTTTTTTTTTTTTTTTTTTTTTTTTATATTTAAATTTTGTTAAGGAATTAAAAGCAGTTTTCTAATAATAGTATTGAAAATAGGTCAAAAGGTTTTGAACAAGATTTTTAAGAACTTCGAAAAGGTGTGTAGATGTAGTTGTTTTTTTGGTTTGTTGTTGTTTGTTTTGTTTTGTTTTGTTTTTTTAAGAGAAGCTTTATTTTCACCTCTTTTTCCCTTTTCTTTCTTCAAGAATTATTATTTTATCGACAATACGTGTACACTGTTTGTTTTTCTGATTACTTAGTGCCTGCACCAAAACTACTCAGAACTCCAGCAAAACCAGGTTTGTTCAACATGTACACATGCATGATTCTGAGTGGTGGGTTTTTACTCCAAACCTAACAAGTCCTCCAAATATTATTTCAATTTGTGCATGCATATGTATTTGTGTGGACTAAGCAGTTTTAAACTTGCACATTATTGAGTAATGCTGCATTCAACAGTTCCCATAAATGTGCAAGTGTAATATGATAATGTGGAAATTGTTTGGTCACCTTCAACCTTGGCACCACATCATGCGATATGTCAGTTTAGTGTGTTGGTATGTAAAGGTCAAGTGGTGAACACAAGGGAACCAAAAGTCCACTCCATCATGTCAGGATATTGTGGTTGTGTAACGTAACATACTGGTGAAAGAATGCATGTTTGCATATAAATGATTGTGTTGGATTGACCTATTAAATGTACCAGATCAAACAAGACCACCAATTATTTATACAATGAATGGTTGAATGATTGGTGTATATCAATTTTGGTGCTACATCGTTCCCTTGCATTAATTGTTAATACTGCACTATTTGAGGAGAGGAGGGGGGGGGGGGGGGGGGGCTGATGTGTTTATGCATAATCAATTACATGTATATAATCATTGTCTTAAAAGGATTTTTGTTTTAGTGGAAGAAACTAACAGCTATTATTGGATTGACTTGTGAAAATATATGATGAAAACAAGATTGTACCCAGTTTGATGAACCATTACTAATTTAAATCCAGAACAACAGATAGGAAAATTTGTAGGCTTGCAAAAAGTTTGGACACAGGGGCTAGACAAATTCGCTGTGCGAAGTATTACCAGTGTAATTGCTGAAGAATATTATCAGAAGAATGTTGCCATCCCATTCTCTGATTTCCTGACACAGCAGATGCATTCCTAGTTCAATTAAGAGGACTGTGTTAATTAGATTCATATATAAATGTGGCTGTGCATAAAGCTAAACACAGATGACTGACAACTGGTACTGATATGCAGTTAATTGTATACATCTTTTATATATATATATAAAACTCAATTAAAGAAATACTTTAGAGAAATGAATAAATAAAGTTACTTGGCTAATTAGAATAAATACCATTTCTCATCTAGAAAATATCCACACCATTCGTGTCCTATATATGTTGTTGAGTTAACCATTATTTTTCTGGTATCGGTTTATTTTTAACTTTTAACAAGACTGGAAATTTCCAGCTAAAACCCCACTCACTTATGATTTAATGTTTTGACTTAATAATGGTTAAAAAAAAAGGGGGGGGGGGGGGGGTGGGAGGAACCCTACCATGACCATGAGTTGAACTGGGGATCTTGGCACTGCTTGTCGGAGGAAGTTTCATAACAAGAATAAGATTCCCAAGAAAGTAATATTTAGACTCCACAAACCTTGCCCTTCACCAAAGACTGAAGCAGTATTATAGTAAAATTATTCATCTGAATTATTCTAAATGTTCATGTTTGTATCATTTTATAGGAAGCTGCAAGCAACCAGAGATTGGAGAGCACACAGCTGATATACTGAAAGAAATTCATTATTCCCACGAAGAAATAAAAAATCTTGAGCAAATGCACGTCATATATCAGGCACAAGTATTGTCCAAACTTTGAATACTGTTTGAACTTCAATTGATAATGGATTTATCTTATTGTTGTTGTTGGTTTTGAATTTGTTGCTGCTTGGTATTCATCATAATTATTGAATAAAATATGTTGTTAGTTTTTCCCTTTGGTTGAAACATGAGAAATATTAAAACATGTAAGCCGAAGGGATATTATTTTATGAGCTTAAGTAAATAAAATGAAAGGAATACTGAAAATATACATTATAGTTGTGGTGCTCGAAGTCTACGCAGAAGAGTCACATCTCGTTTCATCAAAGTTACTCTTTTGGAATTCAAGGCAATCAAATTGGCATCAGACAAAAGAGACACCACATATGCTTCAGCAGCTTCATGAAGGCATTCCAACGCTGCTTTCTGCCAACTGAATATATAACCTCGTGCATGTTTTTTTTGGAGGATAGTTCGAACTACCTTTGCAAACCTTGATTTTGGAATAAGTAAGTTTGTGGTACTTTGATACTTCTTGATTTCTCTAATAGCATTCCATCTATACCGCTGCCGTGGAGGAGGAGGTGGAGGAGGTGGAGGAGGATTTGCCTGTTAAATAAGAATAGAGAGAGGGAGGGGGGGGGATTAATAAAAAAAACAACTAACATCACTTATAAGTATTATATTTTCTCTCATTGCATGAAAGAAAAAGGGGGAAAGAAAAAAGAGGGAAAAAAGAATGTTGGATTGGGGTGGGAGACAAACAATCAGGAATAATATGGTTCATGCATTTATATATATATATATACACATACATGTATATATACACATGCATATAAACATACACATGTACACACATACACAAAATATGTGTACACACACACACACACACACACACACACACACACACACACACACACACAAAAACAAACAAACAAACAAAAAAAAAAATATATATATATACACACACACATGCATACAGTAGGAAGTCAGTTATCCAAACTTGTTGGAACCAGACGTGTTTGGATAACCGAAGTTGCCTCATTTTGATTAAATTAATCAAATATCATGATAAATAATGTAAATATATCTTTTTTAACAATTGAATGTATTGGGATCAGTTGCTTTAGTAAAGTAATCCTTAATTTTTGTTTGCTTCTGATTGATATCTCTTCTTTCTTTCTTTTTTTTTTTCAGTTTCAATAAGAAGACTATTCAACATGACAGTTAGACTCATTGGGATTCCTGGTTGCTCTTGGACATAAGCTAGCACTGTCTCAAGTGCACTAAAAGCCTGGGCATGTTACACAGCTGGGGGGCTTTCTTCTTCATCATCATCTTTATGTTCCTCCAAAACCAGGGGCACAATTTCCTCATCTGTCAAATTGTGGTATCCAGCATTACTGTCCTCAGCTAGAAGCCAATCCATCTTCTCTACACACAAAGAGGAAGGTGTGGCCAGATAGAACCCCACCCCATATTAAAAGAGGAAGGTGTGGCCAGATGGAACCCCACCCCATATTATTCGTTGAGTCAAGCTGTGCCTGCATGCTGAAGTTTTAGACCTGTAGCTCCTTTCTTTTTTTTCTGGCAAAAGTATCATTTTTGGTTTTTTTAAATACAGAAATGGTGTGACTATATAGATATGCTTATGATGTTCCCCTGGTGACACTGATTCTAAATATATATGGGCTTGTGGGTCTAGCTCCATTCTTTTTTCTGGCAAAAATACCATTTTGTGGCCTTTTTTTAATACAGAAAAGGGTGTGGCCATATGGACATACTCATGACGTTCCCCTGGTGACACCAATTCTAAATATATATGGGTTCGTGGGCCTAACTTCAAGCATGAATCGCAGATACGCGGACAAACAGACAGACGGACTATTCAGACTTTATAGTATAGATAGATATATATATATATACGCACGCGCACGCACACACACACACACACACACACACACACACACACACACACACACACACACACACACACACACACACACACACACACACACACACACACAATTCTCTAGCTTCTGTCACACTGTCACATGTACCTGACATAGTCAGGGTGCCTATGCAGTGAGCATGAAAGTCCCTTAAAATATATATCAAGGAAAGTATTTTTGAGTATTGTATTTTTGAGTGGGAGTTTTGACACAATTATACAGGGAGGTGAATGAAAAACTACGTGCTGTGGCCTAATAACAGATTAAAATATCAAAGGAGTGTACAAGAACTGGCTTAAAATTGAGATACACAGTTAGTTGCATCATAGATATTGTAGTAGCTATATTGATTGGAAACGGTAAAGATCACATGAAACATCCGTGTTACGCTACACCGGATATTATCAGAATATTATCCATATACTTAGAGGTGCAGTAACCAAAGTGGCTAAATTGGTAGTCCAGTCAGTAAATGCCTTGGTGTGGCACTGTACCTACCAAAAAAAAAAAAAAAAAAAAAAAAAAAAAAAAAAAAAAAAGCATTTCATTTATTTTTTTTACTCAACAACCATTGAACTAAGACATCGTAGTCACAATGAATAAACACAGTATCCAAGTCTTACTTCACCACAAAAAAAAAATACACAAAGTTCGGAAGCACAAACCACCCTGATACAAAAGCCAAATATTGCTGCTTAAGAACTTCCATGAATTTTTTACTGTGTATGTATAATAATGTGACTAATTGAAGGGAATCCTAAGTTACTCCCTGCCTTTTTAGGGACTAAAAAGGATTTAATAAGAGTGAATTATTTGAGAACTAAGGTGTCTGTTGTTGTTTTGTTTTCCATAAAGGATAAAAACAGGATGTGACCTCACTCAGTTAGGATTTTTTTTATTGCTCTTCCAGTCTAAAAAATTACAGATCTATGGTCCATACACAACAACGTAGCTAAATAAATAATATTTTGGGAATTTGCTAATAGATATGTAGCCTATGAAGTTAAGTTTACTTACTGCATGTGGAGGAGGCTGTTGCCTCGGGATAGGAACTGGCGGAGGTCTTTGGGGCAGTCCAGCTCCTGGGGGTGGTCTCCGTGGGGTCCCTTTCTTGCGAGCCACGGCAGCCATAAAAAAAACGTTGTTATATCCAGAATTGCTCAAAAATTTAAAACCAGAATTATCTTGAAGTCAGAAAGTGGAATCACCCAAGATTGTCTTGAAGTTTAAAACTGGAATCACCCAAGATGCCAGCTTGTTCTGTTACATTCCTTACTTTTCAAAAAAAAAATTTTTTTTTTTAAATATCACGGGGTACTGCCCTGCCCAATCAAAACCCTCGACCCTGCGCACCCTCCACTGCGCGGTTGTTAGTTCAGGTTTAATTTTTTCTCACAATTACTGGTAAAGGGTAAGGTTTTCAGGAATTGGTGGAGTGCATAGGTGTGAATGACTCGTCCTAGGCATCAGTGACTCCCAGAATTCACTAGTGCCTAGGCTAGGTTGACTCCAGTTGCTCCAGAGTCCCCTTGAACGAATAAATTACAGCTACAAATACAGATCTCCTTTAGGATCATGTCATCTCATCATCTTGTAGCCTTTGTTAGACCTATACACTTTTTTTAGTTATTGTTTCATATCAAGATTTAAATATGATTGGCAATTGCCATTCAAGTGGGAGATTTCACCTAATGTTACTCTACTATTGAAATGATCTGCATTTATTTTGAAAGTAAACCTTTTCCATGAAAGCTTAAATATATGACAGTGCCAGTATAACCTATGTATAATTAGTTCACGAACTTAGCTATTAAATTAAGTAGACATGACAATTTTTTTCCATTTTCATTTTTCAATAGATTTTTACCCTCGAACTTTGAGGAGTTTAAATGTTACTTTCCTGGGAATCTTGTTCTTGTTATAAACTTCCTCTGACCACCAGTGCTGAGGTCCTGGTGTCATGTAAATATGGGAACCTGCTAAAATATATGCCCCCTCCCCACACATAAATGTGGGAACCCCTAAAATATAGGCCACACCCCTAAAATATAGGCCACCACAAAAGTATGGGGACTCCTTTGTAAATATGGGGATCCCTTGTATAAATGAGGAGGGTATCTCACTTCATTGGGAAGGTTTTATGGGAAAGATATTTATAAGTGTATAAATGGAAATCTCTACCCAAATTTTTAAAGAAGGACAAACTAGCCTTAAGTAAAAGGTCTAAGTTTTTCCTTGTGAGGGAGGGGCAGGTATATTAAGGTCATAGATGAAATAAAATATCAATCAGTTATTCTATCCACTTTTATTTCTAGCTAGATGCAATACTCTTAGCTATATGCATGCTTAAATTCTGGACAACTCCAACAAGTTTCTTTCCTCAGCTGCTTATTGCCTTGTTGATGCAGGTATTATGTCTAGTAATCAGATAGCAGTTTAGCTATTTATTTTATTATTTTACAGAACAGGAGAAAACAACGGATTGAGTATGTAATTATCTAATGAAATACTCTCGGCAGTTAGCTGTATTGAATCATTTGGAATGAGTAAAAATATGTGGGTGAAAACAAGCTATTGGATTAAAAATCAGTTAAATTGGAATTAAAATTGGTTGAGAGTAAAAGTTTATAACAATGGAATGTTCAAGGATCTTTGATGTTAAAATTCTTGGTGAATTTCAGCTACATAATTTCTTAAACACCATGTTATTGTTGAAACTGGAATGGACTGAATAGTCTTGGTAAAAATAACAAAAAGTGATCAGCTGTTGGAAGACTAGTGTGAAATGTAATGATTCTATATGTAATGTTGTTCACTCTATCTTTAAAAAGAGGTAAATATATTTTCAAATTATAAATAGGCCGTTTTTATATTCACAGTACCCACGCAAGGTGACTATAACCACTTAGAATAAATAAGCACACATTGGGTAACTTATAAGATATCCCTATTTTTACCACGATCTCAAATGATGATTCAGAGATTCTAAATGTTACTTCGCTGTTGATCTTGTTGTTGTTATTGGTCTTCTTAGAAAACTTCCTCAAATACTCCAGTGCTAAGATCTCTTTCAATTCTTGGTCATGGTCGTTGTTTTTTTCTCTTTTCTTTTTCCAAAGGAAGTTCAGTGGACATTTAAAACATTATCAGGAGTAGGCGTAAATTTGTGAAGAGTTGAAAATTTTCAAATTTAGCGGGTCTAATCGCGCCCTTTGCGGTAAAGTAAGAGGAGAGAGGGCAGAGGGTGGGGGGGAAAAAAATAAGGGGAAAAAAAAAAAAGGGAAATCACCTACAAGATCTGCTGTCCCCAGGTGATCACCCATCCAAATACTGAGCAGGCCTAACAGTGCTTAATTTCAGTAAGTAATTTTAATTGAAATCAATTTGAACAAAAAAAGAGAGTTAATCCCAAAATTGTTTGTGGATTTGAGCAACTGTGGATTCTAAATGCATTTTTTGGTGGGACTTTTGCAAATTGATAGTCAAATTGCAAGTGACTTGAATTAAGTCTTTTTTGGCTGGAGATTTCCAGTCTTGTTATTAATTATGCTCACTGATTGACACTATTGCTACAATAATTTTTAAAAAAATTAAAAAAATTAAAATAAAAAAAAGAGAGAGAGAGAGAATGGTATGGCTATTCAAGATTCGAAACATTTTATCAGCTATAATTATCTATAACAAATTTAGTAAGTGAAACTTGAGAGGTGTGGATAGGTGTCAATGTGATGCATTCAATTACTCTGTCTAATCCAAGAAATAATTCACTATTTTTCCAGTAGGTCTATCTATTTTTCAGCATCATTCTTGCTTCTCAGAAACACCGATTTCCCCCCCAAATTATGGCAGCATAATCCATTTCAAGGCACTATTGAGTATTTTGAGGGGGAAAAAAAAATTTAACAATCAAAATTGTTAATTCAGAATTTTTATGTAAAGTTAATGTGTGGAGGCACAGTAAAATTGTTTCGGAAGACATCATATGCAGCAAATATAATTTGGACAACAATTGTTGTAATTAAAAGAAATCACAATAAATAAATTTGAATTGCTTCTGAACATAATTAAGTGTCATATAGCAATAATACAATGTTAAAGTACGGACATTCATACTCGTGTTCACTCTCGAACACGATGTGATAGATGTGGTCGTTCCGTGTGTCCTGAAGAGGACGACTTCTTGCGCTTCTTGTGCTTTTTCTTAGTTTCCTCCCTCTCACCCTTACTACTCTTCTTCGACTTATGAGACTTAGAAAGCTGACGTTTGTGCTTCTTTTCCTTTCGCTTCTTCTTCTCATGTCCCCCTTCAGCGCTCTCTCCACGATGGTGGCGAGATGTTGACTTCTTGGGTCGCTTCGGCATACTGACGAGTTCATGATCACTGCTGATGGCAACATTCTCCTCCACAAGAAGATTACGTTTCCGAGACACAGCATTCTTCTGAGAATTAAGGGTTTCCCTGAGGTCTGGTTCTTTCTTCCTTAAGGAGCTTAGTGTATCTCTGAGATCAGAGCCATTATTCTTAGCGCCATCATCACTATCACTCAATTCCCCTTCCTCTTTGCCTGTAGTTCAAAATTGCAAATATAAATAACAATATTTATAGACACATGAACAGTATCCACACCAGTGTTGCCAGTTTGGGACTTTTTGAAACCTCTTGGTCCCAAAAATTCCGTTCAGCACCATGCACACAATTTGGGCACTTTTGGCACTTTACTGGCACAAGTTAAAAGGTAGTTCAAAATTCATCACAAACTTAGTCAAGTTGAGCAAAAGTTGAATTACCATGTAACATGGAAACCATTTGGAAACAAAATGTTGAAAGAGTTTGTTTTATCATGTCTTAAGTTGGATCTTATCACAACAAAACATTTCTTTTGTGATTCCGCATGTCAATAATGATGAAAGTGTTCATAGCTATATGTGATGTATCCTCCGGACCATTTCAGTACATCATATATGATTTCAGGGGCAGATCCAGGATTTAGACAGGGGGTCCCACAGGAGGAACACAGAGGCCAATCATAGGATGTCACACACACACACACACACACACACACACACACACACACACACACACACACACACACACACACACACACACACACACACACACACACACACACACACACACACACACACACACACACGTATATATATATATATATATATATATATATATATATATATATATAAGTAGGAAAATAAATTTAAGCTAGTTGGAAATCAAAATTTTCTATATCTGTGTGTTAACATGAAGGATTATCTATTGTAGGAAAATTTGGGACTAGAAAACTGATTTGGCACTTTTTTTGCATTGAGATTAGCACCTTTTGGTACAAGTGCCTGGCAACACAGATTCAAATATCAGATTTGGAAATTGAGACAGAATTGACCCACCTAAGGCTGCTCCCCTAGATATGAACTTCTTTGATATACGGTTGGCAATGGCAACCTCCTTGATCTTCCTGAGAGCAGCAACCAGATACTTCCAGGAGCAGTTCTGCTCAGAAGAGATCCAGTAGAGCAGCACCTGCTCCAAACTCTCCACTGGGAACTTGTGTTGGATGTGGCTCAGCTTGCGTGCTGGTACACGAAGCTCAAGCCCCAGTGATCGCCAATCCTCTACAGGCTCTATCTCATCCAAGATCATCGCCAGGTCTCTTCTTGTGAGCGGAGGAGGAGGGGCAGGAGAGGGAATACTAACAGAACCTGTGTGAGAGTGAGGGAGAGTGCATAAGTTATCATCAACACTCATTTCTCTCTTTTGTGAATACATGCAAGTGGTATAACTGCTTTGTGAAAATAGAACAACCAAATAAGTCATGGAACTCATAAAATATGCTAATTTAGTGGACAGCCATGTCTCCTACATCATACTAATCACTTCATCATGAACACAATTAAGCCAAAATGGAAACAAGGTGTGGCTAGTACAACAGTGAGAGGGAAATGGCATCTCTAAGCACTCAAAAATAATCAAATGTGACTCACTAGCTATGACTGGCTCATGTCGTGACTTCTCTCTCCCGTTCTTTGGTTCATCTTTGATTTCCTCTCTCCCATCCTCTGGCTCATCGTGCACCTCTTCTTTCTCGGCCACATTCTTTTGACCCTTTACCTTTTCCAACTCCTCCACAGAAATGCCACCAATGTCTACCATCATCAGAGAATTGACTTCATTCAAATGGGTCATGAAATTTAAGAAGAAAAACAAATAAACATTACAAGTCAGGGCAACTTATGATATGATGACATTTGGTAGGAAACCATGTTCAACTCAACTAAATCAAAATGGAACTAGTCATCAATATTTTTTGTAACTAACACACACACACACACACACACACACACACACACACACACACACACACACACACACACACACACACACACACACACACACACACACACACACACACACACACACACACACACACACACACACACACACACACACACACACACACTGAACAGTTTTATGTATATATTAGCTACTTCCAAATTTTAGAGGCATGGGATACTCCATCTCAAAATTAAAAATGACTGTCCTTAGGAATTTGATTAACTGCTCATGATTTACTTTTGATTATTTTTTTATTTTTATTATTATTATTTTTTTTTTACTTATACTTTTTTTAATTTTTGTTCTATGCATCCACTTCCAAAATTTTAGAGGTGGTGCTCCATTTCAAACTTACAATTCGTTTTGCCAAAGAAATTTAATTAATTGAATTAATTGTTACATATATCCTGTATAAGAAGAATTTCTTACATATTTCAATTTCTAGCTTTTTTATGACTCTCAGGTAAAATAATTTTACCACAGTTCATTAAAATAATATTATTATGACATCTGAACTCTTCTCTCTCTCTCTTTTTTTCTTTGCTCAAGAAAATGGATGGGACAAATGTATTTCTTTTTTCCCCTTCTTTCAATAGTGAAGTTGTGTGGTTTGTTTAAGGGCACATAAACACAAAACACTTCTGCATCTACATATTCTGTCCATAACCATCATTTTGTAACCAAGTGCCTTCGGAAGCAGCTAATCAATAACCAATTATTAGCTCTGGCAGATAATGACGTGGAATTCAGAGCTCCCCAGAGGATGGTGGGTGTGGTTCCGGCAGCTGGCTCTACCTTCCAAGAAAATGTGCATATGGATACATTCCATTATATCACACGAAAGCATGAAGATCAACAAGAAGCAATCCAGTATCAAAATCACTTGCACAGAGGAAATGGGGAGGAGTTAGGGTGTGGCTTCATAGCTATTTGAAAATTTAGTACTCAAAATGTCAGCTGTGACTCACTTTCTTTGACCAGATCATCTTGCATCTCCTCTTCATCTTCATCTAGCTCCACTTGCACCAGCTCTTCCTCAACCTCATTATTTTGACGTTTTACTTCCTCCAACTCCTTCATGGAAATGTCACCAATGTCAACCATTATCGTAGAATTGACTTCATCTGCATAGGACGTGGAATTCAAGAAAGAAAAATAAAACAACACACATTAAAAAAAAAAAAAAAAAAAAAAAAAAAAAAAAAAAAAAAAAAAAAAAAAAAAAAAAAAATTGGGGGGAACTGATGATACAATATTTGGTGGGTAGCCATGTCTCCTACATTACACTAATCTCATCTTTAGTCAATAAAGCCATAATGAGTCTAAGATGATATGACTCACTATCTATGATTGGCTCATCTTGTTTCTCTTTCTCGTCCTCTGGCTCATCATGCATCACTTCTTCTCCATCCTCTGGGTCACCTTGCACCTGCTCTTTGCCATCCTCATTCTTTTGACCCTTCTTCATCTTCTCCAATTCCTCCATGGAAGTGTGGCCAACGTCTCCCATCATCAGAGGATTGATTTCATCAGCATGTGACATGGAATTCAAGTCAGAGTGGGCCGGGGAATGAAGCAGAGAGCTGGTCCCCTGAGAGCTGTCGACATCCAACAACTGCTCTGTTTCGAACATCCTCCTCCTTCTCTTCTTCCTCTCTGGAGATCTGCTGTTACTGTACCGTCTATGGTGGCGATGTTTTCGCTGCTTCTTCTTCTGTTGACTAGAGGATGGCTCCAGTCTGGCCTCTCGCTTGCACAGAGAAAGACCCTTATCCTGTCTCTTCCGGTGAGAATGCCTAGAATGCTTTGACCTTTCTCCTTTGTGCTGCACAAACATCTTCCCACTTTCTTCTCCTCTTTCATTTTTTTCCTCTCGTCGGAGAAGCTCTTTCATCCGCCTTTCTCGTCTCTCGTCATGTCCTTTCCCCTTTCTATCCTTTTCTCCTTGATCATGTGCACGCTTGTGCTGCTTCTTGCTATGCACATGTTTGTGCTTTCTGGAGTGCCGAGAAGCTCCATCAACTGCTTTGGCTCGGCTGTGGACAGGAGATCGGGACCTCGATGGTGACCTGGAGTAGTCACTACTGGAGCTGCTACTACTGGAAGGAGACAAAGAGTTGCTAAGGAATGACGCGTTGGAATCTGAAGAACTGGAATGAGAGTAGGACCCACTGCCATGACTGCTTGAGCTCCTTCGATGTCCTCCTTTGGAACTAGAGAGAAGAAATAATACCATTATTGGCCACAAACAACACCTCTCCAAATCCCCAACCAAAATTAGGACATGACCTGTAAATACTTCACACTAGCATCAACCATTAATCATGCACTTGTGTCTTACAATCGCTTGAGAAACTTCTGTTGCTGGCGGTAGAACTGCTCAATAGAGAGTGGAGGCGAGGGGGCGCGTTTCTTAGACACAGCAGAGTTGAGCAGCAGCTCTGCAGCCAGTTTGTCCAGCTCACTCGGATCACTAAACACAACATGACACAAATCATACACAACATATCAATATGGTGCCAACATCCATATTACCATTATCATCATTATTAGTGTCAGTTAGACAACTCTAATTAGGGGGTTATGTGTTAGCATGGTGAGGATATGTAACAAGTAATAAACAATCAATACTAATTGATTTAAAAAAATAATAAACATAAATTAAAAGGTTTGTACAGGCTGACTATTCTCTGTCTTGAGAAACTGTTCTGACACTATTAACATGCAACCCAACATGCTACAAATTCTTACATAGGTTGTGCTTGAGTGAAACTATGAGAACAGAATCAAGAATACTGATAATGGGAAATCACATATCATAATAACCACTACCATTGAGTGCATAATTTACAGTTCTTTCCGAAGTTACCTGTTGATGGTGGTGGCAGCTGGTGCAGTGTGGTGGATTGGCAGAGGAGGAGGAGGAGGAAGGAAGCCAGTCTGACCAGCAAGCACACCCGGGGTTTGGCCAGGTAGCACAGCAGAGGCAGACAGCAGCAGTGCTGATGGAGAGGGGTAGAAGGAATGGCCCAGTGGGTTGGGTGTGGTCAGTGGCACTACTGAAGTCAGGGGAACTAAATACAAGAACAAATTTAAAAAGTGATTTCACACATTGACACTTTATGAACTGCTCTCTTCAGACCAGACATGTGAATTTGACTCCTCTGATCTACAGCACAATATTGTGACACTCTCCAAGCACTAATGAAGGCTGGGGGTGTCTGAGAGTCCCAATAATCACACCAACACTTACCAGCAGGAATCCCGGTCATAGCCATAGCAACAGGCATCATGCTGGCTGCCATCCCTTCAGACTTTACGGTTGGAGGATTGCTCTCATGTTCACCTGGGAGGGACAGAGCAATAATGTCAATAGAGTAATGTCGGGTCTAAAAGACAGGGGGAAATTGAAGTACATAGCTGAATGAATGCATGATATGCAGGTGTCCATGGTTACTGAATAATCTAAGCACATTAACATCCAGGTTTACTAAAATGTCAATGAAGAAAGGTTGTTACTAACTATCTAAACTTCATTGATTGATGTATATGCTAGAGCTCACTGGCATCAACATGATGTAGGAAATGCTCAATCCAACAGCTCATCAGTGCAATATAAAACGCTACAGCTAAGTCAACCCAGATGATGCTCAAGGCTGTGCTCTGGTAATAACTAGGTTCTACATTATGGTCCAAACTCACACACATAACACTATAAGGTGACCACATATTAACCAGATGTGTTCGCCCTCCCTCTCAGGCCGCCATCACCAGTCAACATACCTCGAGTGATCACTGGACCTGCTACACTAACCACCACCTCCTCCAACTCCTTCAGCTGATCCTTTGCCTCCTGATCTACTGGTCCTTTCCCCACATCTGCCACGTCAGCAGTGGACACAGTGGACGACACAACTGCCGAGTCAACACTGTCAGGGGCCTCCTCTCTGACCTTTCGCTCCTCCTCATCTTTGTCAGAAACAAGTGATGACAACAGGGAGGATGTGTTTGTGTCAACAACCTCGGCCTCTGGAGAATAGGCTCTGATGGGAGCTTTGACAATGTGGCGGTCCTCAGCAGACTTCACCAGTGCACCTTTGGATGACTAAATAACACAAACACAATGCACAAGCAATAGAACAACACTATTTAAGACATATCAGTCAGAGTGCAGGGCATGAGTAATATTTACTACGTTACTGATAGCATGACAGTCAGCCACATGGCTAGACTTGACATGAATTGATCACATGACACATACCTCTGCCAGCTGCTTAGTGCCCACCTCCTCCCACAAGTTTCCCTTCTGCACTGGCTGTTTTGAATCATCAGCAACTTGTGGAAGGGAAACGCTCACCAGAGGAATTTTTCTCACAAATCCGGTGCTCCTAGCCATGGCTATGCTCTTACTTTCTGTTGCCCTCAGCTGGAAAATTCTGGCGGACTAAAACAATTTGGAAGCAAATAATGTGGCAGCTGTTTAATGAACATACCGTTACATGACATTGAACTCATGTAAATTGCTATTTCAACTTCAATTATCTATTATAACCTAATGAAATTTTAGGGTCTAGGAGAAATTAAATTAGGCATTTATAAGGTGATGCAATCATATCTTCCCTAATTCTGTCACCCAAACACACACACACACACACACATGCAAGAACACACACACACACACACACACACACACACACACACACACACACACACACACACACACACACATGCAAGAACACACACACACACACACACACACACACACACACACACACACACACACACACACACACACACACACACACACACACACACACACACACACACACAGTGAGAATGACAGTAAGGCACTTACCTGTCGTATGGTCTTGTTTGGAGCAAGGTTCTCTGGTGATACATTTTCCTCCTTGCAGGCAGGACAGGTGAAATCGTTTTCGCAGAGGTGAACCTGGATGCACTCGTAGCAGTAGCTCTTCCCACAGCAAGGAATGTTGACTGCATCTTTCATAATTTCCTCACAGATGCCACAGACTATCTCTGGAGGAGGCTTGACTTCCTCCGGCTCCTTCTCAGAAGCCTGCTGCTGCTGCTGCTGCTTCTGCTTGTTTACATGCAAATCTGCTTTGCTGCATGTGAGGAATCATCACAATGCAACAGTGAGGCACGCACATCACATGTGGATTAATGGATGGACAGGGAGGGAGACAGAAAGGGTGGGCAGGCAGGATAGAAGTATAATATAGAGAGACACAGAAGAAATTTCTAGGTGAACCCCACGAGCTATTATTTCATTAAACAATAGATACCCTTGAATTTTCATAACACAAAAAAAGAGAAAGAAATATCAAACAAATTCAGACATTTTGCACTCCTGTAATAATACGTAATGCAAGGCATTGGTGCAGGTAACATTTTTTCATCTTCATCCATCCTGGTGAATAAACAGCTGCCATTCTGTTGATGCTACAAAACTGTGCAGCTATGCACAACAATTTATGTACACTGCACATATTCAAGTGACACTGCTCAGACCGATAGATCAGACAAGCCCGACAATTTTCAGTCAATGGATACATAAAAAAAAAAAAAAAAAAAAATTTTTAAATAAATAAAAATATATAAATTAAAAAAAAAATTAAAAAAAAAAAAAAAAAATATATATATATATATATATATATTAGAAGACCTGTGTAACTATGTAACTATGTTCGTCCGTTTCTCAAAATCCCAGTTAGATTTTGACCAAACTTTTAGGGATGGAGGAGACCCACCCTGAGATGGTTTTATGCCAGATGGCATGTCTGGGAGAGAAAAAAATTGTCAGTCAGTCAGTCAGTCAGTCAGTCAGTCAGTCAGTCAGTCAGTCAGTCAGTCAGTCAGTCAGTCAGTCAGTCAGTCTGTCTGTCTGTCTGTCTGTCTGTCTGTATGTTTGTACCATCATTCTGGCCAAACCGGTAGGTGGATTTCTTTGAAACTCAGCATGATGATAGGTTTTGACCCAACTTAAACATGGGCTAAAAACTTCGCAAAATGGTTACCATGGTAACAAGAAAAAGCCACACACACCAAAAAAAAAAGATAGGATTTTAGCCTATATTGGCTGGGCAACACCAGGTATATGCTGCTAGTATGTATGTATGTATGTATGTATGTATGTATGTATGTATGTATGTATGTATGTATGTATGTATGTATGTATGTATGTATGTATGTATGTATGTATGTATATATATATGTGGATGGATGATTATTTTATTTTTAAGAATGAATGCACAAATATGCATATTAGCAGACCAGTCTAGAATACAGGTTTTTTTCCTGCAAAATTATGAAAACATATGCTCTGATATGAATTTTGGTGGTTTTTGGGCAGCCAGCCGACAAAAACTTCTTGGTGTTATATATTTCACTAGCTGAGACCTGCTGGCTGTCTCAACCAATATAATCACAACAGTCATATTATGTGACATGACTGGCATATTTGTGACAACAGCTTGGCGTTCAGGACCAAGTCCCTCACCTGGTGGGTGGGCAGACCTTCTCCCTCAAGAAAAGGAACAGTGCAGTGATAGACATCCTCACTGTGGGTGTAGAGGAGTGGATATTGGAGGGTGTGTAAAGTTCTGTGTGTCTGCGATTGCCTTGAGTCTTGCCTGTCTCAGATGGATCACAATTTCTCTGTCTGGCATGCTCCTGCCCCATACTGATGGCAGCTATTCCAGGAAATGCAGAAGGATTGTAATGTTGCTGGTGTTATCCAGACAGGAATCCTATCTGTGCAAATTACTACATCAAACTCTTGGGGTGTTGAATGTTCAGAGGGCACACCTGAACTCGGTGATCTAGCATCTCCTACTGAGAGTGTTGGAGGCGATGTCTTAGGCCAGACACCACTTCCTGATGACGCTGAGCCTGTACATGATGATTGGTAATAGGTGGGAATTTCTCTTGCTGTTCTTGCACCAGTAGCAGCCTACCTACTTGGTGGTACATGTCCCTAAACCTTGAATGTGGTCATATATACACCATTGAATACTTGACAACAAATGATATCATTGAGAAAGCTGCATTATACTTCCTGGTCTTGGATCAGAAGTGGCATCATCAAATAGGCTGTTGAGAGGTTGCATTTGAGAAGCAGATACCTGGTGCCTCTCATCATGCTATTTCTTTGCAAAGTATATAGGGCATGTGGCAGACATTGAGCCAATAAGGCAAGGAATTTGAAGTTGTCCTTAAGGAAATCAGGCAACATTATGCAACTATGAGTGGAATGCATAAAGGCTACCTGGTGTCCATGCAGTTCTCCTTGTGGCATGCATTGCCCTGTCCATGTGAACCTTAGATCCCTGCCGCTGTTTCTGTGTGCTCCCCCCCCCCCCTCCCACCCCACTCCCCAATGATGCCATCCCCCTGTCTTTTATTTCTTTAGAGGATTATTTTTATTGAGGGGATAGTGAGGTAAAGGATCTCATTACTGCAGATTAGCTGACTGCAGATTAGCTGACAACAGAGTAGCTGACAACAGAGTAGCTGACAACAGAGTAGCTGACAACAGAGTAGCTGACAACAGAGTAGCTGACAACAGAGTAGCTGACAACAGAGTAGCTGACAACAGAGTAGCTGACAACAGAGCAGCTGACAACAGAGCAGCTGACAACAGAGCAGCTGACAACAGAGTAGCTGACAACAGAGTAGCTGACAACAGAGTAGCTGACAACAGAGTAGCTGACAACAGAGTAGCTGACCACAGATTTAGCTGAAATTGGCTGTAGCCTCTAGCTCTGTAATGGTTGGATGGTACACTCTCCAGCCTCAGTTAACCCTGTTAGTCAACCCATCTTTTGGTTTATCTTGGGGATTAAACAAACAACCAAATACCAACACTCCTATCAGAGAGTGCGGTAGTACTCTTGTAGGGATGATCACCAAAAAAAATGGTCGCCTCATTAATTAATACAACGCAAAAGCTTCACTTTCTCTGCTATGGCTCAAACCTAGGCTACAAAACTTGCCTGCAGTCCATATAAGCTGCAACACAAACTACCAGGATAGTTTCTGTCCACCAAATCAATAGCTAAAGTAGCCTGCGCTCGTCAAAATCACCAAATGTTCACCATCTTTCTTCTTATAATTTCTTTTCTTACTTTCCAGGGCTAGAGCCTAGCTGGCTACAGCAAATCATGCAATAGTTTTGCTAACAGCTATTTCTTTAGACTAGGTCCATGATGTATTCATTTGCTTTGCCATGCTAAGAAACTAAGGAAGTATATCCCAGACTAATAGCTGCAGTGTTAAGTCGAAACCGCCATTTTGACAATATCAATTCTACACGCACAAATAAAAACCAGTTTGTGCGTGAGGCTATGAATATAATACCGGAGCTACACTTCCAAATCTTGAATGTAAGTCAAATTCAGCAGCTAAATTTGTTATAGCTAGCCATAGAATTGTTATAGCTAGCTAACTGTTACTTCCTGATAATTAATTAAGAGTAATTGAGTACTGTACTGGGCAAATGCACTCCCTCCAATCAGATGTATACAAGATAACAATCCAGTACTGTAACCAGCTATCTGACAGTGTGCAAAAACTAAAGGAAACAAGTGAAATAATAAATATTTCTTTGAAATAAAAACGGTAAGTAGGGATGATGTGTCAGCAAAAAGTGCAGAAACAAGAATTCTGTGCAGTGTGTTACAAAATTGCCTACTTCACCAATTCCACATTCTCACATAATGTATAAGATGTGATGCCAAAAGACTGCCACCTCTTCAATTAGCTTGTAGCCAGCTCATGTAGAATAATTATTCTAGACTCACAGGAATTTCACAACACAGACTGTCACACTATCCTGTAGAATTCTAAGTTCACAGGAATCAGTAATGTAGGGAATTTCGTAACACACACTGTCACAGAATTCTTGTTTCAGCACTTTTTGCTGACACATCATCCCTACTTACCATTTTATTTCAAAAAAATATATATTTTTAATTTTCACTTGTATTAGAATGGATAAGCTGTCATTTACTTGACACCTTACTTTTCGTTGGAAAGAGGGAAATTCTATCTGAGGAAAGAATTTTATCTGGGGGGGGGGGGTTTGAAGAAGAATCCTAGGGCGTTCTCCCTTCGTATGAAATACTACACACCACACACACTAGTCTTCCATACACATGAAGTGAGAGCATGTTTCACCAACCATCATCACCAACAGTATTTTGTATTAGAAAAAAGACCATCCTCACGAGTATTAGGTCCCACTTGTTAGGCATCCATCCGTGTTGATCCTCAGTGAACTGTGCAGTCCATTTTGTAGTTGTCTCTTCTATCTTGTCCACTATAGCCGGATTTTTTTGTATCTACCATGTACAGCTTGCTATAGCTGCTCTGATGTTTCTGATCTGCAGCAGCTGGTCTGTTGTGTATAGGATCATCTGCTGAAGTTTGTCCTTTGAAATTGGTCTGTCCTATCTAGGTCTGATGAAGCTGGTCTCAGTGGTTGGTCTAGTTGGTCCTACATACACTATCTGAACATCCAGTCTGTTGTAGCAGGTCTTCTTGGAATTACAGCCAGCCATGTGGTACCCCCTCCTCCATCTCCTCTCTCTGTAGATCTATTTATTACACAACCACCATATTATTATTATCATTTTTGTATTTCCTGAGGCTGAATCTTACATGGAAGGCCTGTGCCAAATTGGGTCGTTTGCATGATCAATTATCAACAGTTACACACACTAAAAAGACTTTACCAATAACACACTCCGACTAATGGTATTCTGCATCCTGGAAAGGGAAGTGTGTGTGTGTGTGTGTGTGTGTGTGTGTGTGTGTGTGTGTGTGTGTGTGTGTGTGTGTGTGTGTGTGTGTGTGTGTGAGATGAAAAGTCATTTTTACCTGTGGCACACAGGTCTAGGAAGACTTAGAAAGGTGTGGGGAAGGATACATCCACAAGTTTTGCTCAAAAATGGATTTTTAACAATTTTTTACTGTCTGGAAACACCAAAGTTTGTTATTACAACTAATTGGTTACAACTAAGTGATTTTACTATATAAATACCCTATAGTTGCATCTAAGTGCTTTTTATAGCAGAAACCCAAAAGTTGTAAATATTACCACAACTTATAACCTCATCGTAAGTGTTCTAAAAAATTACTTGCATGGTCTACGACATTATGCTTTAATAGATATTACAGTAATTATTTGCCACCGGTCTTGTTGCGGGACTGCTCTTGTTTTGTAAGGTTTACTACACTTCACATGTGCAGTAGTCAATAAGTATTACTACACTTGCTGTTTCATTTTAATTTTACATTTTTTATCACTTTCAAAAAAAACAAACAAACAATTCTCTACTAACAAAGTATGTGCAAAAAAAAATAAAATACAATTAACTCAATAACAAGTTCTTGATAAATTAAAACCAACGAACGATAAAGACAAAAAATTGGTACAATCTAAATTTCCAATATTTCGTGCAAGATTAATCCAATATAAATAAATATTTTAAAATTAAACAATTTTTCTCTAGTAGCAACTCAGAATTGAGGCGTTCACAGACTTGATTGGCTCTTCAAGGATCTTGACCAAGTAGACACTAGGTCTGAGGCCATTATGCTAAAAATGATTGATCTATTATGCACTTCAGTCATACCAATATTATACCAAATTTATACTTACCAATTTGATAAATATCATGTGAAATATAAGTTCAAATAATGAAAACAATTAAGCAAACTAAACAACCCATTCTTATGTAGACAACGATATGATTCCAGCAAATTCAGAACAATTGTCTGTTAAATGTAAGGCAATGTAAGAAAGGTGATGGATTCAGCTAACACAAGAGTTACCTTCTACGATACTAAATATGTAATGTTTGTGTAGTGTGCATTTGGTGAAGAGGAGGTTCAGATCTGGCGTGAGCACAACTAATACACAAAACTACATGTAGCAAGAACCACACCTCCCCCCTTGTAACTCCTCCCCTGTCTCCATGCCTGGAGCTGCCTATCCTTGCCAATCTCATCTAAGATGAGAGGGCAGGGTCAGGCTATGCATGCAGCTAACACCACTATTATGTGTGCTGGTGGACCATATCTACAGGCGGATGCATAAATCATGTAACATATATGGAAAGTCTTTTGGTTGAAACTGAAACTAATACATAAAAGCAAATAAATGTATGTTGCGCATGGTCTCCTCAAGACATGATGTTTCGTTATTACTAGTGTAAGTGACCAACTGACTGACTGACTGACTGACTGACTGACTGACTGACTGACTGACTGACTGACTGACTGACTGACTGAACTGACTGACTGACTGACTGACTGACTGACTGACTGAACTGACTGACTGACTGACTGACTGACTGACTGACTGACTGACTGACTGACTGACTGACTGACTGACTGACTGACTGACATATCCACAACCACAGACCAACTTACAGGCCTGTCGTGTCCTCATTCACAAACGTCACATGAGAGGGGGTCGCCACAGGCCTCCTGTACCTGTAGTTGTTGAAGTTAGGATCCTACAGAGAGGGAAGGGAGGGTGGGAGAAGATGGACAGAGGAAGGGAGGGTGGGAGAAGATGGACAGAGGAAGGGAGGGTGGGAGAAGATGGACAGAGGAAGGGAGGGTGGGAGAAGATGGACAGAGGAAGGGAGGGAGGAATGTAAAGGAAGACTAAAAGAGGCAGCTCATTATCATCACCTGTGAACCACTGTGTGTGGAATATTTAAGGGAAGGAAGGGAAGGACGAAGGAAGGGAAGGACGAAGGAAGGGAAGGACGAAGGAAGGGAAGGACGAAGGAAGGGAAGGACGAAGGAAGGGAAGGACGAAGGAAGGGAAGGACGAAGGAAGGGAAGGACGAAGGAAGGGAAGGACGAAGGAAGGGAAGGGAAGGACGAAGGAAGGGAAGGGAAGGACGAAGGAAGGGAAGGGAAGGACGAAGGAAGGGAAGGGAAGGACGAAGGAAGGGAAGGGAAGGACGAAGGAAGGGAAGGGAAGGACGAAGGAAGGGAAGGGAAGGACGAAGGAAGGGAAGGGAAGGACGAAGGAAGGGAAGGGAAGGGAAGGACGAAGGAAGGGAAGGGAAGGACGAAGGAAGGGAAGGGAAGGACGAAGGAAGGGAAGGGAAGGACGAAGGAAGGGAAGGGAAGGACGAAGGAAGGGAAGGGAAGGATGAAGGAAGGGAAGGGAAGGACGAAGGAAGGGAAGGGAAGGACGAGGGAGGGAAGGACGAGGGAGGGAAGGACGAGGGAGGGAAGGACGAGGGAGGGAAGGACGAGGGAGGGAAGGACGAGGGAGGGAAGGACGAGGGAGGGAAGGACGAGGGAGGGAAGGACGAGGGAGGGAAGGACGAGGGAGGGAAGGACGAGGGAGGGGAGGAGGGAGGGAAGGACGAGGGAGGGAAGGACGAGGGAGGGAAGGAGGAGGGAGGGAAGGAGGAGGGAGGGAAGGATGAGGGAGGGAAGGACGAGGGAGGGAAGGACGAGGGAGGGAAGGACGAGGGAGGGAAGGACGAGGGAGGGAAGGACGAGGGAAGGAAGGACGAGGGAAGGAAGGACGAGGGAAGGAAGAATAAAGTAACGAGGACAAACATGTCCAATATTATTGCTGTCTAACTTTGACCAAAGATTATCAAAAGAGATAAGAGAAAAGATGCAAGGCAGCTGGCAAGATACTTGAAAAGAGAAACGTACTATAGACTCATGCATCAAATCATGTCTGTCCACATAAAACAAAACATCTCAGCAAAGCATTTACTTAAAGCATAAAATTAGCAGGATCTCAACAACTCTGAAGTAACAACAAAAAGAAAAGTTTAATGAATGAAGCACATGACTGACATCCAGCTTGCTACTGAGCTTTGACTGCTGCCTTGCCACACCAGTTTCCTTAATTGCTGCATCAGCATATTTACATGCCGAACTAGTTCATTTCAGATGTTCTCAATTGCTTGCTTGCTTGTCTGCCTGCCAGCTTGCTTGCTACAGCAGTGCCAGATTTGGTCCTCTCATTTCTATACCTTAACTATTCCATTCGACTTCTTACCAGTTTCATCTCACATTTCATTGAACCCATCCACCACTACCTTACCAAAATCATCCTTTACACCAGTTACTCATTGAACCTTACCTGATCAATGCAACTCTTTATTAAAAGCTTTCTTCATGTGCCTCTTCTTTACATGACTCAGTCTTACACTTTTTAGCAGTTTTTTTCCTCTCACATTTCTCATCAATGCCTTACCAAATTTCTACTGTGCCATACTCACATTCGTCCATGCATTATGGTACCGCTATAATAATCATTTATTCCTGCATTGTTATAGAAAAAATATACTAGAAAAATTTAATGACACCATTTTCGTGTAAGGTTTTATCTAGTTTTGGGGGGAGGGGAAAATTCCTCCACCATATTCAATGCTGTCTTTCCCCCCCCCCCTCCCCCCCTCCTTCAAATAGGCAAATATGTATATAGTCCATTAACTAATGTAATGCACTGCAGTGCCTAGTGTCTGTGAATATTAATACAATTTTTTAAATCCCACTACATGTATATAGTTTGCAAGTGTCTGTCTATCCTTAAGTAATACTATTTCTCCCAAACGGGAATTCTAATCATCATGAAATTTTTACAGCGTATTTGGTATAGCACTGGGAGTGCATTGATTGAGTTTAGTCCTGGGAAATGCTTAGTGAGAAACAGAAGGGGGAAAAAAATAATCAATTTTCCACATACAAAAAAGGCCTAGGAAACCATGGCCAATCAGCAAGTCTCCCAAGCTTGTCTGTGGTTTGAATCCTGGACTAGATTGATTCCCCTCCATTTTTGTCCTCTTCCCTTTTTATCTCCCCTCCCCCCCTTCCTTTTTTTCCTCCTTTCAAATTGATATATACATTAATACTATCTACTTAAAAATTTCTTAATCTCTGTGTGTGTATGTGTGCCAGCTATATATTCCTTCAATTTTGAAGCTACAGAGTCAAGAGGAGTATTAAAAGAATAGAACTCAAGCACTGCACCCACTCATGTGGTTTTTAAATTTGGAGAAGAATTATTCATGTCATAATAGACAAAGGTGAAAAGAAGGAGAGGCCATTTCAGGCTGATTAATGGGAGCAGCTGTATTAAAAAGCCCTAAGGAAAGTTGCATTTGAGTTTGGAGCAGCTGTATTGAAAAGCTCTAAGGGGAGTTGCATTCTCTTGATAGTTCTGTGCACCCTCAGTTTTAATACATGATAACAAAAATTAACTACAAAATTCCCTGATAAACAACTCTCTTAGAACTGACAAAATTTGAGGATATAAGTGAATTCATTTTGAAGGGAATGGAATTAAAAATTCTAAATAAATAAGTAGATCATAAATAGCTCTTACTCTGTATGTATTCTCAATCATACACCCCTTCAATTTTGAAATAACAAAATCGATCTTTTCAGACAGACTAATTCAAGCTACTACATTGAATCAGGAAAGGAGGGGGGGGGGGGAAATAGGGAGAAAAGAAAAAAATATAGGAAAACATGGTGGAAAATAATTATTTTTTAAGGGGATGGAATTTTTAAAAAATTAAATAAGTAAACCTACTTATAAATAGCTCTTAATGTGTATATGCCTGTGGCTATACATTTGTTAAATTTTGAAGCTACAGGGTCAAGAGGGGTATCAAAGAAAGGAAATCTAGCTCTTCAGACAGTAGTGTGGTTATTTTAAATTTTGATAGTTGGCAAAATCTAAAAAAAGGCCATTTTACCATGATTAATCAGAGTAGCTGTATTGTAATGGAGTTGGGCATTGAAGCAGCTGTTTTGAAAAGCCCAAAGGGAAATTGCATTCTCCTGGCTGATAAAAATTAAGTACAGAATTCCCTGATAAACAACACCCCACCCTGCACTGCACAATTTTGAGGGTGCAATAGAGTTCATTTTCAAAGGAATGGAGTTTTAAAAAAAAATTTTAATATCATTTGGCAATTATTTCTAGGTTTTCAGTGTGATAATGGCACAATCTCAGTCAATGGTGATTTGAGAATAAATGGTTTACAGAATACAAAGAAAAACAAGGAGTAGGGACCTTGGTTTTGTATATATCAAATAAGGAAATACTGTGCCAGAAAAAAAAAAGGGGGGGGGGGGGGGGGGGATAAAATGACAGTTTCTGAGGAAAGTGTGGTCATAATTGGATGAACCAGTTTTCATCCGTTGGCATGGATTTGCTGCTGCATCAAGAGTTGGTTCCCTTCTCATATCCACATAGCCATAAACAGATGGTCTGATTAAAAGACAGGAAATGTTGTGCACCTTGAAATCCTCAGCTATTGATTGATTTATAATTGATTTGAGAGAATTGAGGGCAATTTTTTAATGGATAAATAGTCCAACTTGGCAAGCCATGATGCATGTCATCAACAATTGTGTATAACACCTCATATGTACACACACAAATAGACTGCTATAAGATGCTAGCCACATCAACTGAACAGCAAACACCACAGCATTGCCAACCTTACAGGCGAAGCTGTAGATGGACATCTAGTATAATAAAAAGTTTTATTCTGTATGTACAGTGTTCAGTACATAGTTCTTCAATTTTGAAATCACAAAGTCCAAACATAATCTAATAACAATAGTGTCATGATGTGGTTAGTAATTAATATTTAATTGACTTCATGCGTGTGGCAGGCTAAATTGCCAAAAGGGCCATTTCAGGCAGACATTTAGAGCTGCTGCATTGAAAAAGAGAAAATCTAATTTTGAAGTGGTTGCCTTGGATGCAGCAGTAGACTGCACCGTCTACTTTCAGATGGGCAAAGCCCCACAATAACCTTCTATATAGAGCTAATATATTAAGCAAATTAAATAGGTTTGTTAGTTCAGGAGGCTAAAGGCCGACTAAAAACCACCCATCCGGAGGGTTTCCCCTAGTAGATGATAAATAATCAAATTATATGGTCAGACAATAAGTCTCCTAGAATTATCAATGATGAGTCTGCAGGATAAGCAGTGCGTGGCCCACTGAACTTTTTACCTTTATACTAATACCAAACCAAACGTAGGGAACTTAGGAATGTGAATGTGCTATATTGCTTGTAGTAACTCATGGAACTGACAAAAGATTCAACTGAATATGACAGCACAGATGAATATCTTCAAACTGACATGGTCAGTGATACATGCCTCAGTATGCTTAACATCTGATAATGCAGTCAGCTGCCTGCTTCTACATCCACAACAAACAGAAGTAGACGTGATTCATATGAACAGAAGATGTCAGGTATGATGAGCAGCCTGGTGTCCAAGGCATGTTTTGTTCTGTGTATGAGAGAAGTGGGCTGACATATCAAAGGAAAATCATGTGCACCTAATATGGATCAAGCCTCCTTCCAAGACTTTGAAGAAGGCTACTGAAATATTATGTGAGCAGAATACTCATATAAGTCACCAAAATGCGTATCATGTCCTCTGAAATTTATTTTCTAACACAAAACCACATAGGGTTGATTTGGAGAACACATGCCAGTACTCCCACCACTAAAAAAAAAATCCTTGCTAAAACCCTCTCATGTCTGCATTATACCTCTCATGGGGCTACAAATTAACCACAAAGAGATGTTTGGAATCAAAGATTCAATTTTTCTTTCAAATTGAACGAGGTACTTTATGAATTTTACAGTCCAATCAGATAAATCCTGTTATATAATCAATGACCTTGCATCCAACCTTCTATTGCTAATACTGCTGCTTGCTTCACTAGTGGTACACTCACAACCCATAATATACTGCTGTGTATATGACACATGGAATAACAGGAAATATAATTCCAAATAGTGTGAAGGCCACCAAAAAGTTTCACTGCAGTCACTAATCCCTCTCCCCTGTCCTGGGTGTGAGGGCGTGGCCCACATGACTAGAAAGAGTGAGAGAATAATAATCAATTAATTATCAAATGCTTCATTGTATCTAAAATATCCATTGATAATAACAATCAAAGTCACTATTTCATCCCTCTATTACATTCCCCAGCTTTTGTACAAATAGGCAGCCACATTTGGGGTTCATGCCTCAGATGAGAACTGCAATAAGAAGAGTAAGTACATTGGCAAAGGCCAAACAGAAGCTCAACACCCTCCAAGTAAAGCACTCCATGAAATGAACTATCATCACAAGAGAGAACATTGCAAAGACACTTTAGAAAGAAGTTGGGGTTAGAACACTTGAAAAGGAGGTGGGTGGGAAGAGGGTTCAGAGCATCTAATCGTAGCAACATCAAGATCACACCCATACCCCATTAGTAGGGCACATCTGAATCCAGTGACCACGGTTGCCACAGCGATAACATGTATAGGAGGGAGGCGGTGCATTCTTCTTCAAGCCTGGATGGAATCCTGTAGCAGAACCACCAGCACCAGATGCCCCACCAACCCCACGAGGGGTCCACACGTACCTAATGAGGGACGGACAGTAAATAACCAAGCAATGATGTGAAGCAACCTTGAAACATGGAACAAGTCTTACTGTGAAGTGGAATACAGATCTGACTGACTCATCATAGCCTTCACCTTGGCTTCTTCAGTGGCATTGGCATTGGCCAAATCTGCTGTCTGCATGAAGACACCAAAAATGACAAAGTTGAAGAGGAACATACAACACACACATACCTTCATCAATTCCTCAGCACTGAGCATTCCTTTCTCAACAGAGAGACCTTGAGGGCCAGACAAAGTCGAAGTTGAAGTGATGGCAGGATAAGAAGATTCCTTGAGTAAGAAAGTGATGTGCTTTTCATGCATGCCTACTGGAAGTGTGTTACACTTTGTAACTTACACCACGTGGTAAATTTTTTTTTTTCTTTTTTTTTTTTTTCCTTTTTTTTTTTCTTTTTTTTTTCTCCTTTTTTTGGGGGGGGGGGGGGGGATCTTTCCCCCTCTTGTATGTAAACTTGTACATGCACATTAAGCAAATCATGCACCAAGTACCTCTACAGACGTGCACACTGATGTTGCATCACCTCACTCACTCACTCACACACACTCATGCAACAAGACATGTAAAATACACAGTACATGTACACACACATCAGGATATGCAACACTAACTCTGAGCTTTGACCTCATGTTAGTGCAACACATCACACCTGCAGGGGGGGCAGTGGATTGGTGAGTGATGTGATTTTGGGGGGGGGGGGGGGGGGTGGGTTAAGTCAGGTGTTGGCAGTTGAGTCAGGTGTTAAACAATGGGATAGGGGAGGGGGTGGTGAAGGAATTCAGCGAGCCAGTGTTGGGTAGATGTGGGTTGGGGTGCCCCTTCTTTTCTTTAGACTTTCTTTTTGCATCCTGGTATGACAAATATAACTCCAGAAATGTGCAAGCAAAGAATATCAACCATCACACTGGATTCTTCTTCCTCTCTCCACACACACAATACCAGTGTGGTACAGTACAGTACAGCACTGTGAGTACACAGTATAGTACAGCACTGCAGGAAGATCTTCTTTTGGTTGGTCAAAACCCATACATCAATGCATACACTAAAACACAACAAACAAAACATACACACACTACCAGAAAAATAGTCTCTTAATCTATCCCTGCAAAATAGTTGATCATTGAAAAGTGCAAAATCTGACATGTAGAAGATGAATTGAATATCAGTTTGCAAACAGAGTGGCATCATTTGAGAGGTCAAAGTCCTCGATGATGTCATCAGCAATAACTTAATATATCGGACATAACTATGGCAACTGCATGGCTGGATTGCACGTACTGATTGAGTTAACGGCGGATCCTTGAATCTACAAATTAAAAAAAAAACAAAGGATAAATTACAATATATATTGCTAGAAAATAACAACCCACTTTGATTTTGGGATTCGCATGTTGCTTAAGAGTGGAACTCGACTGACAATAACTGAGGAGTTACGTGGAAGCATCTCCTTTCCATCCGAGTATTCTATAAATGGATTGCAAATAATAATAATTATATCACACACTGCTGGCCAATATACAGTCAGCCACATGCAGGAAAGATTGGCTAAGTAACAGGATTTGCCCTACACCCCCACATAACACAATATATTATCACATCAATGTTTCTGTTGTATATTATAACTTGTCTTATCATGAATCAGTACCTAATTAAATTAGAATAACAAAGAGAAAACATACAATTCTAGCACAGGAGAGGAAGGTGTGACATAATTAGAAACCAACTGTGGCCAAAGGACATAAAAATCATTCAGATACAAGATATATGCTAAAGGTGCCATTCAAAGCTAAATGAATAGGTTGACTCTAGTAAGTTTTGTAAAGTACTACAGGTTTACATGGTATACAACATAAAAAATATTTTCTGTAAACATTCTCACCTTTCTTTGTCTGTGCATCTATGATCTTCAATGTATAGAGGTTTGCTTTGAGGTTCTTAAGATTAATAATGGCATCTCTAAGGTCAGAAACGCTGATCTGAAGTCCTTCGAATTTCAACTTGTCATTTTCGACTGTGTTGTTAAATTTGAAATGAATACAGGACATCTCTGAAACTGTACCAGAAAGAATTTTAAAAGTCAGGTAAATTCAAATAAACTTTATCAGTCCAGCAAGTTCAATCGTTACCTGTCACAGAGTTAAATTCAGCCAAGAAGAAACTACTTCACCTTTCCTTCTCCACGCAAGAAATGTGCTGCTGTTTATGACGTCATGTCAGAAGGGGTTAATAATGGAAACAACTCCCCACGTGAACTCCACTGATCTGATTGGTCAATACAAAAGCTCGCGCGGATTACACGCCCATGCTTCTCGTTTCCTCATATTTGCTGGTCTGGCTAGCACAACTGTTAAGGAAAGAGTCTGGTACTTGTAAAGTTTTCGTGGTAGATATTGCCTTTATATATATTGTATTCTCCTTCCCTTTCTAATATTAGCATCTTCTTAATTCAAGTTTCTTGTAATTTCACAGTTCCATAGGGCAATATCTATCACGAAAACTTTACAACAGACTCTTTCGTGATTGATATTGCCCTGTGGAACTGTGAAATTACTGGAAACTTAAATTAAGAAGACGCTAACATTAGAAAGGGAAGGAGAATATTCAGTAACCGGCTAAAGAATTTTTTACAGAATTTTGCTCTGCGAAGGTAAAAAAATTGAACTGAAGGAATTATAGAAGTTTGTCTGAATTTACTGTTGCGGTTTGTTTTAGGTTTTTTTTAATATTTTATTTAAAGGTTTCAAGGATGTCCTGCATTCATTTCAAGTTTAACAACACAGTTGAAAATGACAAATTAAAATTAGATGGTCTACACATCAGTATTTCTGACGTTAGAGATGCCATTATTAATCTTAAGAACCTCAAAGCAAACCTCTATACATTGAAAATCATAAATGCACAGACAAAGAAAGGTGAGAATGTTTATAGAAACCAATTATTTTTGTGGTATGCTGTATAAAATTAAAGTAACATACCAAAGCTTACCAGAGCCAACCATTTTATTCAGCATTGAATGACATTTAACATATATCTTGATTCGCACTATTTTTATGTCCTTTGGCCACAATTGATTTGTAATTAGTCCACACCTTAACTCTCCTGGGTTATAATTGTATGCTGTCATTTCACCTTATTATTTTTAGTTAGTATGTACTGTTTCATGATAGACAAGTTATAATATACAGCAGAAGCATTGATATATTATGTGGTAATATATTGTGTTATGTCGGTGTGTAGGGCAAGTCCAGTTACTTTGTCAATCTTCCCTGCATGTGGCTGACTGTACATTGGCCAGCAGTGTGTGATGTAATAATTATTATTATTTGTAATCCATTTATAGAATGCTTGGATGGAAAGGAGATGCTTCCACGTAACTCTTCAGTTATTGTCAGTCGAGTTCCACTCTTAAGCAACATGCGAATCCCAAAATCAAAGTGAGTTGTTATTTTCTAACAATATATTTGTAATTTATCCTTTGTTGTTTTTATGTGTAGGTTCAAGGATCGGCATTACCTCTATCAGTACGTGATCCAGCCATGCAGTTGCCATAATTATAGTCAATATTTTAAGTTATTTCTTATGACATCGTCAAGGACTTTGACCTCTCAAATGATGCCACTCTGTTTGCAAACTGATGTTCAATTCATCTTCTACATGTCAGATTTTGCACTTTTCAATGATCAACTATTTTACAGGGCTAGATTAAGAGACTATTTTTCTGGTAGTGTATGTATGTTTTGTTTGTTGTGTTTTAGTGTATGCATTGATGTATGGGTTTTGACTAACCAAAAGAAGATCTGCCCACATTGCTGTACTAAACTGTACTGTACCACACTGGTATTGTGTGTGTGTGTGTGTGTGTGTGTGTATGTGTGTGTGTGTGTGTGGAGAGAGGAAAGAGAATCAAGTGTGATCACTGATATTCTTTGCCTACACATTTCTTGTGTTAGTAGTTGTCATACCAGGATGCCAAATAGGCCATGAGCCAAACACCAATACTACAAAGATATTGTGTTATGCCCTAATTATTCAAATTTGAAAAATTAGGGTGTGATTAGTAAAAGTACCTTAAATTCAAAAAAGCTATCATGTATTTTCCAACTATAGAGGTATATACCTTCTCAAAAAAATTATGATGAACCTTATCTCCTCCCCCCCCCTCATTGTTACCGACCAACCCTCTGGCTCATAGGTAAAAAAAAGTTTGATTAAATTTTTTAAAAATTAAAAAGAAAAGAAAGACTACAAATGAACAAAACAAAAAACAAACCCTAATCCCATCTTCCCAACACCTGATTTACCAACCCAGTACCTGAACTCACTCAAACCCACCTCCCCCCCCCCCCCCCCCCCAATCACATCACCCACCAATAAATGGCTCCCCCTGCAGGTGTGATGTGTTGCACTAACATGAGGTCAAAAGCTCAGCAGTAGTGTTGCTCATCCTGATGTGTGTGTGTGATACATGAGTGTGTGTGTGTGTGTGATAGTGCTAACATTAGTGTTCACTTTATAGAGATATTTTGTATGGGAGTAGTTTCACTTTAATGTGCATGTACCTGTCATAGTTTGTATACAAAAAAACAAAAACAGAAAAACCCACTGGTGAAGTTACAGGGAGTACCACACCTTTTAAATAGGTATGCATGAGAAAAAAATCCTTTCTTCCTCAAGGAATCATCTTATCCTGCTATCACTTCAACTTCGACTTCATCTGGCCCTCGAAGTCTCTCTGTTGAGAAAGGAATACTCAGTAATAAAGAACTGATGAAGGTATGTATGTGTCTGCATGTGCGTGTGCATGTGTGTGTAGTATGTTCCTCTTCAACTTTGTCATTTCTGGTGTCTTCATGCAGACAGCAGATTTGGCCAATGCCAATGCCACTGAAGAAGCCAAGGTGAAGGCTATGATGAGTCAGTCAGATCTGTATTCCACTTCACAGTAAGACTTGTTCCATGTTTCAAGGTTGCTTCACATCATTGCTTGGTTGTTTACTGTCCGTCCCTCATTAGGTACGTGTGGACCCCTCGTGGGGTTGGTGGGGCATCTGGTGCTGGTGGTTCTGCTACAGGATTCCATCCAGGCTTGAAGAAGAATGCACCGCCTCCCTCCTATACATGTTATCGCTGTGGCAACCGTGGTCACTGGATTCAGATGTGCCCTACTAATGGGGTATGGGTGTGATCTTGATGTTGCTACGATTAGATGCTCTGAACCCTCTTCCCACCCACCTCCTTTTCAAGTGTTCTAACCCCAACTTCTTTCTAAAGTGTCTTTGCAATGTTCTCTTTTGTGATGATAGTTCATTTCATGGAGTGCTTTACTTGGAGGGTAGTTGAGCTTCTGTTTGGCCTTTGCCAATGTACTTACTCTTCTTATTGCAGTTCTCATCTGAGGCATGAACCCCAAATGTGGCTGCCTATTTGTACAAAAGCTGGGGAATGTAATAGAGGGATGAAATAGTGACTTTGATTGTTATTATCAATGGATATTTTAGACACAATGAAGCATTTGATAATTAATTGATTATTATTCTCTCACTCTTTCTAGTCATGTGGGCCACGCCCTCACACCCAGGACAGGGAAGAGGGATTAGTGACTGTAATGAAATTTTGGTGGCCTTCACACTATTTGGAATTATATTTCCTGTTATTCCATGTGTCATATACACAGCAGTATATTATGGGTTGTGAGTGTACCACTAGTGAAGCAAGCAGCAGTAGTAGCAATTGAAGGTTGGATGCAAGGTCATTGATTATTTAACAGGATTTATCTGATTGGACTGTAAATTCATAAAATACCTTGTTCAATTTGAAAGAAAAATTGAATCTTAGATTCAAAACATCTCTTTTGTGTTAAGTTGTGGTCCCATGGGAGGTATGACACAGACAGAGAAATGGAGTCATACAATTTTTGCCGGACATCTCTCCATCACAATGCAGAAGGAAATGAAAGTAATACAGAGGCACGATGTAACACAACCGTGGAGGTAGCAGCTAGGTGGTAATGCATGGAAGGAAATTGGTATGGCACAGTAGAAATCTGGTAAAGTATTGATGAAAAATGTAAGATACGAGAAAGATTGGGGCATACATGGAAATTGGGACATACAAAGAAAGTTGGTGAAGTGTATATTAAGCAGGTAAGGTGAGGAAAGTAACTGCAGTAGTGTGGTATTAAACTGGCAAGATGTGGTATGAAACTGGTGAGATGTCGAATGAAGCATGGATGGTAAAGGTGAATGTGTTAAAGGTGTATAATAAGACCAAAACTGGTAAGTGATAGTCACCTAGTTTGGCATGTAAATACACTGAAGCTGCATTTAAGAAAACTGGTGTAGAAAGGCAGGAATCAAAGTTCACTTGCAAACTAACAAACTTGAATAACATGACCATTTGTTTCATTTATTGCACCATTTTTTCTTCAATAATGTTGTGATCTTGGTCAATTTTATGCTTTCCAATTTTACTAATTGAAAGCAGGTTAAATTTTAATATATTGTTAAAAGTTGTTGAATTTCTAGTTATTTATTGTTTGTTGTCCAGTGTAAGAGTCATGCAGCAAACTTGATGCACAAGCCTGAAGTATATTTTTTCTTCTAAATATTTTGCCAGCAACCTTGCTTTTGTCCTTGATGTAGAATGTGACTATTCAGAAGAGCAGGTTTCATTTGGTACAGTGATTTGGCGGAAAACGGTGTGACCCAGCCCAGTGACCAGGTGGAATCCTACCCCCAGAGTAATAATATGTGTGCATGCCAAGTTTTAGGTTATAGGTCTAAAGGTTTGTCCTGTATCATTTTAGCCTCAGACACCCACAAGAAGAGATTTGGCATCCTTCTCTTCCTCATCCTTCCTTTCCTTCTCGTTCCTTCCCTTGTCCTTCCTTACCTCGACCTTCCTTCCCTCATTCTTTCTTCCCTTGTCCTTCCTTTCCTCATCCTTCCTTCCCTCATCCTTCCTTCTCTCATCCTTCCTTCCCTCATCCTTCCTTCCCTTGCCCACTATAAATGCTTCACACAGTGGTTCACAGATGATGCATAATTAACTGCGTCTTTTAGTCTTCCTTTACACCCCCTCCCTCCCTCCCTTCCTCTGTCCATCTTCTCCCACCCTCCCTTCCTCTGTCCATCTTCTCCCACTGCCTCCTTCCCTCTCTGTAGGATCCTAACTTCAACAACTACAGGTGCAGGAGGCCTGTGGCGACCCCCTCTCACATGACGTTTGTGAACAAGGACACCACAGGCCTGTAAGTTGGTCTGTGGTTGTGGATATGTCAGTCAGTCAGTCAGTCAGTCAGTCAGTCAGTCAGTCAGTCAGTCAGTCAGTCAGTCAGTCAGTCAGTCAGTCAGTCAGTCAGTCAGTTAGTTGGTCACTCACACTAGTAGTGACAGAACATCATGTCCTGAGGGGATTGTGTGCATCATATATTTATTTGCTGTTATGTATGAAAATCTCAGCTTCAACCAAAAGACTTTCCATATTTGTCGCATGATTTATGCATCCACCAGTACACATAATGGTGGTGTTAGTTGCATGCATAGCCTGTAGAGTTGTTGTTTGTGGCCAATAATGATATTATTTCTTCTCTCTAGTTCCAAAGGAGGACATCGAAGGAGCTCAAGCAGTCATGGCAGTGGGTCCTACTCTCATTCCAGTTCTTCAGATTCCAACGCGTCATTCCTTAGTAACTCTTTGTCTCCTTCCAGTAGTAGCAGCTCCAGTAGTGACTACTCCAGGTCACCATCGAGGTCCCGATCTCCTGTCCACAGCCGAGCCAAAGCAGTTGATGGAGCTTCTCGGCACTCCAGAAAGCACAAACATGTGCATAGCAAGAAGCAGCACAAGCGTGCACATGATCAAGGAGAAAAGGATAGAAAGGGGAAAGGACATGACGAGAGACGAGAAAGGCGGATGAAAGAGCTTCTCCGACGAGAGGAAAAAAATGAAAGAGGAGAAGAAAGTGGGAAGATGTTTGTGCAGCACAAAGGAGAAAGGTCAAAGCATTCTAGGCATTCTCACCGGAAGAGACAGGATAAGGGTCTTTCTCTGTGCAAGCAAGAGGCCGACTGGAGCCATTCTCTAGTCAACAGAAGAAGAAGCAGCAGAAACATTGCCACCATAGACGTCACAGTAACAGCAGATCTCTAGAGAGGAAAAAGAGAAGGAGGAGTATGCTCGAAACAGAGCAGCTGTTGGATGTCGACAGCTCTCAGGGGACCAGCTCTCTGCTTCGTTCCCCGGCCCACTCTGACTTGAATTCCATGTCACATGCTGATGAAATCAATCCTCTGATGACGGGAGACGTTGGCCACACTTCCATGGAGGAATTGGAGAAGGTAAAGGGTCAAAAGAATGAGGATGGCAAAGAGCAGGTGCAAGGTGACCCAGAGGATGGAGAAGAAGTGATGCATGATGAGCCAGAGGATGGGAGAGAGGAAATGCCAGATAAGCCAGAGGACGAGAAAGAGAAACAAGATGAGCCAATCATAGATAGTGAGTCATATCTGATCTTTTGATTGCTTAATTATACCATTTCTCTTTTACTGTTGCACTTCATCTTAGACTCATTATAGCTTGAGATTAGTATGATGTAGGAGACATGGCTACCCACCAAATATCTTTGTATCATCAGTTCCCCCCAATTTTTTTTTTTTTTTTTTTTTTTTTTTTTTTTTTTTTTTTTTTTTTTTTTTTTTGTGTTTTATTTTGTTTTTCTTTCTCGAATTCCACGTCCTATGCAGATGAAGTCAATTCTATGATAATGGTTGACATTGGTGACATTTCCGTGAAGGAGTTGGAAGAAGTAAAACGTCAAAATAATGAGGTTGAGGAAGAGCTGGTGCAAGTTGAGCTAGAGGAAAACGAAGAGGAGATGCAAGATGATCTGGTCAAAGAAAGTGAGTCACAGCTGACATTTTGGGTCCTTTTTTAAATTTTCAAATAGATAATGCCCCACCCCAACTCCTCCCCATTTCCTCTGTGCAGGTCATTTTGATACTGGATTGCTTCTTGTTGATCTTCATGCTTTCGTGTGATATAATGGAATGTATTCATTGGCACATTTTTTTGGAAGGTAGAGCCAGCTGCCAGAACCACACCCACCATCCTCTGGGGAGCTCTGAATTCCACATCATTATTTGCCAGAGCTAATAATTGGTTATTGATTAGCTGCTTCCGAAGGCACTTGGTTACAAAATGGTGGTTATGGACAGAACTTGTAGCTGCACAAGTGTTTTGTGTTTATGTGCACTTAAACAAACCAAACATCAGAACCACCAAGGACCCCACGTAATAACTACCACAACTTCACTATTCAAAGAAAGGGGGGAAAAAAGAAATAAATTTGTCCCACTTATCTTCTTGAGCAAAGAAAAAAAAAGAGAGAAGAGCTCAGGTATCATAATAATATTATTTTTAATGAACTGTAGTAAAGTTATTTTACCTGAGAGTTAATGTATTACAAAAAATATATATTGATAAGTAGTTACATTTTTGGTTTAGTTGAGTTGAATATGGTTTCCTACCAAATGTCATCATATCATAAGTTGCCCTGTCTTGTAATGTTATGTTTTTTCTTCTTAAATTTCATGACCCATTTGAATGAAGTCAATTCTCTGATGATGGTAGACATTGGTGGCATTTCTGTGGAGGAGTTGGAAAAGGTAAAGGGTCAAAAGAATGTAGCCGAGAAAGAAGAGGTGCACAATGAGCCAGAGGATGGGAGAGAGGAAATCAAAGATGAACCAAAGGACGGGAGAGAGAAGTCACGACATGAGCCAGTCATAGCTAGTGAGTCACATTTGATTATATTTGAGTGCTTAGAGATGACATTTCCCTCTCACTGTTGTACTGGCCACACCTTGTTTCATTTTGGCTTAATTGTGTTCATGATGAAGTGATTAATGTGATGTAGGAGACATGGCTATCCACTAAATTAGCATCTTATATGAGTTCCATGACGTGCTATTTTCATAAAGCAGTTATACCACTTGCATGTATTCACAAGAGAGAAATGAGTGTTGATGATAACTTGTGCACTCTCCCTCACTCTCACACAGGTTCTGTTAGTATTCCCTCTCCTGCCCCTCCTCCTCCGCTCACAAGAAGAGACCTGGCGACGATCTTGGATGAGATAGAGCCTGTAGAGGATTGGCGATCACTGGGGCTTGAGCTTATGTGCCAGCACACAAGCTGAGCCACATCCAACACAAGTTCCCGGTGGAGAGTTTGGAGCAGGTGCTGCTCTACTGGATCTTTCATTCAACCATGACCAAAAAACGAACAAAGCAACAAAAAAACAACATACAAATTTTTTAAAAAACCCCAACAAACAAGAACAGCAAACGAACAAGAACAGCAAATGAACAAGAACAGCAAACGAACAAGAACAGCAAGCGAACAAGAACAGCAAGCGAACAAGAACAGCAAGCGAACAAGAACAGCAAGCGAACAAGAACAGCAAACGAACAAGAACAGCAAACGAACAAAGCAACAAAAATATTTTTTTAAAAAGAAAACACAATTGAACTATTTGTTATTTTATATTGAATACCTAAATTGTTTTTCACAGTTCATTTCTGGTATAGAGTTCCTCTAGGTCATTCGAGAAAAACCTTTTCTTGTTTCCTCCAAACTATTGCACAATTGCTGGGAGGAGTCTTATCTCCTTCCACGCCACATATTACCAGCCCCCCCCCCCCCTCCCAAAAATTTGAAAGAAAGGTTGCAAACCCTGATATCTAATTGAACAGATCAGTTAATATATGATAGATAAGCCCAGTGAATAATGTTTGGCAGTGTCAAGTGTCCTTGTGGATTGATCAGTCCTCTCCAGGTTGGTCATCATACTCAGAGCTGGAGTCATCTCCGGAATCACTGGCACTGTCTTCATCCTCGCCCTCACTTGGGAGTGAAACAAACTTACTGTCACTACCTTCACCAGCTCCACTACGCAAACCACGGGAGACACCTACACATACAAACATGAAAAGGAGCAACAATAACAATCAAAACATCAATAAACTCGAGAAAAACAACACAACATTTTCAACATATTCCACCATCGAACTCCAGGGCTCTCGCTCTTTATTATATATTTACCAGATATTTCAATCTTACAAGTACCCATGCTCCATTCGATTCAATAGCAAATATAAAAGCCTCATTAAAGGTTATATGATCTCCTCAGTAGCTAATGGCTATCAGTAGGAGGAAAATCTCACTGAACATGCCTACAAGAAACTCACAACATCTCATTAGCAGAATACCTTTGGATTCATCCTCCACTGAGGCTTCACTCTCAGCACTAGAAGCACTTTCATCACTGGGAACAAATTCAGTGCTTTTAAATTTGGAACTTTCTGCCTCCAATGAAGATTTTTTCTTTTCTTTTTCTTTGGATGCAGGTCTTCTTTGTAGAGAACAAAGGATGTGTGTGTGTGTGTAGGGGGGGGGGGGGGGGGGGGAAGAGAATGATACATGTTATGATGATAATGACATCCTAATTTGACACGTACAATATTGGGAACTTGATGAAATGGTGCAAAAACAAGCAATCCTACTTTTTGGAGCCCTTTTGAAACTTGGACGCAACAGCAGAGGATCCACCAGATGCCTTGTACTCTGCCATAGCTTGCCGGTATCTCTTTCTCGCTTGAACAGACTTCTCTTCATATTCCTGGACATATGCATATGTTGATGACACCAATAGATTCAGGAGAGCAAAGTTGTGGAGTATATCAACTGTACCTTTTTATCGATAGATGCCAATGCCTTCCACATAACACCAGCTTTCTTGCTCACTTCAGTCACCGATATTCCTGGGTTCTTTCTCTTGATGCCCTCACGATTGTCTTGCAGCCACAGCATGTAGCCAGACAAAGGTTTCTTCGGTGCATTTGGGTCTTTCTTGGCCTTTTTATCAGGCACTTCCTTTACCTAGGTGTGAAAAAATGCCATAGACAATTGGTAAAAGCTGACTGACCTTGTAGATTGGAGATGTAATTGACAGGACATTGTGAGATAATTGGTTATATGTACATTATTGTCTTTAATAGAAGAACGTATGTATCTGTAATTAGGTTGATATATCAGCTCAATTGGAGGGCGTTATCTAGATGGTAGAGTAGATTTGAGTCAGTGAGACCGATGTTCTGCTGGGTGATTTTGTTCAAGCGCACAAGCTTTGGTTTGGTAAATTACCAAACACTAGAGGCTGACCTCGAACACAAGGATAATATATTTCGCTGTACTCTAAAATCATTCTATGGTATAGGAACTACTTGCCTTCAACATGTTGACAAGCCATGTTGAAGTTATTGTTGTTTTGAAAACCAGAAAATGAGGACAGAGTATTTGAAGTCCCACAAAAGTGAAAAGTTTAACTTTCCCTTTCTTAAAACAATTTCTATTCCATATCACAAAAAAAAAAACCCTCCATCAACAAACATCACAGAAATACATTTATATTTCATTTTGAAACTTATATCATGGCATATGCTGTCACAGAACATCAGGAGTTGTATTCTCTGAAAGTGACGCATTAAAAATCAACAATTTGAATGTGACATTTTCTCAGAGGGTCTCATGTGGTTTCAACACTTAGAAACTTGGTCTTCTGTTTAGACCACACAAGCCTTGTAGTTGCTGGTTCCATTCCTTCGCCTGTTGATACAGCGTGATTCAGAAGGGGGAAAAATGGTCAAAAAAGTGGCACAAGTTTGTAAAAATCAAAGCTTTATATACCATTGGAAAGCTTCTGAGCTAAGGAATCTGATGGTAGCAACTGCTTTTGTTAGAAATGAAAAGCAAGGAAGTTATAGCCCATTTAGTACATATTATGAATAATGAATGAGCAGTGGTCGTCTACACTCTTAAATCTCGCAAGACAGACGCAGGGAACACTTCACTAACCAGCTTGGCTTTCTTTGAAGGTTTCACTGATTTTGTTGGGATATGTTTTCGCTTCTTGATGTGTTCCTGTGATGGACCTCTATCCTCCTCTTCCTCACTGTCGTCGTCTCCAGAAGTCTCAGCATCAGTGTTCACCCTGCATCACATAAAATAACAACACAATAAAAATATGACCAAGTAAAAGGCCAACAGAGAGATTAGCGATGAAGTAATTGTTTGTGAATAAAGCAGAAATACTACATGTATCATGATTCTATGTTCCAAGAAAGAGAGAGAGAGAGTATGTGGGGGAAGGGGGCTGTGGTGGGGGAAGGGGGCTGTGGTGGGGGAAGGAACCAGCTTTTTATTAAAATGAAAACTAGGAACGAAAACCTCAGACCTCAACTAAATAACTTTTACCAATTCAAATCACACACCAATAATTAAAGTGCATAAAATGAATGATTGAGAAATGTCATTGATGAGTAAGAGTCAGCTCATTGGATCCCTACCTGGGGTTCAACATACTGTGTTTCCTTTATTATTTATTTTTTGATGAATCAATCCAATATAGCTGGAAATTAATATATTTGTGTATGTTATTGATTTAAGTTGGTTGCACCAGTTAGCTTCACAGCCAACACAGCATTACGAGTGAGTGAGTGAAGGAGTGAGCGAAGGAGTGAGTGAGTGAGTGAGCGAAGGAGTGACTGAGTGAGCGAAGGAGTGAGTGAGTGAGCGAAGGAGTGAAGGAGTGAGCGAAGGAGTGAGTGAGTGAGCGAAGGAATGAAGGAGTGAGCGAAGGAGCGAAGGAGTGAGCGAAGGAGTGAGCGAAGGAGTGAGCGAAGGAGTGGAGTGAGCGAAGGAGTGAAGGAGTGAGCGAAGGAGTGAAGGAGTGAGCGAAGGAGTGAGCGAAGGAGTGAAGGAGTGAGTGAAGGAGTGAGTGAAGGAGTGAGTGAAGGAGTGAGTGAAGGAGTGAGTGAAGGAGTGAGTGAAGGAGTGAGTGAAGGAGTGAGTGAGTGAGTGAAGGAGTGAGTGAGTGAGTGAAGGAGTGAGTGAGTGAGTGAAGGAGTGAGTGAGTGAGTGAAGGAGTGAGTGAGTGAGTGAAGGAGTGAGTGAGTGAGTGAAGGAGTGAGTGAGTGAGTGAAGGAGTGAGTGAGTGAGTGAAGGAGTGAGTGAGTGAGTGAGTGAAGGAGTGAGTGAAGGAGTGAGTGAGTGAAGGAGTGAGTGAGTGAAGGAGTGAGTGAGTGAGTGAAGGAGTGAGTGAGTGAGGAGGGAGTTAATGTGGAGAGAAAGGAGAGGATTTGAAAAGCAGTGATCTCCAGAACATGTTCCTGAACACACCAAGTTTCAATATGAGGTCAAGTCCCTCCCTCCAGGAGAACAGAAAATGTGATTAGACTTGTACAGTGATTGCCGAGTCTCTTGATAACAGACACACATCAAATGCCTCATTCTTCATCTTACTACAATTATCAATTCGCTTGATTGTTCTCTAACTCCTCCCAGACAATTGGGCCTAGAGGGCTCAATTTTTCAGGGTTTGATGTGAGTCATCCTTGGATGGTTTTAAGGAAGTTTGATGAAGATTGGAGTAAAACACTGCCTGTGGGGCTATTCCCCCCCCCCCCCCCCCCAAATTTCCTGGATGGGGTCATAACTCTATGCATGAGTGAACCATCCCACTTTCTACAAATCACAATTATGTAAACACATAGATCAGCAAACCTGTGCCCAAACCACTCCCGTTTAAAAAAAAAAAATTTTCTTCTTTTTGAGCCCTGTAGACCCAAGCATCTAGTATGTGACAACAAAAAATCTCAAATTATAGTAAGATATTTTTGCTGTCTCTGTCCGTAAGACAGGTACTTTTCTCAAGGCCTAAGCACTTTTCTTGGCTACTGTGGGTTCATGATTGCAGATAATGTTTTCTTCTTGGGTTGAGTGATGGGGGAGGAATAGAAAATTTAAAAAAAAACAATATGACTGTTGTAATTCAGTATCATTTGTTAGTGGACATTATTGGGTGTGCATTCTATTAGTTTGCTTCAGTAGATACACTTCACTCCTTCCTTCAGGTCAGATGTGTTTGTGTAAAGACTAGGCACTGTTTTCATTAACTCCATGAGCTGTAGCTCTCACAACCCTCACTACACTGCCATCTCTGAGACTGATCTGAGGTGTGTGTGTGTGTGTGTGTGTGTGTGTGTGTGTGTGTGTGTGTGTGTGTGTGCGCGCGCGTGTGTGTGTGTGTGTGTGTGTGTGTGTTGTGTGTGTGCGTGTGGCATGTCAACTTACTCCAAGTCAACATCACTGCCACTTCCAGAGGCAACAAAATCAGAGTCATCTGTACAAATAAGGAAGACATGACTAAGTCTCACACACACACACACACACACATATTTTTAGTATGAGAACACGCACAACTACTAGTCCAAATGCAGGCACTTAGTCATGCATGAGGAAGTAAGACATACATGATATTTAAAAAAAAACACAATGATAAAGCTAACAACAAAACACACCACAAGTATGACATCACATCCAAGGTAATATGATTTTACAGGTTTGGTAACCTGATACCAAATTCAATATGTAATGATTTAGCGGCCCATGACCATACCAACTGTTTCAAGTGTTTCTATAAACTCAACATATGCAGCTCCTACCAAAATTACAAGTGAAGGAACTATTTATGTGCATGTATCATGTGTAGGTGTGGTGTGTGTGTGAGTGTGAGAGAGAGAGGAGTCATCCATTCCCTCGACATGTGCAGTATGAGCCAGAGAGTCTACATAGAAGTACAGAGACAAGCACCTCCAGTGGACATGCATGTGGTGTGTGTGCTGATGGAGAACTTGACCCACACACATACCCCTACCATCTTCAGTGTCTCTGTCTTCACCCTCCGCCTTCATTCTCTCCAGATAAGGGTCGTGGTCACTATCCGACGAAGCATTGTCCTTGTACGAGAGAACACGATCGGATATTTTCCCGGTATTCTTGACCCGCAGCTTCTTGTCCGACACAAACCTAGAGAGCCTGTCATAGTCCTCTCTGTGGGCAGCACACACAATGTGACATTTGAAGGGAGTGAATATACACACACATATTGACAGGGATTACACTGCTTCTTATCGCTTACGAAGACCAGAAGTGGGTGTGGTTTGTATTACCATGTGCATACCAGTGCGTGTGCATGTGTGCGTGCGCACACACACACACACACACATTTAAGCTCTGCACAACCCTAATTAACCACACACTAATCTACACATGACAGGGAAGACTAACCATCCTTCAGTGTGATTTATGGATTTATTGCTGCCATGATGCCAACAGGACAGATAAACATTGAAGGAGAGACTATCTTTTACATGTTGATATGAACTACATGAGGAACAAAGTGAAGTACATATGTATGGCACACCTCACAATGAAACTATATGCAGAACATATATTATACACATTACTAGCTGTCCATTCCTGGGTGTTGCCAGAAATGTATGGATGATTAATTAATATTGAGAAGAGGGAAGTGAATAAACAACTTGGAGGAAACTAAATGATTTTATTCTGGCAAGAATTCCATTCTGGCTAACATAGTGTAAGTATACTGGTATAAAAACAAACAATTCTGACAAAGAAATGAATTTTGATCAGCACAACAAAAAGATCTTGTTACATAAAACCAAACATAATTGAAGTGCTGCCTATTAGTAGACAATATTAACATGTGCAAAGACATACAGCTTCATTCTTTGAGTACCAACACGGAAGCAACCAATGTAAATTTGACCATGGGAGAATAAGGGGGGGGAAGTGGGGAAAAAAATTGAGGGGAGGGGGGGGGGGGGGGAAGAGAGGAATGGAAGTCTTCGGCAGGCATCATGACCTTTTCCGCATTAAGTTGCTTTTCCTGGAGCCATCTTTTGGCCAAAAGGACTAATTCAGACATTTTAACACATGATCAACACTTTATGACATGTACCCTTTGGGCCACACCCATTTCATTGGAAAAGGGTGGGAAAATAGTGGGAAAGGAATAAGAAAAATAGTTCTAGTTAGACATTGAAACTGAAGCTCTTTAAAAGTAAAGCTTCCAAGGCAGATAACCAGATGTGCCAACTTGACCACAAAAAAAAGGATTCCAGATCCCATGGGAGGGAGGGGGTGGGGGGAATTGAGGGTGTCTACATTACGCACTGACAGACTGAGCAGATAGACACACATACTTAGTTTAATACATAGACACACAGGAAATACAGCCATAGTGAGTGTAGCAGGTTTCTACTGCACCAACTGATTACGTTCACAAGGAAAACAAATGCATTTCCCAAACAGTGATTCCTTTATCACAATCAACAGACTAACAGACACTATCCCCGTCTATCTCTCCATCACTTACTTCATCAAGCTGCTGAAATTGTGACCATTTCCATCTTTCATCTCCACTTCAAAATCGAAGGACTTACTCACCCCAGCCCCGCCGGTCATACGAGCAAAGTTCACAGAAGCTATTCCGTCAAACTTGATGTAGATGGCTGGCTTGTGTACGAATATGAATCCCTTGTCCAGAGGATAGAGATAGCCAGATGTGGCTCTGTTGGAACAGTTGATGGCACACTGGTTGTTCTTGCTGCAAGTCAAGGACAATCGTACATTACTTGGCAATAAACATTTGTTGGTGATCAATTACTTCTTGAAGGATCCAGGAATGGTGACCTTCTTTCCAATCAGCACCTTCACCACACGACTGAAGAGCTGATAGAACGCTCCAGACATCTGCTGTTGCACTTTGGTGTCTTGGCCGTAGCGCTCCTTTATTTCATCACTACAAGCACATTACAAAGTGAAGCTTCCTGGCATGTAAGAAGCAATTTAGTGCTGTACCAAACACTTTACATATGACATTAAATTAACTCTAAAAACAAGCAGGGACACTTCAGTAATGACACCCCACCCCCCCCCCCCCCCCCCCGGCAACAACACTTCCTGCCTATGCATACATGATGCACACAGTTTGGTATCATAAACAGGAATGGCTGTACATGATGACATATAAGCTCAAGCTGCATGTGCTGAGGATCTGCATCCTACCATGTGATTTACACAACCACAACTTAAAGGCTAAGCATCAGACGGAAATAAGAAGGAAAGACTTCTCAACAAGTTTAATCTGTTCATTGAATTTAACAACAATAATTTCATTGAAAATCAATCATACTCAGTTAATGATAAGACAATGTCGCGATCTTCAGTAATCGACATCAGGAGTATCACAAAGTAATATCTGGTCTGCCCTTGACGGAGAGGGGGGTCCAGCTGAAACACAAAAAACATCTGTCGCTGGTCGTTGTGAGGCAACAGAAACGAACGCAGCACGGACTTGTGAGGGATCTTGTAATCAAACGTCTTGCCATGCAACTGAAGGAAGCTGGGGTAGATCTTGATGGAATAACGTCCTCTGCAGGGAAACAGAAAATAAAATTACTTCATAATGTTACAAATACTAGACTGAGAAAAGATAAAGCAGGTTGACATAGGGTATAGAGATTCTGTTGATAAAAATCATACTCTTGATTTCAAACAGATACTGATATAAAAAAGAAGGAAAATATCATAAGACATCAAAAAGATCAGCTGGATATAAGATGTCCTCATGCTAAGTTCAAATAGGACATTTACCAAAAGAGAAAATATTATTTTATGATTTGTAGTGTCAGGGAATATTGTTTAAGGATGAACCAACCCTCTCTCCCCGTCCCCCTCCAAACAAGATGTAATAGGAAATGTTTATGCTTGCTCACAATGGAAATCCCAAAATAACCGAACACCAGAAAGATATTAAATGATATTGTCATAGCCCTACTGTGAGAAGAGGAAAAGTAACAGATTCCTTTCATGTTTGAACCAAGCTGTGCCTAAACATATCTCGTTAATGATCATATTATGCCAGCAAGGATAATTAGTTTCATGACATCATCTTCACTCATTTTTACAAATATTCACCTCCAAAGTGAAACTTCATTATCCAACCACAATAGTGCAACACATTCTGTTCTGTTCATAACTAAATCCCACCTCCTCTGAGCAAATATCTTCTTCTTGACCAAATGATGATCGGCCACTACAAATAGTAGTGAACAATGACACTTTTAAGACTAGTAGGTAAAGGGTCATGCCCAAGTGTAACAAATGTTAGTAAGAATAGTAAGTAAAGGGTCACACTTGGGCATAAAGCAATGTTAGACTAGTAGGTAAAGGGACATATCTTGGTGTAAGACAATGTTAGCTAGACTAGTAGGTAAAGGGACACACCTAGGTGTAAGACAATGCGTTTCTGAAAATGTCACAATTGCATCCCCAGTTGCTTGAATAACATCCGCCTTGGCCAGAATTCTGTCGTGTAACTCCTTGACATTGTCCACACCAGCTGCAACCGCGTCAGCGCTGTCAACATCCTCAGGAAGTTGTGCTGCATTACTCTGTGGTACGTGGAACCTCATCTCCACGAGCGAAAGTGGTGAATCATCATTCAAATGGAACTCCATGACAACCTCATTCTTGCCAGAAGTCACCTGATATGGAAATATTTTCCAGAACAGAATAAAAAAAATTTTTTTTAAAGAGAGAAGGTATAAAATTATTAGCATAGAAACAAGTGGAACAGAGGAACCATGCCTATAAAGGCTTTCTTCTTCTTTCCTTTTTTTAAATTATTTTTTGTAAGTCTTTCAACAAAGTAGCTTGAGATGGCTGACAAGTGGATGTACACCAACCACTACAGTCATTTACAAATGAAATGTACATCATTATCAAGGGAAGTGAATTCTGACAAGGCATGCACGAACACAGAGATTGCAATAGTGCTCCTGTAACTAGTTACACAAGTGATAGCTGATGATCACTTATTCTGGTCACATAGCCTGACGACATATTAGCCAACAATGGTCGCTAGGACTACAGACGCCTTTGGTCCCCCTGGTCCCTATATACACTGCCCAGAATAAGGGAAGCCAATTGCGCATGCAAGAGATCACATGATCACACAAATAACAAGTAAAGAAGAAGAGTGAGAATATTATCCATACCTGAGAGACGTCCTTCAGTGGAACTTGAAATGCTGGTTTGCTGTCCACAACGAACGACATCAGAGACCCATTGATGTCAACGTCCCCCCAGTTCCAGCCCTTCACACAGAGGTCGACGGAGTGCAGATCTTTGTGATAGCGAGACTTAAAGTAGTTCTTCAAATCTGCATAGTCCTATACAAACAGAAAAGCATGTCCATTTCATACAGTATGACCACATAACATTGTGTGACTTACAAGTAGAAAATATTGAACTTAATGGAGAGAAGTGGATATGCATTAACCCTATATGACACTGCATGTGGCCACAACATGTAACTCATTATAAAGTGCTTTCCACAAACATAACATGTATTTTAATTACTCTTCAAAAGCTCATCTATCAAACAGTGGCTGGCCACCAATGTAAAGTAAAGGGTCAGCCATGCCAGGGTCAAGAATCTTAAACATAACATTAATGAAGATCACACGTACTAACAAACTATTACAGGTGGTGGTGGTGTGGGAAATTATAGCCTATTCATAGGCTTTCTTTTTTAACTGGAAATGATTTTCCCCCTTCAACCAGGAAAAAATTTTTCTAAGTGGACTCTATTTCGCTGCAGTATTGTTAATCTCCAGTGTGCAATCAGGTAAGGGATGGTCAAAGATCTGGCCACACATTTTCCTGCTCTTGTGACTCTGCAATTATTATAACCACAGAGTAAACACATAATGATCATCAATTATCAACGATTTCAGTAAAATAGTAGTTCCATTATATATTTCTACATTTTTTTACCAACATTCCTTGTTTGGTATTTTATAATTATTATCTGTTTACTGCTTCTTCTTTTTTTAAATTATTTTTTATATTAGACACAATGCCACTTACTTCATCCTTGAATCCACTAAACTTAGTGATTTCTCCTGTATTCCCCATGATCTTCACCTCATAACCTCTGGCAGCATGCATCCATTCCAAAGTATCTATGTCATCAGCAGCAACCTGAAACACTTTACCAGACACGGAAGACTTGAAGTACAACCCTTCATCCTGGATTTTCAACCTTCCTGCGTCCTGCAGAAAGTTACATTTTTAATTAACATTGTCAATGGAGAAAATAGCTTACAAAAAATCCTCTGCAGAGGTGTCCTACGTCTTTGTAGTCCATTTTAGTAACGGGGAGATACCTGGGAAATTCAGCAAATTACACGTTCTGACCGCCAAAACATTTAACAGCATAATTTGGGAATCGACCAAGGTTCAAAGTTTGGGTGGAGCAAAAAGGTAAAGTATAGTAGGAGCAAAAAGGTAAAGTGTAAAAGGAGCAAAAAGGTAAAGTGTGATTGTAATAAATTTCATGTCTGAACCAGCTTGACATTTTAGGCTAGTTAATCGTGGTGTTCCTATGGTAAGTTATTATTTTCGGGTAGCGGTAGTTTTTTTTATTTACTTTCTTTTCTGTTTACAGGCGTTTTTTGGTCCTCCATTTTCACTCCACTTTGGGGGGCCGTTTGAAGAAAGGTACAGGTGCTACCTGATATCTACTTTCAAGCAGTCCGAACAAACGCGTTATGGGGGAAAGATTATAATGCCCCCTTCAGCCTTGGAGAGATTGGCTCGCTTAAATATTGAGTACCCAATGCTGTTCAAATTGAAGAATGCCAAGTTCCCAAAGGAAACTCATTGTGGTGTGTTAGAGTTTATAGCTGAGGAAGGAAGAGTGTATGTTCCAAACTGGGTATGTTGAACCAATATAACATGTTTAAGTGGGAATTGATCATTTCATGAGTGCCTCATGGGTCTCAGCATAGATATTCTAGTACAGAGATTGAAAATGGTAATATGAAACATTCATGTTTCGCTAAACCAAATATTTGGCCACTCCAAATCAATTTATTGTTTCCCACCACCAGCATGCAAATTTTTTCTCTAAAATCCTCCCACATGGATTATTTAATTTTTTAAAACATTTTTGATTTTCATTTTTAAAGCAATCTTTAACCTTCATCATTGCCTCCATAAAGCAGACATCTGGATGCCGACAAAACAACATCAGGTAGAATGATTTTAGCTACACATATGTACTGTATACATTTTTTGATAGTTCAAGTTTACTTTCTTAACTAGTACTACCGTACATAGATTCAATAAAAAAAAAAAATTTTGGCAATGTTGGCTGCCATACCTCTCGCCTGCCCATGCACGTGCATTTTAGCTACTGAAATGGATGGGAGACTATTAATTGATTTGGAGTAGCCTTATTCATATACTAAGAGGCACAGTGACCGAAGTGGCTAAATTGCTAGTCCAGTCGGTAAATACCTGAGCATGGCACTGTCGGTGAGTGAGTTTCTGGCAGGTATCAAAGTAATAAACACTCTTAAACAATTATTTTTAAGTATATGGAGATCAAAATTTCCTATTACTGAGCAACAACTCTGAGAAGAAGAACCCCACAAAAAAGACGAATTATTTTTACCCTTTTGAGGTGTACCTACCAAAAAACAACAAAAATTTCTTCTTTTTTTTTTTTTTTTTTTTTTTTACTAAACAACACATTGAACTAAGACGATCATAGCCACAATAAAAACTTTCATGAATTTCTACTGGATATGTATAAATATGTTACTAATTGAAGGGGATCCCATACTACCCCCTGCCTTTTAGGGGCTTGAAAGGGTTTAATATACAGTGAATCAGTTGAGAGCTAAGGTTTAATCCATTGTAGAGCCATAACATGGATAAAAGCAGGATGTGATATCACTCTCAGTAGGTCTTGGCGTTTCCAATCCATGTACTAGAATAGCTATGGTCTCAGCAAGCATAGATACTGCCCTGGGTTACCTGTTGCTTTCCAATGAAAAGAACTGGACATCCTTTAAGCAGTTCGAATATGTTCAGTTCTACAAGAATTAATGATGTGCTAGCCAATTGTGTGGTATAGCAGAAATAAGGAAATGTTTATATTTCTTTGAGGCCCTGATCTCTCTTCTGTGAAAATGTAATGAAAATTTAGTGCTTAGAAGCATTTCTTATCCTTCATTGAGGGTTAATTTATTTGATGAGGGGAAAGAACGAAAAGCATTAGCAATCTCACAATTTCTACAAACTTGACAACATCTTGTGCAACAACTAGTTCTGATGTGCATAATTTCTGTTTTAGCAATTGTAAAATATTTCTCAATTTTATTAAACCACCGTATTATTTGATTTCTAACAAGCATATTAAAAATATGTAAATCCTTTTGACATTAAAAAGGGAATAAAATTATTGTTTCGTAAATACTCTTAGATGCAATATTTTAAGTGCTATTCTTGGTAGCGAACTAGCACTCATATTCTGTTTGTCATTGTTGTTGTTTTTTTAACTACCTTTTTTATCAGGCAGATATGTATAAAAATGAAGCATAGAGAGAGAGAAACATTTTTATCTTTAATATTTATCTAATTCAATCTAATGAAGAATGAAGGAGAAAGTTATGAAATCTCAAACAACCTCTCTTTTTCCCTCTCATCTTTCTCTTTCACTCCTAACCTTGAAGAGGATACTCCAATTATTTGAAATGCTATCATCAATTTTTTCATACTCAAGCTGTCCTGTCATCACGATCTCGTTTAGTGATGCTCAGATATTTTTTGGCTTCTTCGTCCATTTTTAACACCTGATTATTACATGGTGTGAGGATGACTGTGATTGAAAGATGTTCCAGGACAAATGTGAATGGTAGTATGAAGGTAGCTCATTGTACTTACTTCAACACTCAATTTAAATCTACTATAACATTCCTCTCTCTTCCTTCCTTCCACCCCCCTTCCTGACCACAAGAATGTGTTAGCTCTGCACAGCCATGGTGCTATGATGTGTGTGCTCAGAGGATAGATTAAAAAGCTCACTATCCAGTGTTTCATTCAGATAAAGTCCCCCCTCCCCCTCCCCCAGATAGAGTCCCCACCCCCAGCAAAAAGTGAGATGTCATATAGGATATATTTAAACTGCAGCTTATGAAATATGTAGTACACAAAGTAGTTATGGTTGGCTAGCTGACCAAAACACACCACAATTCATTATCAGTATACCTAATTTCAAAAAAAAAAAAAAAAAAAAAAAAAAAAAAAAAAAAAATGGGGGGGGGCATGCACGCCCCCAGCACCCTCTAGGATTTGCTCTCCCTATAAAAAGTGCTATATCATTATACTCCCCCACCCCCCAAGAAGAAAGGGGGGGGGGGGGGGGAACTCCTGTATTCTACCCTTCCATCAAATAACACGTCACCCTTTAACTTTAATTTTTTAAAGGGGGGAGGGGGATAGATGGCTTCTAGTATGATTTTTACTTGTGGTACACAAGTCTAGGAACACTTAGAATGGTGGGGGGGGGGGGTGGATACATGCACAAGTTTTTCTCAAGAATTGATTTTTAACTAATCGTTTACTGTTTGGAAACACCAAAGTTTTGTTGCTACAACTAATTGGTTGCAACTAAGTGCTTTTACTGGAAACCCTGTGGTTACAAATATGAAATTTTACTATATTGAAACCCAAAGGTTGTAAATCTCACTGCAACTTTAACCTCATCATGAGTGTTCTAAACAATTCCTTTGTCTGGTTTATAACACTACTATTTAATAAATATAGTGATTATTTGTCACATGTCTTAGTGTGGGACCACTCTTGTTGGTAAAGTATGAGCATTACGGGCGTCTGGACACAACTTGATGTCAAAAAAAAAAAGACGGAATATGTTTCGGAGTTTATAATTACGACTAAAATGTTTTTAAAAAATAAATAATGCAATTGTAATAACTTGTAACTTAGTTATTCAAATATATCAAAATGAATGAAGTATTTTTTCTTTTTTTTTTAATATATAAAATAACATAATGTCGTTTCATAATCCAAAGATAGAACCAACCAAAAGACAACCAACTTTATGAGTTGTGCATAGATGATATAAAAAGAACATAGCAGGATGTAACATTAACCACAATACACTATAGGAATGAAACAATACCACAATAACTAATATCATCAGTACTGTAGTGATAACAATAAGTATGATAGTTCAGTTCATGTTATGGCAGTAATAGACTTGGCTCTATTTGGTATCCAGCGTCTAAACTGATCAAATTCCAGGTGAATTCTTTTGTACCACTGATATGTTTTATTATGTGCTGTATGCATCATTAAATATTACTGAAGCTATTGGCAGTGAACCTTTTCGTGATGAATAATCACCCATTATTTATGTAATTCCAACATAATTTATCGTGTGTTTGTCTTTCCCCCCTCACAGATGATGGTCCAGCTAAATGTGTCAAAGGGTGATATAGTGGTTGTTGAATATGTCTCCTTAACTCGAGCCACCTACTCCAAATTCAAACCGCAATCGGTCGCCTTTCTGGATATTCACAATCCCAAAGCAGTGTAAGTGTTGTCAAGAAATCTAGAGGGAAGTGGCTCTGCTTAGGCCAGAAACAGTCACAATGGTGTGTTGATACAATGAGGATAGTTCAATTATGTGATGGGGTCAGGGAGTTCACTATTTGGAGTGGGGGGGTTCACTATTTGGAGTGGGCAGGTTCACTATTTGGAGTGGGCAATTTAGAAAGGTCCTAAATATGTCACTAAATGCTTTATTCATTCCTTTCAGTCAAATCACTTTTTTTAGTAAACTAAAATCTGTTTGAGTTCTTTGAAAATGACATTAGCATAAGCTGTCGTACCGATTCAATGTAGCAACCTATTTGAAGTATATTTAAGATATTTTAAATAGTCCTGAATTAAGAAGTTTGTGTGATGTGCTTACTAAAAGAGGTATGTGATGATAATTGAACATGGCAAGCCTCGTTAACTGCAGACTGCTTGCTCCTCTTCTCTTTCTCTCTTTTCCCTTTCTTTCTCCTAACATTCTTACAATTTGTAAAGCTTTAACAAAATGTAACTGGTATTGTTAGTCAAGGTTCAGGGAGAAGGAGCTAATTTCAAAGACACTTCTTCTGCCCCTCCCCCCTTCCCACCCACCTGCAAAAAGTGTGATAGCTAATTAAATAGTAACATTCTTTTTTGTCTGTGTTTGATTATTCAATTGCAATGTTGTTGTTATTTTTATGATCCAGGCTAGAAAGTAAGCTTCGTTCATTTACGTGCTTGACTACAAATGATATAATAGAGATTGAATATAATGGCAAGGTATGTAGCGCAATTATCCAAATATAAAACACTGTAAAAATGTCTCTCTTTTTTTTGTTGTTGTTGTAAGGACAGATTTATAAGTTGCTTGTTGAGGATACAAAACCTCAGGTTGCAGTTTCAATCATTGAGTGTGATATGAAGGTTAGTGCAGCGATTGGGCACTGCTTCTGATAGCATCTACATGTGTGTGCTTTTGTTGTTGTTTTTTTGTTGTTTTTTGTACTTCCTTTTCCTTATCTTTTTATATATATTTTTTATTATTTTTTAAATCTGGTAAAATCTCTATAGTGTGTTTTGTTAACACTTTTTGAAGGCTTATCTAGACAAAAGTATAAAATGCGGATGTTCTCTCCATCAACCCCCCCCCCCCCAATTATGATTTTCTCTCTATCACGTGATGTTATGTGAAAAGGCAAGGGTAGTTTTAAAAAAAAGTTGTTTCAGGTGGATTTCTCAGAACCGGTTGGTTATAAGGCTCCTAAGGTGAACAACACTGACATAAAAACCCAGTCAGGTGCCAAAGAAGAGGTTAGTGTGCTAAATTGTCGGCATTGAGTGTATCAGTAATGTTTCTTATTTAAATGCATTCTTAGGTGGAAAGAGATGAAGCCATCAAGGAGGCTATTGAGCAGAATAGCAGTTTCTCTGTAACTATTGACGTGATGTTTGAATTTTTTTGTTTGTATGTGACTAATTTTGTAAGTATCTCAAATGCAGGCTTTCTCCGGAGACGGACAACGGTTGGATGGGAGAACAAACAAAAATAATGTTTCTTTACTTGCATCTTCCACTGAAAAAGTGAAGAGAGGATTGCCCAATTACAAATACAAGAAAGGGAAATTGACTTTTGTTCCCAAGTCACTTATGTCTGGCCAACAACCGGAACCGATGGCAAGTAAAAGGCAACAGACTTTATCCTTTTTAGTTATAAAGTTCATTTGTAATATTAAACTACTACACTATTGGGCGAGCGGATTTCTTTAATAATGCTGGGATTGCTGTGTTGTCTTGGAGTATGGTGTTTTGGTGTTTTGGTGTTTTGGAGCTTTGCTGGCTCATTATCAGAAGAAAATGTCAAGAACAGATTATGCATCCTGTAGACAGCACAAGGATCTAACTAGAAATGAAGTATGCCCAGACAGATCTGTCTTACTTGAGGTTACTGTCTTACTTGCATTATCAGGGAATTGAATTTAACATCTCAACTTGACTTTTTCTGAATCAATCTTGATCTAACTATGTAAACCCAGACTCTTCCTACCCTTGGGGATATAGTCCCTAGTGTGGTCTCCTATGCAGTTTCCATTGTAGAGATATCTGTAGAAAGTAATTTCTATACTGTAATTCGCCAACCGATGTAATGTAATATTAAATTTATTTTATCTGATGTGGTGTGTGTTCTCTCTCTCTCTTTGTGTTGTGTCTGTGTGTGTTGTGTCTGTGTGTTGTGTTTGTGTGTGTTGTGTCTGTGTATGTTGTGTCTGTGTGTGTTGTGTCTGTGTAGGAAGAAGAGGCGATTGACTTTGTGGCATTTTCTGGAGAAGGAAAAAAGTTACAAATTCCAAAAACCAAGAATAGATAAACATTGCTACTACTCAGGGCTACATCCTATACACTCATGTTACTAGTGGCAATCAATCCATTGAAACAATTGAAGATTTACCTTCATGCAATACTGGCAATAAGCTATTGTTACATGCATGTGCAAGTATGTATTTATCCATCTGGCTCTGTGTTTACCTCCAAAATAATTAAATATGTTGAAAAGAATTAACCAAAAACATGTTTGGGAAATGTGGATAGTCATGATATGGAGGCTTCACCAGCTATTTTGTGGTGAAGATGTTTGTCTTGATTAATTATGGGACGAACTGTTGGTCAATGTCTAGACCAGAGCTAAGAAATTTTAAGTTCAAATCGAGATCTGGGCTCTTTAATTCTTTCTTCCTGCCACCCCTCCTTTCATTCATTCTTTCCTCCTCTAATTAGGCAGTTGGGATATGCAGGTTTCCCCTCCCCCCTTGCTAATCTAACTATTGGTAATCCAACAAGCTGCACATCTTATTTCATATATATATATATATATATATATATATATATTGGTGCCTTTCTGAAATTAGTTTAAAAAATAAAAATATCTGGTCAGTTCTTACAGAGTATAAAGAAGACCAGGTGGGTTAGTTAGGTTGGATCCACCTGAGATAAAGGGGATCCTTTTTGTATATAAGTTCCACTTCTTGTACTTTATTCAGTTCCTTCTGAATCATTAAAGAACAGTTTAGCAAGATAATAAAATGAAAATAAATAATGTTTGATCAGAACTCCTTCCCCTTAACAGTGTAGCTGTCTTCTCACATTTTCTTCCAACCATTACTACTGCCCATGGTTATAGTTTGTGTCTACATGATCATTAGCTACCCTAATATTCAAGATCAACATCTATTTTATGAAATGGATACTTTGTTCTTTTTGGTGAACTCTTGAAGTAACAATGCAAAGTCAAATGAACACACACACACACACACACACACACACACACACACACACACACACACACACACACACACACACACTGTTCCCCTTTGTGTTGCGCTTATTAATTATTATTTTTATACTCCTTTTGCAATAAAATTGAATCTCTACAATTGAAATACATGCTTAGATATATTAAGTCAGAAATGAAGAAGTAAGTACTACTACATGTGAGATGAATGAAATAAAGCAGCAGTTTCAGCAGAGCATAATTAGTTGGTTGAGTTCTAGAGGTTCTGGTTGACTAATTCCTGTTCAGCTTTATCCTGTGCTTCCTTGGATGTGTTACAAAGAGTGCTCAAGAAGGAAGTGAACTTACTCCTTAGTGTCTCCAGGTCTTCCATGGATGTGCAAACACATCTCACTGCAGCCATCTTGGATGCTGAGTGTAAAACAACAGTGTAAATGGTGCTGTAGCTTCAGATGTGGAATATGTGGTGAATAAAGAGTACCAAGGTATAAAATGCATGCAAGGCTTACACTTTGGTAGTACCGTTGAAGAAGATTTGTCACTCGACAACACAATGACTAAGCATTGGGAATCTTTTAAATGCTGACGCTTTACAAAATAAGAATACCTGCACAGGAAACCATTTTAAGTCTCAAGAACACTTCAATGCATGCAGACATAAAATGGATACCTGTCAGATATATGCAGTATTTAAGTATGTTGGTAAATTCCATCAGCTTTTACAAAAAGTTTAATAACCACCCCCACCCCCAGATAATTAAGTCAGAAGTGTGTGTGTATGTGTGTGCATGTTGGGTGGGGGCGGGGGTTATTGTCAGTTTTTCTGGTAGTTTTGGATTGAAAATGTACAGAGAGGTCAGTTTCAAAATCGGATAGAAGAATATTATTGTTTTATTATTATTACTCCTTAAAATAATTTTTTTGTGAATTTCAAACTTGATACCCACAAAAAAAGAAAGAAAAAGTTCAATATTACATTAATTTGAATAAAGCATTATCTACTCAATCCCTCCCTTCTCCTGCTCCACCCAATGCATGTTTTGAAATATTGAACTGCAAGGCTATAGCGCTCAACTGCTCAACTGCAAAGGCTAGAGCACTCAACTGCAAAGGCTATAGCGCTCAACTGCAAAGGCTATAGCGCTCAACTGCAAAGGCTATAGCGCTCAACTGCAAAGGCTATAGTGCTCAACTGCAAAGGCTATAGCAAGTGGTCAGATTGGTCTGGCCGACTTTTGGACTGAGCTTCAATTTTTTTTTTTTTTTTTTTTTAATTGAAAAGAATCTTAAATAGCTGTTTCTGCTTTGACCACCTTGTTCATTGTTCTCAGTCTAGTGATCAAGGCAAGGTTTTGATGTCCATGAGCAACCCCATCAGAGTTTTCACTACCTAAAGCAAAAAAAGTTCAGTGCCTAATAGCCAGTTCACTTTAATTCATTAAATTCATGTTAAATGAATTTATCTCATCATACCAACTTACTTCTCCTTACGGATGATACTTTTTTTTTCTTTTAATACTTCTTATTGATCGCTGATTCATTATAATTATGCAATGCATGTGGTGATGTATGTGTTTGTGTTGGAATGAGTGTTAACCACATCAAGACACACTGACCTATATGGCCACACTGACTTCTTGATCCAATTATTTCAAATTTATTTTTATGGCCCTGAATTATGGGCAGTCATGGTATTGCTGAAGTTAAAGATATTAGTTTTAAAAAATGTACATATCCACATCATCTATTAGACATCATAATTATTTTACCACATATGATCCGACATTCGTGACAATCCCTGAGAAAGATGTACCATGAATGAGTTTCAATTAAATTTCATATACTATCATATTTGTAGATTTCAGAGTGTTCCATATTACTATTTTGGGTGACAGATCTGACTTTCTAGTTTATCTGACACTAAACAGCACAAATCCATTCATGATGCAACCAAGATATTTATTTGAACTGCGATAGCAATGTTTTTACAGATGATACACTGCAAACCAATAAAACAGAGGGTACAAAAATGATGCCACTACTACAGATCCACTTACTACAGAGCAACACAATTGTACTTTTTTTTTATTGTCATTGTGCCCTATTCTGTCAACATACCATCGTTCTAATTCCATCATCTTTTCTGATTCAACAACAATTACGACTCCATGAATATCCTTAGAAAATGCTGGCCAGCAAGTCTCAAACCTGTCCATACATGTATCAAAAAAACAAAAATAAAAGTAGAAAGAGTGCACACATACTAACCTCAAACTAAGACTCATGCAATTTTAATGCTCAATAAATTATCATTACTTTTAAAGCATGAAAATGATGGGTTGACATTTGTACCTTTTGCTTCCAGCACAATCCCAAAGTTCTATTTCTACATGGAAGGTTTTCCCAGTATCTGCATCAACACCATCTGATTCAAACTCCAGTATTCGAACACCTTGTGTTGGGTAATAATCCTTTCCTGATGATTCAGTTGCTTCAGCCATTAAGTTACTAATAGTGGTTTTACCAGACTGTAAATATTAAAAGAAATAAATTAGTAGTGTTGTTTTTGTTTTTTTGTTGTCGTTATTATTATTATTATTATTATTATTATTATTATTATTATTATCATCATCATCATCATCATATTCCTTTAGCTATATTGGCATAATTGCTTTCAATACTTCCCAAGGAAGTAAGATGGCAGTGAGATGGTGGTAAGAAGTGGAGACTGTATTGATGGCTTACTAGTTACATTTAGTAGCTAGCTGAGGCAAAGCAGGCTAGCAACATCTACCTAAAGCAATTTGACAGAATTAGTTCTAATGTAGCAAGCTAGTACCAAAGCAGTCTAGCAATATTGAGAAAGCTGGGAGTGAAGCTTCCCCTCACACCTCCCCACAAAACCAACCAAACCAGCAGCACTAGCTCTCTACCCATCAGAAATAAGTGCTCAGAATGATAAATAATCAAGGTGGCTTCAAAGGTTAAGTAAACGACACTTACCTCGGGAGGTCCAACTACAGCTATTTTCGTTCTGTACATATTCGGTTCACAGTTGTTATTTCTAACTGTTGCTAAGGGACTCTTCTAATTAAAGCTCACTCTGACTAACCGTCGGCGGCGCAACGGGGGCATGGATTTCCTGCAAGATAAGCTTGGTACCGGTACTCTAGAGCAGCTTCAATTGTTGAAGATCCAAATTTTGAGGTAAATAATTTTTTTCTAGGTGCACCTGGCTTTATATAGCTAATTAGCTATGAGTCTGGGGAAAGACTAGAGCCAGAGTTTTAACTTTTTCTCCAAAATATTACTCTCTCTTCTTCTTCTTCACTTGGTATGCATAAAGGTACTTCTAATTGAGGAGTAAGCTACCGTGTGCTGGCTGGGTAGGTGACCAAATTTTGTCTTTTATAATTAGCTTTGGCCAATAATTATAACTAGGAGACTTCCCCTGCTTTCCCAGGGATATACTGATGTGGTCACCACAGAAAAAAGTATGGCCCTGTGTGACCCAGCCTAAGCACTATTTTTGTAATTTTAAATTTTAGCCTGACACACTTAAAGGAAAATGTATGGCCAGGTGACTGAAATTTTTTTGTACATGCTTATGAACTATTTTTGGCCTAACACCCAGGGGGAGTGGTGGGGCCAAGTGGGACCACCCAGAGTCATCATGTGTAGCATGGCAAGTTTCAATCCATGTTAGTCCAAGGAGTTTTCCAAAGTTCCATTTATGGTATTTTTAGCTTAATTTGCCTACAAGAATGGGTGTGGCCAGGTGGCCCAATTTTTTTTTTGCATAAAAAGCAAGAACATTTGTGCAATAAAGGTGTCTCCCTTGAAGAGTGGGTTTCATTTGGTTTAGTACTTTGGCTGTAAGGATGGTACACCCATATATATATATATATATTATATACACACACGCACATTATGTGTACACACACACACACACTTGCATGTCCATGTATTTACGAACCAGGAGGAGCTGAGGTCAGGTCGACCCAATACGTCCTTTTGATCAAGTATTTGTAGGAAGGAAGGGAAAAAAGGAAAGAAGAAAATATAACCCAATCCAGGTTTAAATCTCTAACTTTCAGCTTGGGAAGTCTGTGCTTTTTTTTGGGAAGGGGGGGGGGGGGGGGGGGGGGGGGGCTGTGTGTGTTTAGAAAATTTGATTTTTTTTTTGGTTGATAAACCTCCAGACACCAAAGAATCATGTCTGCAAAGTTTCATCGAAATCTATTCAGCCAATTGGCTGTCTATTATGAACACATACAGAATTTCCTGTTTATATATTACATGCAGGCACACACATCATGCAATGGTTAAGTAAGCTGCATTGACAAATGGTCTGGTGCAAGAGCTATCAAATATCCCTTTACCTAATGTTAGATGCCAAAACTATCTGTTTAGATGATATTGTATATATGTTGCAGTGAAAACGACCTTTTACTAGGTACAAGTGCATCTAAACGATATCTGTGCTGAAGTTTTTCACATGTTTTCTGTAGCGACTGTTGATATTCATAGTGTAGTTTACATGCGTACATGTCAGTCTATATGTATATGTCAGTCTATATGTATATGTCAGTCTATATGTATATGTCAGTCTATATGTATATGTCAGTCTATATGTATATGTATGTATATGTCCATATATTTACTGTCATAGTGATATGGATCAGTACAATCTGAAATCCAAGCAAAGGGAAACTGAGAAGCGCAGGGAGTATGTACAACAATTACAGAGAAGAAAAGCTGAATTGCAGGCTCTGAGAACCAAGAGAGGTAATGAATGTCTTTATCCCTAGTTCGAGCCCTAGTTCTAGCCAGTCACCAGTAGTGTACAGTGGGTGGTAGTGACACCTTGAAGGTGGTCAGTTATCACTCTCCAGTTTAATTTGGTGGTCAAAATTACTCCTCTGGTGCATCATTCACTTTATATATGGGCAACTGCATCTTCTGTTCTTCCACTACGCAATAGAGAGATAATAATAGCTGTTGTCTATGCTGCACTGTTTATCCTTGTTGAAGCTCCATCTTCCTCAATGATAGCATCACCACCTTGCTACTAGATTAAAGTTTGCTATATATTCTATTCTATTTAAAAGCACTTTATTATTTCACTCTTAGTTGCAGATGGGTTACAGGCTATTAAAATCTTGGCTGGAGTTCAATGGTCAGAAAGTGGACATAAAAAACACAGGCATGTTTTATATATATATATATATATTAGTATGAATATTGGATAAGAACAGATGATGGGAGTGTTAGTGAGTGTGCCACAATCAGTATGGAGTACAATTTCAATAACAATGGTCTAGTCTCAGTGTATGTCTGAAAGCGTAATATTTTCTTGTTGGGGAGGGGGTGGGAGGTTTGAGCAAAATTATACTGAAAAAAAGCTATCCTGGTTAAATATATTAGAATTTCTAATTCCAGTTCACAAAGCCAATATTTCAATTATATGCAGCAGTGAATTAAAAGATATACAATATGTCCAACCTGTGCCAGGCTTCCATCCAGTACGTAATGAGCTAGTGTGTTCTCTCAGAGTGTTCAGGCAGTGGTAGTGACAGTGTTGGTTGTGCTGGGAGAAGAATGCCAGGGGCTCAATGTATCATGTTAACTTACATGTAAGATGATGGGTCGGCAGTTGTGCTTGGACACCCACCACTTCCCCTCACCATTCTGATGTGTTTAGTCCACAAACCTGACCTCTGTGCTACTGGTCCATCTATGACTTGCATACCACGAACTGACAGAGTCTATGAAATTGTAAGTGAATTGAAGAAATGAAAAAAGAATTGCTTATATCTGAGTAATGGCACATGTTCTGAAGACTGTTAAGACTAGCAGTAGTAGCTTACCTCCACTTAAAATTATTGTATAACACTTTTAATCATAAAACATTTTCTTAATCTGCACTAGTTGTTTTTTTTTGCCTAAACCATTGCTGACTGTATCAAGAAAATATATATCAGGTGTTAAAAAAGCACGCTTAGTTGAGGAACATAATTACCTTTTATTTACCCTTTAACACACCATGTGGACCATTTATTACTAGTGTCACCAAATCACCACTATCAATATATCAGCACTATCAATCAACCACCACTATCAATCAACCACCACTATCAATCAACCACCACTATCAATCAACCACCACTATCAATCAACCACCACTATCAATCAACCACCACTATCAATCAACCACCACTATCAATCAATTAACACCAACAATCAATCACCACTATCAATCAATCACCTCTATCAATATATCACCACTATCAATCAATCACCTCTATCAATCAATCACCACCATCAATCAATCACCACCATCAATCAATCACCACTATCAATCAATCGCAGCCAGTGTCACTAAAGCATCAGTGGCGTAAATATTTGGTAAAGAATAGATTATGGAGGGAAGAATACTTCAACTGTGCGTACTTTGTTCCTGCATAACAGATTCTGTTAAGTTTAATAGCCCAAGGCATACTTGACATACATGCAGATTCAGCATTGTTACATGGAATTGGTTGATTTTTATTAGAGCACACTTGTCCATTCTAATTCCCTGTACAGGTGTGCAGGCATTGTCTTCAGTCTCCTCACAACAACAACAACAACAACAACAACAGGTACACTTGATCAATGTTTGTGTGGCTGTATTTGAGCGGCATGTTTAAGGGCTAGTGCATCATTGTGCTGGCTGACAAAGGTTGTGTGTGCTGCATATAGCTGCCCCAATAGTCGTCCCTCAACTCTCCTCTCTCTCTCCCAAGCCCTCTTGTTTATTTCCTTCATTATAGATGGTGGAGCTTGTTCGTGAAGCAGCAAGAATTGAAACTGAGAAATGCTTAAGACATACACTCTCTGCTCAGAGATGTTCCGGCATTTCTGCTGAAGTTACCGAGCAAGGAAAAATCAAGATTCGCTATGAAACCAGTTATAAAGGTCGAATAATTAATTATCTATTATCTGTATTTGGTAATGCTTAAAATAACAATGACCAATTATAATTAGCATGCTAGATTGATTGTGCTAAATGTATTTTATTTGAAAATTAGGAAAGTACTATGAAACTTATTATTTGGAGTTGAAGTTCAGTGAGGAAGTGGAGGTAAGCTACTACTGCTAGTCTAAATGTCATACAGGACTGTGCAGTACATGTTGTAGGCTTCCTGGCACACTATCCCAGCGTTTGTTCCACTGAAGAGTATCCTTGGGCAGTATAACAACTTGGAAGTGAAGGTTGGGTTGCTGCGTGGTACTGTCCATTCCTTCATTGGTTTATTTCCTTTTCAATCTCGTCCTAGTTCCTTGAGATGGTGCACTTGGTTCGCAGTTATCTTGCTGCCTATGTTAATCGAAGGCAGCAAATTTATGAGTTCTATGATTTGCATGACCAGTATCTGAAGGAGGACATTGCTGCTTCACTGGCTCGTGACACGGTGCAATTAGTGCTGGTAAGTGCCTACGTAGGCGAATGTATTGTAGTGGGAAAACAAGTTAAGTCCTCATCTAATCTCTCCTGTTTGTTCCTACCATTCACCTGATCTCTGCCTGCGTGTGTGATCTGAACACAGTCTCAATACTGGAATTTATGTTTTAAGGTTTAAAGAAAGAAAGCCACTAGTATCCTTCCTTCTTCCTATGTTAGCCTGAAACATTTTGCTGGTCAATTCCATTAAGTGTATATAAATGTTCTTGGCCTCTACATACTTCCAGTGCTGGGGGCTATCCTTCTAGCTGATCAGAACAACACAGTTGAGCTGCAATAGTTTGCTGAGTTCATATTTTTGGTTTCCAGTATTGATTCATGTGGAATTACATTAATAGAATACAACTTTGGAAATTTCTATTCCATATCCTCAAGGCAACAAAGTTGTGGATTAAGAACACACAGCACAGCATTCATTTGAGCCAACAGATGAGTGCTCCAAATGGCTTGCTTGACCATGATTTGCTGGGAAATGGTCACCCATCTGCACCAGACTTCTGTGTGTCTTCTTAATGTTGCAGTCTTTTTTTATTTCCATCAATATTTTCCCTTCCTGTGTGTTTCATAATATTGTGTTAATCTTGCTGCAGTGATTTCATTAATGCTGTAACTGTTTTACGTACCACAGAAAATCCCAGTCCAAGGTCAGGACTCGCAGGTCATAGTGCAACTCTCCTACAGGGATATGCTGGCCGTGCTGCCCTCCTCTGTCAGGTGCAGTGTTGCAGGTGCGTGCGTGCGTTGTCTCGTCCCTGTGTGTAGAGATCACTCCAGTGTTGATATATATATAGGAGGATGGGCCAGTGTCATTATCACTGCTCCACCTCTTAAACACTCCCTCCACTCTCCCAATGCAAGCACAATAGTTAGATAGGATATCACTCAGGAAAGAGGTTAGAGACATCTCCTCGAGGCAAGCAATAGCTCATGACAATGCGACTAAAGGTCTCAGAGAAAACCCATGTGTTCCCAGATGTACTCTGCAGCTGTTTCAACATCATTTCTGCTGATGCACAGACATTCTAGAGGGCCTGCCTTGATAGTGCAACCTTACCAAGTATATATGGGGTATTGTCTTCAGTGAATTAAGCTTCAAAGACGCATTTGTATCTATTTTGTGGACTTGGTGATGTGGTCTGTTATCTCACTATGTGAACTAATTAGTTCCAATCCTGATGCCACTTGCAGATTCCACAGTTGGCACAGAGTACTATTATGATCATAATTTGATGGTGTTTTCATATATATATATATATATATATATACATTTTGAGGTTTCATTTTGATATCCTGTTTAGCTGTTTCATAGAGTTTATAACACTCCTCAAACCTTTCGATTGGTATTCACTGATTTTGCAAACTATAGTATGCGTGTGCGTGTGTGCGCTTGCTCAGGAATGGTGGTATTACAGTTGTGGGATTCCGGATACATAATTCTGCTTGTTGAGACTGCTTCAGATTATGTCATATGTGTAATTAGAGTGTCAATGATGATCTCAATTTATTTTATTTCCTGTACAGCTGCTATATCTGTCAACAAGTCCAACATTAAAGAGGCATTTCTGACTCAACCAATATCTGAAGCATTTCAAAACTTATTTTTGGACAAGATTATTGAACAAAGCTAGAAGCCTTGTGTATGAATTCCTTTACTATTGTTCATTAATCAATACATTGTAGTTATTACTTGTAATGCAAATTATTCCTCTTCAGCCTGAACTGCATGTCGGCCATTACACTGTTCTCTTATGCACTCACTGTGTGAGCAGTGCCAGCTTTGGTAGAGATCTATATGGAATGGGAGGGCACAAAAGGTGCAATAAATGGTATTGTTATTTCATTTTTTTTTTTTTTTAAACACTGAGTTGCCACTGTATGGCACAGATGAGTTACAATGCATTAACATAACATAGTAAGAGGGGGGGGGGGGGGTTGAAACAGAGGGGGTCAACCATTGGGGAGCTCATTTTGATAAATTGGTGCAGATAAATGTTTGTAGAGAAAGCCGCAGAAAACATACAAGTGATGCATGAATGCTGTGGATATAATCTTTTCAGAGTTGCGGTTTTAATTTTTGTACTTGCAATAGCAATATTCAAATTCAACTTATTTTTGACTTACTTTTATGTAAACTTAAAAGCTACTGGAATTGGGAGAGGTTGTAGGAGGGGTAGTATCAGAACTGGCTGAGCTCTCAATAGTAAAAAAAAAAAATGCATGTGGTGGGTGAGTGGGGTAGATGGTAGTAAATAAAGTGAAAATCTTAATAACTAATTGAACTCCACCAAAAAAAAATTTTTTTTAAAACACCAGACAAATAGTCATTCTACCCAATGTTTTGTTGCCATCCAAATGCCTGCAAGATGGAGACACTGGACAAGGATAAAACATAGTTTGAAAAGAAAAGAAAAAGTTAAAAGAAAAATTTCATGCCAGCAGAAATTTAAAATGATGAGAAACAAGAAATTGAGTTGGAGTGCAGCTTCAATGAGGGTTAGTGTCATTTTGGCAATGGATAAGCTGCACTTCCATTTCTTGATTAATTTTTGTTTTCTGTCCCCCCATCACAGATGCTCTCAACAACGCTGAAACATAGACTACGGTAAAGGGTATGGCTGGAGAGGGTCAACTGCAGGGTTCCCTTACCAAAGGTAAAGGGTCGAACTATAAAGTAGGAGAATTCCTGATCGACCCTTTACACCCAACTTTTGTAGTTTGAAGTTCCAACGACCCTTTACAATTTCATCCTGAATTGTTCGTCAGTAGGCTCACGTATCTGGTGCCCATTCAGAGTTCTGTAAATATCAACTGAAGAAGCTTCCGGAATATAATTGTAATTTTCCTGTTAGTTCTTCATATGAGACTTCTCCTCTTCCTTGCAGGAAGTTATTAATTTATTCCCACTATCTTCAACAGTGCATGGAGTGAGGAGCCCCCACACTGACTACACCTCATTAAACTATAGCTGTTACAAAGTGACATTCTGAAGTGATTACCAAGTGCAGGTCAATGAAGTTTACAGCATGTTAGTAGGACTACAGAGATTAATGCAGTGGCAAATGAAGTGATGCTGTCTTATGTAGGTTACTCATTTTCACACAGAAAATGTGCAGCAAAAGAAAAAAAAGAAGAGGGTATTTCCCCCAAAAATTGAATAATTATTTTGTTTAAATTCAATGTTCCTGCAGATTTTATGGATTCAGTGTTTCAGTAAAGCTGTTCTAGGGAAATTAGAATTATAAAAATATTCTTTTATGGTACATGGTGGTGTCATAGAATATTGCAGACACTATTACCTCTGCACTATAACCTCAGCACACTTTGCCCTATTGTGAACTCGGTCTTGATAAAATCACTAACTTTACAGGAAACATCGAGATTTGGGGTGAGAATCAGAGATCTGTATTCTGCAGTGCCTGTGGCAATAAATGTGCCTTTAATTGCAGCTAAATTAGTTTTGTTGGCCTGTTTGTCATTTTCATAAGTTTTTGAGGAGTGTTGCTGATTAGTGTGGGTGAACCTTGTCCTGTGCTCAGAGTCTTCTATATTAATTGTAAATAATATTTATGGCCACCATTATTGGAGAGTCTGCAGTGTTGTTTTCCATTGCTCTGAATGGAAAAAGCTCACCACCCTTCTCTTTGAGAGTTGCAGCTGTGCTTACTTTATTGATGGTCATTCTAAGTAGTTTTGAAGAGAACTGTGACAGACCTTTTAGCATTGTACTCTGTGGGGGGTGTGGTTCCACTTTTGCCATGTACAGCTGAAGGCCATAGTTTTGACAACCACTACCAACAAGAAAGATGCAGCTGCTTCTGACACAGCCTGATCAACTTGTTCAGAGTTGTATAATGTTTCTTCTCTGAAGATAGGCCCTCTTTTTATTATTATTATTGTTATTATTATTATTCTTTAGATATAACAATAAAATATTATCCAGTTATTGTGGGTTAACTGCCAGAACTCTTCAACTAGCATATGTCGTAACTTCACAGCCATCATTCTTATTCCTGGAAATCTGGTGTGATGATGCAAAGTGGTCTGGCATGTGAGTGGGGGAAATCTGGTGTGGTGATGCAAAGTGGTCTGGCATGTGAGTGGGGGGAGGTCCCAATGGAGAGTGCAGCCTGGCAGTTGGCTGTAATCACTCAGTCGGTGTCTTGTGGTCCGGCTATGATGCAAACATTATCATCACCCAATGCTCAGTAGCAAGTGATGATACCTTCACTGTTGCCATGCCCTGACCTTTGCAGGTCTTGTGGCAGTTGTGTGCACATGGCCACGCTGGTCATGCTCTGCAGCTAGTCATTAGTGCAGGGTGCACATTCTGGCTGCATAAACCACTGCCAGGATACTCTGTGCCAATTATCCATGGACCCTGTTCTCCTTTTCTATCGTAATTTTGGTGTTTTTACGCAATTAAAAAAGGTTTAATATTTTGAATGTGTTCTTTTTCTTGGTATATACGCACATACTAAAATATGTGTTTTAGGATCAGGTGTCTATGCAGCCATGTTTTATTTTACAAGCTACATGTGTGTGAAGTTAAGACTATGCAAGATAATCATGTTTAATTATTTATGTTTGTTTATTTCTATGATATTTATTTTTGTAGTGCACATAATAGGATATGAGTGATCAGAAGAAATCGAAGAGTTCATTCGATATTGACAGTCTTACAGGTAACATGATACTTGTGTGTGATGGAACTACGAGAAGGGAAATAAAAGAACTTTAAAAAATGACAAGTAGAGCATTGTTTCATGGAACACAGCAGAAAATATGCTCCTAGTAATAATGATGATGGCATATTTACTGCAGGAATGCCCTTTGGCTAAATATATTTATATGGAATTCTTGTGCACAGGTGCTGGAGGGAGTGGTTTGGTGCGTCTTCCACAGCCAGCAGCAGCAAGGTAAGGCAGCCATCCTTGTGATAGCTGGCAGTCACGTTTGCCTGGTCTGTTCACAGACTTCCTTCCCTGCAACCAAGACAGGATCTGACATTGGGCAAGGCAGAGAAGGTGCGTGGGAAGGATGACGACCACAAACATGCCAGCAACAATACTTGTATGAATATCACTGTGTACTACTTCTTTTTTGGCGCATTTGTTTCTGCAGAAGATATATCTGCCGAGCATCCCCACATCCCGGAGGGTGAAGAGAGTGCTGAGCAATGAGGCCAACCTGTCTAAAGAAGCAACTAGGGAGGAGAGCAAGAAGCACTATATGAAGAAGGACAAGAGGAGAGGACAGAGAGAAACCATTCAGTCTGAGTCTGTGTTCTCGCTGGGACCATCAGGAAAACCTTCAAGTATGGATGCTGAGACTGTTAGCGAAAATTGAAAAATACGAGTTTTTAATTTATGTTTGAACTGCGTGCTATATACTGCATCATACTGGAGCTCTCCTTTAGTTGTCAGCCGGAGTCAGGCTGCCATTGAGTGCACTTGTTTGTTGCCTCAGGTTCCTCCAGTGGTGCCCACATCTTGGAACGTAGCGCACAGAGAAGTAGTAAAGATAAAGCCGTGGAAAAGGTGGAAGTGCCCATGGATATTTCCATGACAGAAGAAGAAGATGATGATAATTTTGAGCAGTTTACTCGTCACAATTCGATGGACGTGTTCTGTAACTCCAGCGTCCCTCCAGTGCAGCTTCCTCTCTCTCTCAGTGCCCATCCTCGAGACAAACCTGGTCCTACCGGTCCTCCTAAGATGGACTGTGGGGATAAGAGAACTATGGATGCTGACCAAGGTGACAGTGCAACAATGCCTGCCAACAGAGAAGACTGTCCCACTTCGGTTGCAGATGTTCTCACTGAGGTAAGTAACTTCTCACTGGATGTGATCACTCTACATGCTGTGTCAGGAACTTCTATGTTTTAACGGACCATTGAAGGTTTTTGAAATTCATTACCAAATCATCAGATACATGGAATCCTTGATGGAAGCAATCAAAAACAAATTTATTCAAAATGCACAGTATTAAAATTCAAAAGCATTTTCTGATGACAATATTGATCACTAATTAATTAAAGTACTGACACTGCACATTATATTCTGCGGTATGTGTGTGATGCAATCTTGTTTGTATTCTCTAGGGCTCTTACTTCTTCCTGCAGCTGCCCGACCGCTTGCCTATGGCTACTCCCAGTGGCAGTAGTAGCACTCCATTTAGTACAGAGGAGGTGAGAGAACAATACACAATAATTATACGTCATGTGTAGCAGTGGTAGAGGACGTCAGCCCCCCAATGGGGTTGGAGCATGGGGGCTGCAACTATTGGATAGTTATTCCACCAAATAGATTACATTTCTTGTTATAGTTGCCAGCTTCCATTGGGAAACTCTGTGTGTGTGTGTGTGTGTGTTGTGTGTGTGTGTGTGTGTGTGTGTGTGTGTGTGTGTGTGTGCGCGCATGCGTGCGTCTGTGAATGTGTATGTGTCTGTTTGTAAATGTGTATATATTCACACCAGAGTTACACTGTATAAGTATGTAGCACCTCCATGTGATGTTGACTCCCTGGGCATTCATTCACTTTATTGTATCTGGCTAAAGCTGATCTCTGTCTTGGATCCACTTGATTCGGAGTATAGGGTATTGTTTTGGTTGTCTCTCTCATATCTTACCATGTCTGTCCTCCTGTAGAGGTGTGCACTGCTGTCAGGGGGAGATATCTTATGCTGCACATAGAGCCAACCCAAAGGCACAGTTGGTTTGTGAGATATTTGACTTCATGGACTGAGACTACCAGTCAGTCAGTGCTGGAAGTGGTTCAAGAGCAAAGGCATACTGGCTGGCCATCTTGTGGGTTAGAGAGCTGAATCCTACACAGAGAAAATGGCATAAGACTTGTTGCCCTTAGTGACTGACATGACTGTGCCAATGACAGCATAGCAACAGGATGTGTGCGTGTTGTGTTTATTTATTAGGTGTCATGATACTGATTTTAAGAGTGTTTTAAATGTATCAACTATCATGGTGACCCTTTTCTGATGTGGTGTGGCATGTTCCTCCCTCAGCTGTGTGGTGAATCACTATGCATAGTCAGGTCACTCCATATCAAATTCCATGAATCTGCAAGTGTGAAGTCTGGATCACAATATGATACAAGGCTCAGATGAACACAGCACATGTGGACGTCCCTCCCCCAAAATTCTAACTAAACACTATTATTGTTGTATTCTGCCCCAGGCATCATACTGCTCACCAACGTAAGAGCTTCACATCTCACCATAATTCCACATGCTATGGAGTGTTTAATTGTGACAAGCTAGTGTTGCTGGCAGCCCTATCAACCACAAGAAATTTGGTTGGAAAGGGAAGAAATGAGCTACCAAATGAGTTGGTTTAGTGTAATTTAAATTTGGTATTATGTTTGTCTGTTTACATTATTGTAGGTTGCTTCTTGTTCTTTATGTGATATGCCTGAGGGCTATCTCGGCAAGTTGAAGATCCACCAGTCAGGGAGAACCAGGTAAACTATTAAACAAATAGATTGTGTGCATAAATCATTTAATAAGTTTAACAATCTTTTTTTTCTTTCGTTATCATATGATATCAATCAGTGATCAATACCACAAAAATAATATAAGGTAGTATGGTTGTTTGTTTGGTGATGCTTTAACATTGAGAGTGTTTTTTTGTTGTTGTTGTTTTTTTGTTGTTTTTTTTGTTTTGTTTTAATATTGAGGATGCTCAAGCTGGGCTAACACCTTCGGAGATCACAGGCTGGGCATTACGATGTAGAGAGTGACAACTATTTTTCCCTTCAGGTTTGTTGCAGAACTCTGGAATGGTGTTTCTGGTTCAGACAGCAAGTCATCAATGGACTCACACACATCGTGTTCCTGCTCCTCTCTTTCCATTTCTCCCTTAAGTGTTATCATCATTCATGCTCAGTCCCTTTTCCAGTATTGGCTGTGTCCACATTGGTGTGGGTATATAGGACTGTGTGGGCTTTATTGGCCCAGTAGTAGTAGCCTGCGGACAGCTCTGGGGGTGTACAACATCAGGGTGACTGCTACTAGTCAGGCAATATGGCTGGCCCATGCTAAGGTTGAGCAGGTTCCTGATCTGCCGGTCTCTTCTGCTGGATAGTGCACAAGGTGGCTCTAGCTGTTTGGGAGTGGATGGATTCCCCACAAGCAAGATGAACACCCAACATTTTCCAGAATCTGCTAGTTACTTCTATAGTAAGCCATCCAGTAATGTTTCAACTCTCACCAAATCTCCCACTATATATAGTTTGTAAGCGTCTGTCCGTCCGTAGGTAATACTACTCCTCCCAAACGGAAATTTGAAGCACCACAAAAATTTTACAGTCTATTCAGGGTAGCACTGGGAGTGCATAGGCTGAATTTCATCTTGGGGAATGCTCTGTGAGAAAAGAAAAAGGGAATTCAAAAGTTACCCTGTACAAAAAGCCTAAGAAACCACGGCCTATCTATTAAGGCACAGGTCTCCCAAGCTTGAAGTCAGAGGTTTGTATCCTGGACTAGGCTTTAGACCCTTATGTTTTCTCCCATTTCACCCTCCTTTTTTCATTTCCTTTCATTCTTTCAAATTGATATATATTAATACTATCCCATCCTACTATTATAATATATAAAATAATAGATATATAATATAATAAATCCCTACATAATATAAAAAGCAATTTAGACAATTTTGTAACTACATAGGGAAAAGCGCCCAAAGGGCGGGTTTTCCCCTAGTTTATCATAAATGGTCATGTTATTTTGTGTGAGTTTTCTAATATGTTTACTACACGAAGTGTTTATAACCTGGCAAGAGTGCACTGTCATACATCTGTATTGTAATATTGACCATTGAACCTGTGTCGATATGTGTGTTCATACATAATACATGTAGGTTGGTGCTGGGTGATGTATCTGTGGATGTGGCTCTGGGGACTCCCTGTGGCTTTCTACAGGAGCTTGTCAGTGTCCAATCACCTCCAGCTGATTCCAGTATAACTGTATTGGGACAACTCACACACAGACTCTTATGCACACCTGATTTTGAACGTGTTCTGTCTTGAGTTGAACACTTCTTTTTTCACATTTCATAAATGTATATTTACGTGGCATCAATGAACAGATCTATGAAATCATCCATATGTAAACCACTCTAACACTCAAGATTTGAATGAATACCAAGTTCTGAAATAATCTGGGCATGGCCAGATTAGCTGTAAAAACAAGACAAACTGTGTAGAAGAAACTGTGGACTTTGCAATTTCCTGGCTGATAAAAATAATCTAAATTAAACAGATTATCATGAATCCATGGATACTAATTTTAAATCTTCTTAACTGCTCTGAGTTAGCTTATATTTGAAATGTTTTTTTAGATGTGTGAAAGTTGGGATAATTTGAAATGTCTCTGTACTTTGGCTTGCAAAAATTTGGATGATTTGAACTGGCTCTGTACTTTGGCCTGCAAAAGTTGGGATGATTTGAAATGTCTCAGTTCTTTGGCTTGGTACAACTTAAACTGAAGTATATAATATTTAAAATTGAACATAAACTATTGTGGGGTATGAAAGGGTGAAACTGAGCGAGAGAGGGCTCAGTTCCATCCTTTCATACCCCACAATAGTTTTGCATTGGCTGAATGTCTGTGTCTGGAGGAAGTGAGGTTAATGCCTATGTAAAATTAAGAAAATTAAAGAATATAACAAGCTACTAATAATTATAGTAACCAGGGCAGAAATGGGTTTTGATGGAGAGTAACAGTACAATTTCATGGCTAAGTGAAACAGAAATTCCCCCCCAGATTTTAATGATTTCATTAAAAATTTGTTTGCGTATTAGCTAATTGTTCAGTAAAAGTTTCTGCGGTGACCAGTCTGGTCTGCGCAGAAATTAGGTAAAGGGTTGGCAAGCGATAGATGACCAGTGCCTAGTCAGGCACTCTCACAGGCCATAACTTTTACCAGTTTTGCTCACAAAAGGAGGTAGAGGGTCTTGCCTGTGAGAGTGAAACTATGATTTATTGCGGTTCAATGATCCATACGTTCCAGTCGAATTTGTTTGCGAGATAATCCAGAGTTGATGGTAGGTGTGGGGGCTCTCTTATTGACATTTATATATACTATGACTAAGGTTTGGGAAAAATTTGGGAAGTAATGATATTCTAATATTATTTTAATTATAAACAGAGGTAGTGATATCAAGCCTAATGCTATGTCAATTTACATGTTGAAATCTTGTCTTATGCTCTTCCTTGTGGGATCTAGTGCACTGAACACAAACAAATTCAAGTAGATCATTACATTCATTACTATCCTTGTATCAAATAGCTTTGCACTATTCTAGGACTAGGAACTTTTCTTTTTACATTTACTAGTCATCCAGCTATCAGTAGTCTGAATGCCCTAATATTCTTTAGAAGATAAGGCAGCATGACATGCAGTGGGCATGGAGACGGAATAATTAAGCACACATCTTCAACATGAAGGATGCAAGTGGCTTTATCTGTTTTTCACTGTATTTTTCTCAAAGCTTAGAGTGACATTTGGATTGGCTTGGATTTTAGATCTGAATTCCCCATAAACGTCTGAAGGCTGTAGAAAGTTTTGGATTGCTCTATGTCAGCAATCAGCATTCACTACCAATGTAGTTAAATGGTTTAGTACAGTAACTTAAGAATTGTATCTCAGTGAACACACAACATCTCATGTATGCTTGGAACTCTGTACACTCATGATATTGCATGATGTCTGTAAATGATGGGCATGTTTTATCTGAATTGATAAAGGGTGTACTGATGCTGGCGTCATCACAATGATTCATCCCAGAATTATTGACTTATATTTGATTCACACAAGAATTTTGATTTATTTTATGTATCACATGTTTGGCAGTACATATAACCTGACTTCCAGTTAAGAACTTACTGTCATTGTGTTCTGTTGAGTTGGGATTCAATTCTGCGGTCCCTCACAGTCTTTTAGTAAGCGTGATTTGTGTCCTCATTATAGTCAAACTTCATTTGTTGTAATGTTTATTGCAGCCTTCAGGAAATAATAATTTGTTGAGGCTTTTCCTTTGCAAGTTGTGCAAATCATTCCTGGCGAGTAAACTTCACTAGCTCCAGGAGCAAGACAAAAGGTCATCAACCTAAAGAAGGGGAAAGTGCCCTGAGCAAGCAGTATCAACAGTGTGGTCCATGATGGACAATGTTACCTTTCTTTTTCTCTCCCTTCTCCCAACCTTGTCAAGGGGGAACCTTCCCATGTAAAGTTGCCCACCTTTGACCAGGCCCACTGAAGTATAAAGGTAGGGGGAGGGAAATGGGGGAGTTAGACCTTGTGTTTGGGGGATGGGGGGCTAGGACTAGGGTTACCTGGACCCACTTTGAAGAAGAGAGATGATAGGAAAAAGATATTGTAATCTCAAATTTTATTATTTACAAACCATCCCCCATCCACCCCAAGTGCTCATCCCAAATTCCATCCCAATCAGCCCAGCTGTCTCTCAACCTTGCAACTCAGACGGACAGAGACAGAACTACAATTTTATTGTTATGGATGTATATTATTATGAGCCTTGTAAGGATAGCATGTTTTATTTTCACCTGTGTGTACCTACGTGCATGTGTGTACATGAGTGTGTGTGCATGCACGTGTGTGGTGTGCTTGTGCGTGTGTGTGGTGTACTCGTGTGTATTTGCAAGTGTGTGTGCGTGTGTGAAGGACATCACTGTGAGGACCAGTAATTATCAAACTCTTACAGCCAACCATTGTTATTGTTTTATGTGCATGATATCTATGTTTAGTCTTTCTCACTTACCAAATTGTATTCATCACTCAATGACTTTCCATTTTTTGTGATTAAAACAAAATGTTCATATTTGTGCCTCTAGAGATATTTTCTATTGTTTTGATTTTCTCTCTCCAAGCCAAGTTAAACTACGTAATATACTGCCTAGTGGACAACATGTATGTGTGATATGTATTAAATTGGCTAACTTATGAAGGTATTCCTTATTTGTTGATGATATGCCCAATCTCTGGCTGCACGTGCAATGACTGAGTGCAGGCCCTTTAATGAGATCGTTTCACACCTCGCCTTGCCATTGTTCATGTGGCCTACTTACTTTAAACCAGGAACGCAATCGTGCCTTAATTATTAAAGTAATTTTAAAGTACCACTTTAAATGAACCTACTGGCTTTCAATTTGTCCTCTCATGCCAGTAGGAAATATTCCTGGGGTATCAGTGCACAAGCTAAGAGGCCCTGTGGCTGCCTTATACAGTACAGCAAGCTAAGAGGCCTTGGGGATACCTTGTGCATTCCAATGTTCAGACATACTTGTAGTCTGGTTTCCCCATAGTGCTGAGTGGCTCACAGTTTTATGTACGTCAGAATGATCTCATCAACTTTTGCAGACTCTTTGATTATGGAGGAAGAACTGACTCATATATTGCAAGCTCTCAATCAGTCATCAAAAGGAAAGCTGAAATATGGAGACAGGCTAGGACAAACACTCTGGGAAAAAATGGTAAAGTTTACGACTGGGCTGATATGTTTTGCATAATTCTTCATCAGGCCACCATGTCTTTACCACCATGGCCTAGTGTGGTTTTAGTTCTCATGGTTGTGAGGGGGTTTTTTGTGGCACATGAGAACGTGACTCATTTTCTGTATCTTTTTCTCCTTCAGTTTGTATTTTGACTTTGGAACTTATATGATTGATTCATGTTCTTCTTGATTATCTCCTAATGCCAAGCACCCCACCTATATCCTCTGGTAATAGTGGTGTTGTATATAGCTATTAGGGATAATTAATGGGAGAAATATAACACCCCAGCTACAAATAACTTGTAAACTGATATTCTGACATGCATTGGAAATTTTAAAATCAACATCAACATTTAACGACCACAACTGATTGTTCAATGATTTTATGTGAGTAACAATTTGTCTATATACATCTGAAATATAGCAGTGTCTCTTAAATTGGTTACCATGTGGGATATTAGGCCATATTGGACACGTGCAATGCTCTCCCTCCATTATCACCTGATGTCATGCAGTGGCTGGCCAGAAGAAATGATCAGAACCGAGGTAATTTTGTTTGGTATCCCAACAACATACCCTCTCAGCGCATGCATATCCTTGTTCAGTGGAGTCAGTGTCTGTTGATAAAACAGATGATTCTTTCAACAAGAAACTGTCTGAGTCGATGACAAGGGTAGACGAGCATACTTCACTGACGGTTCCTGCTGAAGATCTCTCTGCAGTTGGCGACGTTACAAGAGAGCTAGCCGACTATGGGAGAACTCTTGACGACGATCTCTCTGCAGTTGGCGATATTACAAGGGAGTTGACAGACTATGAGAGAACTCTTGACAACGATCTCTCTGCAGTTGGCGACATTACAAGGGAGTTGACCGACTATGAGAGAACTCTTGACAACGATCTCTCTGCAGTTGGCGACATTACAAGGGAGTTGACCGACTATGAGAGAACTCTTGACAATGATCTCTCTGCAGTTGGCGACATTACAAGGGAGTTGACCGACTATGAGAGAACTCTTGACGACCAGTTGCTCCTGGACGTCAGTGAGCATGTGGAGAATTTCAAGAAGCAGTTCCAGGATAAGTTAGAAGGTGCAGTGGAGGAGATGCTAGATGTGTTTGGCAAGGAGGAAGAGACGAGACAGAGAAAGCAGAAGAAGGATCAGGAGCAGCAGCTGTTGATGGATGAGTACAGGTAAGGGCGTGAACCGGCTCTCTATGCCTCAAGTATGAGGTGTGGCCAACCAAAAGGACAATGTGGCTTCTTTGATAGCAATGTTGTCACTTGTCTGTTTATGTGGGGCTGACTAAGGGAGTAGTGAGTGAGCAAGTAATAGTCCACATTTCAGTCTAATCGTGTGAACTGCCTGGATGTATCCATATGAAAATATTCCATTTCATTCATTCAATATAACTTAAAAATACTAATGGTACACATAATATATAAGGTTAAGGAGGCATTGCTCATGGAATGCTTTGAGGTTACGCAGAGTCTGGTTTTGTTTATACTGCTTGGAGGGCATGTCTACAAACTATCTTCTTGTGGAGTTATGGAGGATAGGTGACTGGTAATGTGAGGATTGAGATACCAACTCGTAGCATTCAAGTATGATGTGGGTGTGGTCAAGTATGGGATGGGTGTGGTCAAGTGTGATGTGGATGTAGTGTGTTGAATGCACTAGTGTATGGGCTCCACACTGATATTTCTCTATTAACAGGGCAAAGGCTATTGAGAAATGGAAGCAGAAAAAGATGGAAGAAAACAAGATGGAAGAGGAGGTAAGTATGATATTGTTAATAATAAATTTTCTACAATTGTTATGGACCATTTAGCATATTAACCATATAAAACTTCATTTATTTCTATTTTAGTTATTCACTAGCGAAAAGCTGCCCTGAAGATGGGCTGTAGTCGGAAAAATGTCTGCCTTCAAGACATATGTTGTAAACTTCTAAAACGAAAGTGAACGATTAGGTCAATAAGTATTAAATTTTATGGACTGTATTTTGCCATGTTATATCACATGGTATGTCAAGGTTTAGTCTGAGTGTCTGCCTGGGGTATTATACTACACAGTATATGTACAATGTAAATAGGATACATCATAGAGCATTGCTTGTGATATGTAGGGGGTTATTCTTAGGCTTTGCCCTTCATCTTTGAAAAGTGCATGTTGGTGTTATTGTTTGTCCAGTTTTAGTCTGTTTGTTTTTAAAAAAAATTTATTTATTTTTTTAAAAATCTTTGCCATACTATTGGTGTGTTCCAACATGTAGCAGGGTCAGCCCGTAAAGCTCGATGGCAGAACAAGTGGCTGTTCAATGTTCTGTGAATCAATGTTATCAGTTATGAGGGCATCCCTGAGGTGCACATACTCCTCTGCTCTCAGTTTGTTCTGGTTTTTCCAATAGAAGAGTAGTCTGTTCTGCCTCTATCTTAGCTTTGCATGGTTCTGATGGAGCATAACCTGCAAGCCAGTGATGATGTTCAATATCAGTCCTCCAAAAAGCCTGCTCCAATGCTTGGGCTCTTTGTCCATGAAGTTGACTAGAGTACGTACTTGGGTTCCTTGTCTGCCAGTGGAAGTAGTCCTCCCATCTTATGGTAGTAGTCAGGCTGTGCTCTGCTCAAACACTGGTTATCCGGATGACAGAGTTGTACCAAATCAGGTTGCCTCTGAAATGCTTGGCTGCTGTAGTGTTATCTTCCAGAAGCCTCTTCAGGACCTCTGTGGGCTTCTCAATGAGTGTTTGCCTGACAATGCCACAGGAACAGCAGAGCCCTTGGTGGCTCATTGTTCCACTTCTGTTGCCTTGCAGTGTTGGCAAACATCTGCCATCCTTACAATGATCACTTTGGGATTGCAGCCATGGTTCTTGGCAGTGTCATATTAGAAAGCTACCTTCAGCCAGTTGATGATTGTTATTTCTGTTGCTACTGCTTCCTGACTACACAACCTTACCACACTCTAAAGCAGCAGAAGAAAGAGTTCTTTGTAAGGCTACTAAAAGCGCTTATTTTTTTTGGGCCAGTGTTTCAAACTTGATACTAAGAAATTGAGTATCCTTCACCCTAAAACTTGATGATCCAAAACAATGTTTCAAATATGAGCCAACACTTTGTTTTTAAGAACTGATTTATGTATTTTATATTGAGAAAATTTCCATGTTGTTTTTGGTGTGTAAAAACCACTTCATTGTCACACTGGGATGTTTGGATGGTGCTGCTGAGACATGCGCCTTACACACTAAATCATGATAGCTAGAAGCTGAGAATAACACTCTGGGGGCTGTGACTATCAACGTCTACATGATCTTGGTCAACAGCATGTCTCACTCTTGAAGAACCTAATCTCACTCACTTCTGTGGTGCATCTCACTATTTGCCTTTATCTTCAGGTAGGCAGCTAGGTGTATGAATTGTGAAGTCTCGTATTGCAATATGGGGTGTCAATAATTGTATTGACTATTATTAGTGTGCATGGATTGAAACAGAAATATTTCATTTTTGGTAAATGGGGGTGTGGGAGGGGTGGGGTGTGGGAGGGGTGGGGTGTGGAAGGGGTGGGGTGTGGGAGGGGTAGGGTATGGCATACATCATGAAGAATGGGCTTGTTGTAAGTATTTTGTGACTTTCTGAACCCCCCAACCTCAAGTCCATAATTAAACTCATGGAGAAAAAAAAACTAAAGTGGAGTTGCCAATGAACTTACAACTCTCCCTGTGCACACCAATGTCACATCCACACCATTATGTCAGAGTTGCCACTGATCTTTTAACAAGCATTCATGTTTATAAACACTTTTAACCACTACTGTAGGTATTGCAATTATAGAGTAATACCGTTCCCATAGCAACCAATCCACAGTACGAATACATGTATGTTCATAAGTTGACAGACAGCTTGGTGTTGTTACTGTGTTTAGGTGGTGAAGGCTATGATAGAGAGTGGAGAGCAGCAGAGCAGGAAGATACAGCAGCTCATTGCAGAAAGGTTTTATTAAACTTTGAAGTGGTGTTGTGTGTGGCTTGTTATGCCTGGCCACCTGTCTCACGCATGTGCATGCAGGGGACAGAAGCTGTTGCACCAATGCAGGGAGGAGTACCAAGTCTTGATGGGTGAGTTGCGTGCCTGTTGGAACAGCTGCTCCTACCCCCAGTGCCTGCCAGAGGGTACAGACAAGGAGTTTGGGGACAAGATGAAGCTCTTTCAACAACACTGGAGAGATTTGGCTACTTGCCATGATGCAGAGCAGGTGCAGTATTGTGGTATCATTGTGGTACACTGCCTCCACCAGGGAAACCAGAGAGAGGGTATTTTTCCACGTAGATGGAGGCAGCTTGAGGGTGAGGGGGGGGGGGGGGTATTAGGTTTAATTTATTAAAGTGGTGAACAATCTTGGTAAAGTTATGGTGGAAAGAGGAATGATAATCGAGGGGAACAAGGTTGGTTGGGTTAGTGTACAGGTGTGGTATGGGTATGGTCCAGTGTAGTTTAGCTGTGGTCAAGTGTAGTTTAGGTGTTGTTATATAAGGAGGTGTATCTTTTCTTGTAGATTGACCAACACCGTGTCAGACTTCGTGAGGTGCACCTTTTTCTTATGAATAAAAAGTCTGTGATCCAGGAGGCCAATTACATTGGAAAGGAACAGGAGAGAAAAGAAGCTGATAGGAAATTGAAAGAGATGGAGACAGCTAAGGAAAGGGACCGTGTGGAGAAAGAATCAAAAGTGAAAGAACTGCTTTGCCAGAAAGGGAAAGATGATTTAGCCCAGCCTGTAGAGTCCCAAGGGAATGTAGTCCCTGCACCAAAGCAGGAATCAGCTTCATTGACTTCAACATCTTCAGCTGACGATAAGAAGAATGATAGTTCCTTGGAGTCCAGGAGTAAGCTCTCTCTCTCCCCACTCTCCACCTTTCCCTCCCCCACCCAAGAGAGATAAAAGGAAGTGTGTATAATTTCAGTGAGATTCCTTCTTTGCACAAACAGAATATTGCCTTCAAATTATCACAAATTGGTGGGTCCCTTGTTACATATATGGTATGTTTGTATGTAGTTCCTCTATGCTTGATCCAGTGTGTGTGTGTGTGTGTGTGTGTGTGTGTGTGTGTGTGTGTGTGTGTGTGTGTGTGTGTGTGTGTGTGTGTGTGTGTGTGTGTGTGTGTGTGTGTGTGTATGTGAAGGTAAGTTCTTTTTGGAAATTACTTCAATTGTGAACTAAGTGGCTGTGATGTGGAGGGAGTGTGTGTTTTATGTGACCTTATCCATACTTAATAAAATAACTCAGCTAAACCACTCGTACAATATCTGATATATTTATGTGCTTGTCCGGCTGTCTGTTTGTCACATTCTTGTGAGCAATGGAACTTCACAAAAAAAATTCATGAAGGAGGTTATATTAAGGGGAAAAAAATATCTGGAGAGGAAGAACTGAGCAGCAGCAAGGGCTACGCTATCCAAGAGAAAGTTGGTCTTTTGTGGAGACCCCTTACCATATCCCTAATTTTAGTGATTTTGACAAAAGACAGCTAGTCTCCCTAGATGTCAAATTACCTACTAGACTACAAAAATAGTTTACAAAAGGAATTTATTATATTGGAGACAGAGAGCAGCAGTGGAGTCTGAGGCAGAGAAGAAAAAACTGTAGCATGTGAAAGTATGGGGTGGCAAGGGAAATTATAGGTAAAGTTAGGGGTGAAGAGATTTTTAGGAAACAGATGGAGAGCTAAAACAGCTGTAGGCATTGGCTGAACTTATAACTTCAATGAACTTATTAGTCAATGTGGTTTAGCCACTTGGCTGCAAAGAGTAGAGTGGGTGATTGAGTATATAAAAGGCAATACCCAAAGGTTGTGAGCAGTCCCCTCTCCAGCTGGTTATCCACCAACAAACAATTTATCTAATGTTTAACAGATTTTCATCCCTATCCCATTCTGTATTGATAGGCTAATATTCCATTATCGTGTATTCAATCACTATCAGTCTACACTCTGAACAATTTGAAATGATATTTTAAAGTAGCTATATATCAAAAGGGCAGCAATTGAGGTCCATAACATTTACTTCTCCTTTTATTCATCAAGATAAAAATTAAACCTACTCTCCATATGAAAGAAGAAGTTGGGGGAGTGTCAGGGAGGCCCACCCCTCTCTAAAATCATTGTTAAGGCTCCTTGATGACAGATGCACAGAACATTATATATCAAGCAGTAAAAATGAACTTATGAATGATCCTACACTGATAATGTAGTGTAAAAATTGTGTTGTCTAATAAAACTAATGTGATTCTTACCGTAAGAGTTTCAATGTACATAAGTTCAATCTATATTATTCCAGTAGAAGATTAATGTCCAGGCTAAGGACCAACTTGAAATCCTTTGATGCTCATTCTACTGAAGTGGAGCAAAGCCCCACAATAATCCCTCGCAATAATCCCTCTCGCAATAATCCCTCCGCAATAATCCCTCCGCAATAATCCCTCGAAATCGCGCAATAATCCCTCGCGCAATAATCCCTCACCCTCACGCAATAATCCCTCACAATAATCCCTCCCAATAATCCCTCCATGATACATTATACCCAATGGATATGTTTGTTACTACAGAAGGCTAAAGGCTGATCAAAAACCTCCCATAGGGCGGGTTCTCGCTAGTATAATATTATTACCATAGAATGTCACTGTATTTCCTACTTGTAGTGGACATTCCGAGCTCGGCCATAGTTCAGTATACACAGCGGCAGCGATGCTTGTCAGAGGTCGGCTCCAAGAATGTTCTTTCTTCAATCAAAGAGCCCACCACCTTGAAGTACAGGTTTGACCTGCAGAGAGTCATCGGCATGACTGTTGGCGGGCTGTCCCTGAACAGTGGGGAAATGCTGATAGATAAAATTGTAACACTGAAGAGATTAATTGGAGGACAAAAAGTGAAGGTATTGGGGAAGACAGTGGTGACCACAGAGCATGAAGCTGCTCCTATTTATTGTTCCAATCTCCTGGCAGTCAAGCTAGTGGTATGTGGTCTGTTAGTGTACCTTGTGCATTGACAGTACAATGGAGATTTGGATATGTATGTGTGTATGTACCTTGACCAACAAAGTTGAGCTCTATGTTTACTTTTTATTATTGTACGTCAATACAGACAAGCATGTAGCTCTAGTTACTATGGTGCGTGTTAGTGTACGGTGATTGCATGCTGTGCAATGCATTTCTTAGAAACATGGAGAAGATGAGGTGTCCAGCAACAGTAGAGCTGCTTTCCCATTGGCAGCTGTTGTTATCAGCATGTGTTCCAACTTCCCTGACGTGGGGGAGCTCATTCTTGCACACTTGCAATCCCGGTGCCCCATTCTGGTTCCTATCTATATAAAGAAACATTCTGCACTGACCGAAGTGGAATACAAGAAGTAAGAGGATATGACATAGTCTGTGTGTGTGTGTGTGTGTGTGTGTGTGTGTGTGTGTGTGTGTGTGTGTGTGTGTGTGTGTGTGTGTGTGTGTGTGCGCGTGTGTGTGTGTGAATGTGTACCTTGTAGCACTGTTAATGCTGCATACTCGGAATACTGGCCATTGTTCACCTTCACTCAGGTGTGAATTAAAATACTTCTAGAATGTATGTAGGATAGCCACTAATGCATGTTTTATTCCATTTAATGCACAGAATTTGTTTGACACTCCTCTTTTAACGACATAGTTGATTTTATGTGCCATTGACCTTTGGCTTTATTATCAAATTAGCTCAATGGTGTTACTGTGGTTCAAATCAATAACTCACATGTAGTTACTAATTAATGCTGCAGCTATTACGTAGTAAGACTGGCTTGCTTTTATGTTAACTTTTGTATTGGTGTTCATTAAATGATTTTCTTAGCTCCAAATCTGTTTGCTTTAATTAATAATTTTATTGTGATATCCTCTATCCATGTATTGTGATCAATAAACTTAATCTGGTGTCCCCCAGGCTACAAGGATACAAGGTGTCGTCAGAAGGTGTGGTTGAGACAGAAGACGAGTTCCTTCGTCGTCAGTGTGGTGTTGTTCGTCTCTATGCAGCTGTGATTAGCACTCCACAGCTTCCCATTGAGAAGGTGCCTCACCCTCATGGACTGGACCAAGGGTGGGTGTGGCTTGCTAGGGTCCTTAATATGGAGCCACACCCATCCATCACTGCAGCAGCTTTGGGGAGTTTCTTAGAAGTAAGTGTGTCAGATATGCAGTTCTTTGTTTTGAATGACCTGCAAAACAAGTTTGTTCCTGCCAAGTGTGATATGTACACTCATCAAGAGCCAGTCACACATGTGGGATGGGTGTGTACATTGTAAGTCTAATAATCTGCTATCTGGAATTCAGTAATGACAAGAAAAAGTGATGTCCTTCATCTGAAGGACTAACTTAATCAGTTTGTCTGTCTGTCTGGCGGTATGTCTGTCTGTCTGTCTATCTGTCTGTTTATCTGTCTGTTTGTCTGTCTGGCTGACTGTCTGTCAATCTGACTGTCAATCTGAATGTCTGTCTGACGGTATGTCTGTCTGACGGTATGTCTGTCTGACTGTTTGTTTGTTTGTCTGTCTGCACATCTGTCTGTCTGCATTATGTTTATTTCTGCACTGAGAAGAGTTGTGGGACAGACATTTGGGGCACTACAGGTTCCTAAGAGGCTTGTATTTTGAGTGTGAGCTCACCTGGGGGCTGTAACATTATATTGTGGATTAGTCAGACCATTATATGCCTTTGTCCCAAGTGCAAGTTTGATTTTGGAATGCTACTTTCATGATGGATCTTCATGGTCTGATCTGGAATCTATTGCCATCATGTGTTGTTGATCATCTCAATTAGTACTGGTCATCTTAATTAGTACTGATCATCCCAATTCATACTGATCATCTCAATTGGTACTGATCATCTCGATTGGGATTGATCATCTTAATTGGGACTAATTATCTCTATTGGTACTGGTCATCTTAATTGAGACTGATCATCTTAATTGGTACTGATCATCGTAATTGGTACTGATCATCGTAATTGGTACTGATCATCGTAATTGGTACTGATCATCGTAATTGGTACTGATCATCGTAATTGGTACTGATCGTTGTTGGTCCAGGCTCTCATTCTGTGTCTTCTATCTATCCCTCAAATTGCTTTGAATAATTTGATTTTGGATCAACTTATGTTAATTAAAACACAGCTGCTTCTCCTTGGGGGTTTGACTCACTTTTCTCTCAAGGACATTAGTAGTTTAAGTTCATAGCAGTTAGGAACATGCAAGTGCAACATACGCGTGATGAATGTTCCTCATCTATGTTCTCTCCTGTGTGTGGGGAGGGAGCACTTGGCTGTGAGCAAAGGAAGTTTTACTCAACAAGAACAACATAAAACACGTCTTGCTATGTACCAAGGATAGCAAGCCTGGTCTTCCAATATAACATCTTGACATTTTAGGTACCCAAACAAACTACCCAAGCTCTCAATTTTTAAATTTTTAAAAAATATTTTTAAAAATTGTTTAAATTTTTTTAAAATTATAATAATAATAATTATTATTATTATTATTATTATTATTATTATTATTATTGTTATTGTTATTATTATCATCATCATTATTATTATTTATTTATTTATTTTATTTTTATTTATTTTATTTTTTTAAAATTTGTATTTATTTATTATCAGATTGCAGGCCATTCTTTAATGAACAAGTATGGGAAGCAGTTCAAAAAACTCTTGTATCTCTTGTACAAGGAGTATCTCCCAAAGTAAGTGTTTATTTCCATTAATCATCACCACTGCATTTATCGTTATATCTTTATTCATATAGGTTGGAGAAGTGTACCCTTTCATCCCAGCGAGGTCCTCTTGAAAGGCTCACTCAATTCTTAAATGTAAGTTGTGGTAGCATCACAATGCTCAAATATGTTAAGGCAGTTACTAGTTGAACCATGTTGACGCTTATAGTTGAGAGAACACGACCTTTTCCTATTTATTCTAATTCCGTTCAAAATAGATTACCTTACAATTTTGCAGTCTGGGGTGGAATGTTGCTACTAAACTTCCTCTCTCCTTTTCTGTAGTTTATTTTGGTTATCCATGCATTAAACTGAAAGTAGACTCCAAGAATGCAACGTGAACCCCTTTATCCTTACCATCCTTTCAATACATTGCTCTGATACAGCTGCTCCAATGCAGCTGCTCCCATTAGTCGGCCTGAAATGACCATTTTCTCCATTTAGTGCGCCACACCCTGAATAGGTGAAATCAAAAGTTACTGAATTTAAATTAATATTCTTTCGATACCTGTGTCGACTCTGCCGCTTTAAAATTAAAGGATGTATAGTGGACACACACACTATGCACACGAGAGGCACACACACATGCATGCATGTGCACACACAAACTTCAATATATAACAGAAGGCATATATATATATATATATATATATATATATATATATATTATATATATCTTGTTTGTTAAATGTCTCTTCATTCACTTCATTCACTTTGCGTTGTATTTATTGCAGGCTTGCGTTGACTCGGGCAACATCCAGAAACCTTCAGGATATCTGGATGCTCATTTCTGGTCTACACGGCACATGGGCATTGCCGTTGCTTAACATTACTCATGGAAATTCTCATTGGCAAAAAGAATTCTTCCAGTTCTTTTTAGTTCCAGCACTTACTTTGTAATTCTTCTCTTGCTAACTGATCTTCTTGCCTTGCCTTCACATGATTTGTCATTATTTTCCTGTCACTCTGAAAAGGTTGTTTTTGTTTGTTTGTTGTTGTTGTTTTTTAATTTTCCCACTTTATATTCTATTAGTGTAAGCAAAACAAACACCATGCAATCATGTTCACCTGCTGCACCTTCATACCATGACAATGTGAGAGTTGGGGGGGGGGGGGTGTGGTAGTCATATGCAGTGTGTGCTTGTGTATAGTAGACATTCTTGGGATACCCACATCATCCCCAGAAGATGGGAATGGGGGGGGGGGGGAGGCGTCGATCAAAACATTCTGGGAGGAGTTGAGGAATATCAAATAGACATTTGCATTTTACATGTATTTATGAAAAGAGATTTAGATGCTTTTCACTCTACATGCACTAGAATAAGGAAGGTATAAGAAATAGCATGTTAAACAAGCTGTGGTGGGAGGGGTGGGCGACTCAGCTTATAGTACTGGGATAACTAAGGACTTCTTAGGTTTCTGAATAGGTGACGTTGACCTCAGCTGTTTTCCTGGAGGTTTGGTTAATACGCCAAAATTTGATATTTTTGGCTATATACATTTGTTGCATGTTCCACAAAAAAGGGACTCTAATTAGTTTTCTATTTAAAAATAATCAAACAATTAAACTAATAAATTTCTACAAGATTCTTGTGGGTATGCAAAGGACTGTTATATAATCCAACTTATTTTTCATCTACCTAGGTCTGTTCAACAGATGAACCACTGATACAATTCCAATCAACTAAGATGCATTGGAGTAAGCAATGGTATAACTCAACTTTATTACCTGAAAAGTCAAGATTATGCACTATCAATTTCAACCACTTTTATTACTCAGTGATGCTAATTACATGCCATGCTCATTTATTTCAGAAAATAACGTATTCTAAAGCCTTTAGTGGTTTGTACATGATAAACGCATACCTTATTATATATATTTTTTAAACTTTTTTTTTTTATATTAACAAAAAATTTAATAAAACAAGCAACTAAACAGTAACATCTCAGGTGGGTAACCCTGAGTGAATAGCCAAACAATCATAATTCTTAATATAAAATTCAAGATGCTACTACCCAAGAGATAAAAAAAAAAAATAATAAATAAAATTAAAAAAAATAAAAAAAAAAATAAAAAAAAAAATAGAAAAAAAGAAACACTGAACAACAAATTTAAAAAAAGCAAAACAAGGACACAAAAAGCATGAAATGTAGATTTTTCACATATAATATTTTTAATGATAAAACTAATCTTTAACTTTCCTTATTTTGCCAAGAAAACCACATGTAGATATAACACCACCTCTTCTATAACTCAACAAAGAGTCAGCTGTCATCCAAACACACATGTACATGTCACTGTTCAGCTGCGATTTAAGTACACATGTATGTGCTGATTCCGTGTCATCCAAATACACATGTACATACATGTCACTGATTCAACTGTCAAATGTGATCACCAGCAGAATGTTTACACTTGAGTAATTCATGCAGTACACCAATGACAGATCTCTACTGAACATTGGTGTATTGTATAATAATATACAGAAGTTGACATGTATTTGTGAGGGGGTGATGTACCATATCACAGTGATGAGGGATGCTTGATACTTGTAACTTTTATACCTGATATGTTGAGCAGCCATCTATTGTTGCAATCACAGCCCTTCAACATTTCTTCTTCTATTTCTCAATGAACCTAGAAACTTTCTCTTTCTGGAGAAAAACTCTGGCTGTCATCCAAAGCTCTAGTGATACATATTCCGGCACACTAAGCACACCCATCCCTAGGCTGATCGACCTCAGGTATAATTGAGCCCTTCCACAGACATAGCCTGCAGACACAGCTGTCTGACTGTATGTCATACCCACTCAATACCCAAATGACATGTTCCACAGAAGCTACTATGTACTTACCATTACAAAAAAGAAAAGAAAAATATTTGAGTTGCCTCAAATTATATGATCATGCATTATGGCTGACACACTTGACAACAAAACAACACCAACTGTAAATAGTCGGGTGATTCTTGCTCCTGTCATTCAAGCACACATGTTCAATTGTACAATAAAGTAACCCTAACCATGCTGTGCATATCCTGGATTACTCTACAAATACTGTCATATTATAGTGTTGCAAAATCAATATTTTTGATAAATTAAAAGAAAAAAAGAAAGGGAAAAAAATATTGGTATAAAAAATACTGAATTGTGGACAACATTGTGCTGTTCTGTTTATTTGTTGTTTTGGTTTTAAAATTAAAAGAAATGACTCAATACATTGCTGCAGTGTTATCTATAATTGGAGTTCATGGCTGTCACTGTTGTCCCCTTCTATAAATATTGATGGTGTGCAGTTTGATAGTGCAAACTTTCCCCTCTTTTCTTGTACAGCATCTCCACCAGTTACTTCGGAAATATTCTGAGTCTCTGCCGGAACCTTATAAGCTTCTGCTTGCCTGTGTATAATATTGTAAGAGAAAATTAGGTTACAACACGTTGACGGCACGAGTGAACACAACCACCACCAATCCCTCCCTGCACTCCTAATACACCAGCAATGCCTGTGGCTTGACATGAGAAAATATGACATGTACGGACTATTCTCTCTCCTCTGTTATTGCCAAAAGTAATTGTATCCAGTCCAATTCATTTTTTGTTGTTCTTTTTTCACTAAGTAAAGCAGTGTCTGCATTTCTATGGCATTTGCAATTTATTTATAATTTTTCCACATATCTACTCATAACAAATATTTATGTTTTAGTTTAGTAATGTACATATCTATTAGGAAGTCGGCCCGAGAGATAGACAGTATGGACCATACTGTACTTCACATACTGAGGATAAATTTAAGGCCTTTTTACATGCACAAGTGTCATTAGAAAGAAGTAAATGTCTTGTACCATATACATAGTAGGTTGTGAAGAAATCTGCCACAGCTAAACCAACTAGCTTAGCATATCAGACTGCGATGTCCATCATGCTCTCCCTCTAAAAAGTAACACACTGACCAATCACAAGCACCCTAAGCACTCCATACAAACACTCCATGCCCACAACCTGTTTCCTAACACTAATGAAGGCTCTTTACAAGCAGAAACATCTAGTATCCGTGACAGCTGTACAGAACCTGTACCCTGGTCCACCAATACTCCACCTACCAAATACAATCACCAGGAGAAGTTCCTACTGAACATAAGGACTTGCAGTCTAGCTAGCCGTGTCTCTTTGTTCTTCTCATTATGGACGCATGGATATGCAGAGCAAAGCCATCAGTTCACAGAGATGGATGAAAGAGTCCCAGCAGTGCTAGTAACAGGATCTGGTGCTCCACATACCTGTGGCGTCCGGTGATTCCATATCTAATCACACTTTGATTCCATGGGGGAATGCATGAAGTCAAGCATATGCCATGTTACCAAGGCAACAAAGCTTAATTAATTCGAAAGCGAGCTCAAGCTCTGAAATTGATCCGTATGCACCCACACTGCAACTCACCTATACAATATTGATTGAGGTGGGCATTATTTGGATTATTTCAGGAAGTTTTGGCCAAGTATTCCTTACACAAGTATTGTGCAAACATATCAAGCAAGCACCTACCCACCCCATCCCCCCAATTGTATTTGCATACTCCTCTTAGCCTCATGTTGGAAGTTTTTAATGTCACAAGCACACACACAAACACGCACACACACAAGCACACACACACACACAAAGAAAAACAAAAACAAACCACCATATTGACTATCCAGTATTGCTTAAAATGTTTCATTTTTCCCTGCGATCTAATCGCGGAGTCTAAATTTTACTTTTTGTTGATCTTGTTTTTCGTAGGAAATTTCCTCATATAATTTTTTCCTCTCTCTCTTTTCTTTTTTCTAATGGAAATTCAGTGGATTTGAAAGTCAACATTTAAAGTCATTATTAATTTAAAACATTAAATCGTAAGTGAGCGGGTTTTTGGCTGGTTTAGCCTAACTCGTTTCTTTCAACTTCGATTACCACATCACTTGTGCAGCTGTGCCACTTAATGAACTATGATACTGTAAATCAGATCGAAGCCCGGGTGGAGGGAAGCCTGGGTGAAGGGGAGCCCGGGTGGAGGGAAGTCTGGATGGAGGGAAGCCTGGATGGAGGGAAGCCTGGATGGAGGGAAGCCTGGATGGAGGAAGGCATCTATTACCTCATGCTGGGAAAACAAGTTCTATTTATGGTTTGCAATGCGGAAATATTGATGTGATTTATACTGACAGTACGCCCACAATGGAAAGGTATGTTCTAGAATTTACTTTGTTGTTGTTTCCCCCCCCCCAATCCCAATCCATAGCTAACTATATAATTCTGAACTGGTATGGTAGATTAAATGTCATTATTTCCTAGAAATTCTGCTTTTGACCAGGTCAAATCATGATTTTATATCTATTGCTATTTGACAGTATCAACACCACATTATATCAGTAACGAGATGCAATTCTGAAGGATGTTAAACTGGATTAGCATGTGAGAGAGTGAGTGAGTGTGTGTTAGTCACCGGACCTAATGTTTGTAATACTCTACTTTCAAAATCAAATTTGGAAGAGATATGGCTTAAGGCGGAAAGGAGGAGATACTTGAATATCATCATGGTGATGGCACAAGACAATTGTGGAACAGTCAAGAAACAGATAGTAACAGAAACTGAGCTCCGATTAGAACAATAGGGGGGGGGGGTGCTTTTCGAATAACAGAAACCATTTATGTCGTAATATGTTTTCAAATAGGTACTATGTGTACCCACATCAATATTATTATAATAATTATCATCATCATCATTATTATCATCATATCATGCGTGACTCAACTGGTTCATAGAATAATACTAAATCACATAAAAATAATAAAGGCAGAATAGCAACACTGATGTCCCATCCTCAAAACACTGTAACAGAACTTACAACTTTATCAGAGCATTCTGTGGCCAAGTGTTGAGCATCTCAGCACAAGCAAAGCTAAAGATGCAGTGAGGCAGCAATAACTTTTGAACACAGAATATCCTCAATTAGATATGGTTCCCAGGCCAAACCTCTGTTTAACAGAATGCCAATGGTAAAGCTTTTCTTTAAAGGCACAATTCCTTCAGATCCTAGCAATTATTTGCAGTTAATGGCAGTACAAATTATTAGTAATGATCTTGCATCTGTGTCTAATCCCTGTAGTGCTCAGAGTTTGCTTTTACCATTGTTGGTAAAGGGACATCTGTCATTTCTGTTTTTTTTTATTAATACCATTTAGACAGTCAGTTTGACTGTCCATCTGCCTGTCTGGCATGGTGTATCATAAGATTTCTCCTCCTCTTTGAGGTGTCCTGCAGTGTAAAAAGTTCCTCTTTGTCTTCTCTGAACTGCAAGACTATGGAACAAGTAGGAGTATAGGAATAGCAGTCTTTATTCCACTGGAATGAAATATTTGGCATTCCAATTTCTGTGTGTATCCAGGGTGTGGGTGTGACAACATAGGACCTCACTTATCACAGAGCACAGGAACAAGAATGCATTCACAGGTGTGTGTTCTTGGAAACACAGATATTCTAAAGGTTTCTTACTTGGTTAACTGGTGCTCTCAAATGACAGAAGGTATGCAAGAAAGTGAATGGTCAACAGTCAAGTGGGTAAGTGCACTTCAAAGATGCTGACTCAGGTCTACAATAAACTGCTGCTCATTCAGAACTAAATTGGGCGAGAAACATCCATTCCCAAACAGATTGGAACAAATCACCTCAACCTGAAAACCAGAGCAAGAAATTATCTTGGAATGTTACATGAATGGCAGGCACTACTGAGGAAGGCGACCACTCCCTGATGCAAAGTTGAAGAAAGGCTACAGTAATTGATTCCATAGTGAAATCCAATTAGTGTGTGAAGTTGCTACCGCATCAGCAAATAGAGCTCACTGTGGAGTGATCAAAGCATATTTGAAGATTCCAGAAGAGCTGGAGCTCAGTTGTGGGCATGGGCAGTGCAAGCAACTGAACAAGGAAGACAATGAGGGAGGAGGAGGATGGAGGTGGGGGAAGGGGTGCTGGGGGTAAGTCAGATTAGGTAACAGAAAGGCAGGAAACAGTTAAAATATATAAAGCTGCTGTTTTTGTTTCACAACTTCAATTTAAGATTTCATGTTGTTTGTAGTTGTACAGGCCACACCCTTGAACTGGGAACCTCCTCATGTCAGCATGGACTGGACCACAGGATACCAATTAGGAGAACTAGCAGAAAACACGCCCTATGGGCGGATTGAAGTTGGCCACCTGCATTAACAAGCATATTTAGTTTGCTTTATTTAGCAATTAAGGATTATTGACACTAATCTCATTAATCAAATAAACAGGATGCAATTGATAAACATGGCAAATTTCAGTAATAGTAGTGTTCCATGTCACCAAGCTAAACCATTGACAAAACCATACTCATAGCCACCAATCTGAATGAAACTTTTGCAAGGACGTGCAGTGAGGTGCCCTAATCAATCCCTGAAGTTTCTTGAAGATCCCTCCAGCGGTTTGAAAGAAGTTAAAATCCGCACACACACACACAGACAGACAAATGAATTGTAAATTATAGTGAGATTGTCGACAGACAAACGAGATGTGAATTATAGTGAGATTGTACAGTTACAAATAAGCACATGAGAATTGTGCCAAAACACATGCAGAACGTACTTAAATAAAGGCAAACCTGTTAGAGAATCATTGCTCAAAGATGAGCACAGAAATTAGTCATTGTTGCATTAAGTTCCTGCGAGTGTTGTGTTATCAGCAATTTCGCATAATCCATGAAATATCAAGTTGCTCTGAGTATACAGAGACCATCTGCAGATGCACCATACCACACATACTCGTACCATAATCAAGGGCAGGGTGGGAAGGTCTTAGGTGGTGATTTAGCTGCAAGGACAGGCTTAAAGTTAGGGCTAGAGTGAGAACTAACGTCAGGACATGGGCTTGGGTAAGTGCCACAGCTAGGTTTACAACTTGGCTAGGGCAAGGTCTAATCTTTGGCATGAGAGTTACAATTAGTTACTCTGACAGAGGCATACGAAGCATGGGGAATTTGAACTCGGATAAAACTAAATGATCAGGAAGTTGAGTGGAGATTGCAGCTGCAGCCAGTTCATCCCCCCCCCCCCCCGCCTTTTAAACACGGACCAATGGAACTTGAGAGGCATAACATGAAAGTGACCATGTGCCGAGCTAACCTCATGCTCCATTCAACGTTGGTCTGCCTACATCTGCTAGCAAAGCCTCTAGTCAACAAAACTAGCAGACAATTCTGTCTTGAAAAACAAGAATAGGTCATACTGGAGAGAGAAGCATGATCACAAATTGCAAAAAAAAAAAATAATCGGAAATACTTGTACACGACCGAGGGGAACCCTGTTGACTGCTTTACTAGGAAACGTGTTGTAAGACAATATCTTGCATTCAGGCACATCCGTTAACTGAATAGTGGAATTAAGTATACCATTACAATGCTTTCTCAGGAATCACTAACCTATTGAGACTCACTTAACCAGTCTGCAAACTAATTGAACACAATAGATTAGAGCTGGAATTATCAGAGGATAGTAGGTAGAGCCCCTTTAGGGAGTATTTTAGCACCACTGCAATACTACTGGTATATTAGACACACATGCATGACCGCACATACAGACACATGCACATGCAGACACACTAACCACACACAACACATGCAGTCACACACACTAACCACACACACACACACATGCATGCACGCACGAACGCACGCACGCACACCACACTGGCAACACACTCTAGCCACACCAACACACACAAGCCTCAGTGTAAGAACACTTAATGCTGCCATGCACTACACATAAATCTCTTAAGTTGTTAGCAGAGAGAGATACACTCAATACCAACAAGAAACCCAGCACCTGCTACAGGAAAAAACTTCATACGACATCCTCCACATTTTAGAGGGAGAGCAGAAGCAAGGAGTTCATGAAGGCATCTATTACCTGAACATGCAGTTAGCTATGGCACATCGCACTCCTGCAATTATTGATGTGGACAATTCTAAATAGGCAACAAACTAGCAGTGAGAGACATCACTAGGCAAGTTGAAGGCAGGGATAGCACTTTTACTAACTAATTTGTAACACCAAGTTTGTAGTAGTAGTATATATATTGTACTCATCATTAATTTTAATTACATGCACTAAATACTAGAACGATAAAAATAAATAAATTAAAAAAAAATTTTTTTTTTTTAATAACAAAAAAAAAGAGACAAGATTTTCACAACTAATATTCTGAAATTTGTCTTTACCAGTATCAATACTTTAATGAACTCTGGAGCATAGGAGCATACATGGTAGCCCATAGCTATGTCATTCTAAATGTCCAACCTTGTGGAGGATATAGGTGAAACGGAGGGCGAAGGGCATGGAGAACCATCAGCTAGCAAGTGTGATCTTGGATTCCGAAGAGAACGACTCTTTGCCATCTTTTTGATCATTATCTGGTGGTGTGAATTGCATGGCATAAGCATGACGACTCGACCTTCCATACTACAGCTACAAGTAGACCTAAACATACCAGTATGTGAAGTGGAGTGTAAAATGGACGAATGGCCTGTTTGATGTCTTCCTCACTGACGTCAATCTCCTCCATGCAGTTCTGTTCTCTCGTAGGAATGGTCCTGCTTGTTTGGAGTACCCACAGATGTTGTCTCAACTCTGATATTGTGATTCTGTTTTCTGGCTCTTTTGTGAGCAATCTCATGAATAGATCTTTCAACTCGAGGGACACAGGTTTACTGAATACGTAAGTAATAGAACTAATGACATCATGTATGCCCGCCCACTCATGGCAACACATCATTACTTACTCTTCTGGCATTGGAACTCTGTATAGAGAGAGAAAAACAAACAATTATACAATAATATTTAACAAAAAACAACAACAATAACAAACAACGAGGTATGCAAACGCTCTACTCACTCATCATTCTGTATCATTTCATACAACTCTGGTTTTGAAGGCGGGGACCACGGCACCTGCACAAGAATAACAATAGCCACCACACAAAAGATATTATTAGAACAGTGAGAATATGCTGCTGGAGATGTCATGGGTTAGAGTTAATGTTAGAGGTGTCAACCAGTGGATAAGGCATTGTTAGGGTGAATACTAGATATTAAATAAAACACTCAAGAGGTGTCAACCAGTGGTTAGGGCATTGTTAGGGTTCTTCTTCTTTCGTATGAGAATTTCTTCTCTATTTGTTGACTTTGGCCTGACTATGTGTCAGTGTCCAGGGCTCACCACGAGGAGGTAGTCAACATGAGCTGGTGCACTGGTGTGGGAAGATGTTGAAGGACAGGAAAATTTTCCTGTCAGTGCTGGGTTTGAACTCACAACCCAGGGGTTGTTAGTCCAAGAGCATAACTACTCAGCCACCACACAGGGTGAATACTAGATGCAAATAAGAACACCCCACATTAAAACTTACGTTAATATAACAGCATAAGAAGTTAAAAAGTGTGTGAGAATATTAAAGAAAGTGAGAATATTAAAATATTTCGATATGAATTGTAACAAGTCAGAAATTGCAAAAAAAAAAACACCTGTAGATAAATGACTGCTGCTCAGATAGAGCAAAGTGCGTGCACACACATGCATACAATAAATACACATTTGCATGATAAAGGCACTCACAAGCACAGAAGGCAGAGATTTGCTACATACATTTCTCCAAAACTAGTCATGGGGAATGGATATCACAAGCCTCTTAAACATTGCAGCAGTCATGGTTTTGCATGGGAGGTGGAGAGAGGGATGAGAGGATTTCAATTGTAGTGATGTGAATGGATTAACAAATTAATTTTTTTAAAAAGAAGGAAAAGAAAGAGAAAGATTAAAAAAAAAAAAAGTGCCTCACGTTCCACCAAACTTGCACATAAATTCGTTTACCAGTGAAATTAAAAGAAGAATAAAATAATACCTCCCTTCATCCCCCTCCTTCCCCATCCCCCTCCTTCCCCATCCCCCTCCTTCCCCATCCCCTGGATGAAACTTTGTACTAACTAATAAAATAACAGAAAATTGACTTAAAAGACAGACATCATTGAGTTTAACAGAACAGGATCCAGGAATTGGGGAAACCAACAAACCACGCCTGAATCCCTGAACCACCCTTGGATCTGATTAGAATATTCACCCCTGGATACGCCAAACAATGCCTGGATCCTGTCTTCGTAATAATACCTGGATCCCCATTAGGAGGGGGGGGGGGGGGGGGGGGGGAGTGGTTATCAGAACTCAACAAACACCCCATGAATCCAGCAGTGGTTAATATTATGAACCAAACTTCAATGCATCAACAGTATTCCCTATTATGAGTATTGGGTTTCAAAATGGAGGCTGTAGATTATCTGGGATCTCCCCAGCCACTGAAATCTCCCAAACACAAAGAATGTTGTAGGAGCATCAGTGTAGAGGAATTTAACTTGTGAAATCATAAACTCTAATTAAGCAACTGATACCCAGCCACCTGTGAAGCTCATTGACAATGTCCAAGATGGCTTCACAGGCAATTATGTACCGAGTGGACTTGGCAACAGAATGCAATTAGCAGACACCTTAGCCATCAGAGAGGGACAGAGCATCCAAATCTCAAGAGAAAACCATTGTCCTTCTGCATTACTATCCCCATTATCCACACCATTTCTGCCAGAAATTTAAGACTCCCACTAACCATAGTTATAGTTCAGGCTATAGAAAAGAATGATGCACAAATGAAGAGAGTGTGCAACCATGACAATGTAACAATTGCATGTGGAATGACAATAATTCAAAAGTTGCTTAATTTCAATGAAGTTATAAATTAAAGGAAGAAGAAAAAGTTCTGGCCCCTCTCCCAAGTGCATCATAATTGTTGTGTTATTCTGTTGCTCTCTGTCAACTGCCTGATCAGTACTGGCAGTAGCGGTGCAAGTAACAACTCATAGACAATCAATAGCTCTAGCCCACTTGGACCAATCAATATGGCCGCTCTACAACACTTTATTCAGTACACTGAACATACAATAGAAGTGGAGCATGCCAACTTCACCTGCCCCTAACCTGAGTGGATTATTGTGCAGGAATGGGTTGATAATGTTCATTTGCAGACCAGAGCATATGGAATAAGGATAATATTTACTCTGTTTTTTTCAATATTGCACAACAAAGCTTTTTGCATGCAAACTGATTGTGACACATGAGGTGGAAATGGATTGACTCTTGTTCTATACAGAGTAAGTGTAGTCTCTACATGGCCGCCCTGGCTCTTCTTTTTGAGAAAACATTTTGGCAGTATAAAATAAAGAAAAATGGGTTTAAAAAAAGAATCAATTAAAGTGGCTGATAACTATTTTTTTAGTGAAGTTTGATCCATTATTGATTTGAGGTACTTCCTTTGTCCTTGTTCTTAGTTCATTTTGGAATTATTGGGTCCGCAGCTTGCAGCCAACTGAAGCTTGCAGCTAATTGAAGCTTGCTGCCACCTAGAGCTAACTCCATCTAGAGCTTGCTGCAACCTAGAGCTTCTTAACTCACATGGAGCTTGTTGCCACCTAGAGCTTCTTAACTCCACATGGAGCTTGCTGCCATCTAGTCGACCTGAAACTTGATGCCCCTTTGAAGCTTGATGCCACCTGGAACTTGCTGCACTGAAATTCAGTCAAGAATAAATTATCATAATAACTAAGCTAAAGAAGTAAAATTAAAGATTTGAAATGTAAACTGGTAAACAATAGGAATGCTATGCATAGAAACATACACAGATAGAGATAGAGTTTCTGAATGCTGAAGCCCTGAAGGCCACCAGGAAGCTAATTAGCTGAACATTTAGCAGCGACAGGCTGGCTGTAACCTGAGAAAGTTACTCAGGAAGTGGAACTAGTGAACTGAAATAAGGCTGTAGCAATAAATAGTTCAGATTATGTCACCAAAAATTGGCCCTCCCCTCCCCCAAAATAGTAAACAAACAAATTTTTGGTAAATTGACTTTGGGACATTCCCTGTTGAGAGCAAAATTGAGTCATAAAAATACACACATAGTATACTGAACCTTATGACCTCAAAACTGACAATATCACAACTAATAGTAAAGAAGACAGGTTGCCATGTCCATTGTGACCACCAGTCAAAGAAAAACAGCTAGCAAATCACAGCACACAATTGAATACCACAACATTCATGTTCAACTCTCACCACTTTTCTTTGGGAAACCTAGCCATGTGGAACCTGCTTATTCCATTTTTAGATTTAAAACTTGCAGCTCCATCTCCAAGAGCACTCATATGCTCCAAGAACATCAATTGGGTCAGTCAGGAAGCCTGACCACTGTCAGGTGTATATAACAACAGGATCAGCGAACTAATGGCATGCCCATACTGCACACTGGAGTGGGTTCACTGGAGTCCACACTAAAACAATGTGTTTCATCCCGAACCCATGGGGTCATGTGAAGCCACCTGAAAAGGCTTAAGTGGCTTCAGTTTGGTATTCCTGTGGTTTTATGGTCGATGTCCGTTATTATGGTTCTAGCAACTAATAAATTATGCTGTTTGCAGTTGATATAAACTACACGAAAAAAATTACATGATATTTGAGGAGTAACATGTGAGCCCTCAATTAATCAGTGTATGCTGGTACAGAATCTGGTTTAGCATTATGCCAGTATGGACAACAAAAAGAAGGTTGAAACTTTCACTTGATGGAGAGCTACAAATCGTTTCATCGATGGACAGACCCAAGTTATCAAAACACAAAGGAGTATAATTATAAACACCCACCCTTACCACAATGAGGTGTGAATTAGTTAAGCTCAATTCCAAACACTGGCAAGCTTTTTACAGACAAACCTTTGAAGAATGAAATTCCAAGTGCTGTAATCTTACTGGAAGGTCACAAGAGTGCAGCAGTTGTACTGGGGAAAGCCTGGAGAAAACAGCAGCTGCAAAAGAAGCTGTTTTTGAATGACCTTACTCAGAGACAGCTGATACAAGACAAGTAAGCTTGAGAGACTGATAGTAGAGAAGACACTAGTCTAACTGTTGGTGCATAATCCTTAAAAACACAGTTAGACATTTGATTGCTGTTAAAAGCATGGAGAGTAAAAATTTTGTTTCCTGCTAATGACTGACACATCAACCAGTTTGTCTCTAGACTGGCACCCAGTCATTCCCCACTGCCTTATGTCATGTCATATCCTAATCACTCAGGAAATCTTAGGGATAATCACTGTCATAAACAGCATGGGTGAAAGCAAACAGTGAAGCCTTCTCAAACCAGACTTACATATTTGTCCAGTTTTTTAAAGTTTTTTTTCCCCCACCCATATCACAAGGAAACTTATTGAGTGACCCAAATATTACCAGTGATAGAAGCCTGGATGAAGGGAAATCTGAGCTAGAAGAGGATTAGCAACAGTGAGAGCGGGCACACAAGTTACACGATCCTGTTCACTTCATGACAGATCAGAGGTTACCTCATATAGAAACAAAAAATGTTACTCCTAGCTGAATATTGTACAGCTTATTAAGCTTTATGATGCAAGGAGACACACCCAAACAACAACCATAATATTCCTGCACCAAAGGACTTGAGACACTGGTTTGTTTCAAAGAGCTCTAGTAGTCTAGTATGCTTTTATACATCCTTAAAATTACTTGTATCAAGGGGGGGAAAAAAATAACAAAACAACAACAACATACCCTAGCTCTACAGTCCGGCCACTTGCTTCAATCAAGCAAGTTTACCACCATCATCTATGCATCACTTCCAATGCATGTAAATACCTATGTACAACGACCAGGTTGAGAATGAGTGTTATAGGGTCTTAAATACCTCGGTCATAATGTAATGTTGTGTTTCCTACACACACCTTAGTGGTTCATACATCAGAAGCCATCTTATAGCAAATGCTAGGAAATGCCTTTACACCAATTGACATTACACAAATATTGATCATAATGCAATAGAGTGTGCATCCCCCTATTTACATGATACTTACCATACCAAAAACAAAGCAGTAAAGTGTTACGCCAGCAGCCCAGACATCAACTCCCTGGCCTTTGAAGGAACTTGAAGACGACTCTGGGTACACATGCACACACAGAGAGTAATCACATGACAACATTGAATATTAATTACTTGGCCTTGGGGACACATGCTTTTCACCACAAGACTATCTAAAGTCCACTGCATGTTTAGTCACTCAACTTCATATCTGCTTGAGTGTGTCAGGTTTTGAGGCTGAGATTTAATCGATTTCAACTCAACCTCTCGTGAAATACTTGCACATCAAATTAAACACAACCCACAGCACATTATGAGCTGATCTTCACTAATGTTTACTCAAATGAAAGTATGTTGGTTAGCAAAAATGGAGGAAATGAAAACAAAAAAGATGGAGGAATGTTGTCTATGCAACAAAACTATGCGAAGGGTTTAAAAAAAAAAAAATTAAATCTATAAATGATTAAATTATATAATATACATAATTTTAATTTCCCATTGTCATATCAGGTGTTTCCCCACCCAGTCTGAGGTGGAATTTAATCAACTTACTGAGTGTCTCAGGTGCCATGAATGCAGGGGTCCCCGCAAACATGGTCACTTTGGCTCCACTTCTCTCAATCTCCTCAGACACACCAAAGTCTGCGATCTACCAACAACAAAAAAATGAAACGATAGTGCACCACACTATATTGAGACCATCAAATGGACTAGTCCAACCTTGATGATCCCTGAGTCATCCAGCAGTAAGTTTTGTGGCTTGATGTCTCGATGGATGATGTGCTGAGAGTGCACTGCACACATGAAACACAGACAAAGCAGCACCTTACAATCATCATCATCCTAACAACTCCATTGTAAACTTGGAAGGAAATGCACTCACAATACTCAAGGCCAAGAATAATGTCTACAAAGTAATCTCGACTGAGGGCCTCTGAGAATGTCTCTTCCATAGGTAGGGTGTCTATCACAGGGCTAGTCAGTTGAACAAGTGGATGAATAAATGAAAAGTCAATTGTGAAAATTGCATTATGACATTTTGGCCTCATCTTGAGCTTACCCTTTCTGAATGTATTCAAACACTGTAATGCCAATAGGAAAATAGATTAGGCATACAATAATATAGAGCAGTAACTAAGCCTACCTAATATGAGCTCGTTTTCTTGAGGATCGTCCAGAACTTCAAACAGATGAACCACATTAGGATGGTCTAGCTTCTTCAGAATGGCAATTTCTCGCTCCATATTTTCCCATGGGGTTCTTCTTGCCTTTCTGTCTGGCCGACCACGCGCTACAGGGAGTTCAAACGAAACCCTCGATTCAAACTTTCTTTTAGGAACAATACTCATAGACTAATTTATTAATTTAAAAAACATCATGCTAAGATAAACTTAACTAGTATAACTAAAATATATTTTATAAATGATGGACTTTCACATATATAGATAAGTGCAAGGATAAGGCAACTGTAACATGTGGTAAGTGGTAAGTGGTAAGCTGGTTTAATACTGCTCCATTATATCCATTCATGAACTAATTATGTGTGGAAATGCAGCTGCTAAAACTTGGAAGAACAGCAAAATGAAGCACCTGTCGAATCCAACAATCATAAAGCCAGAGAGTGTATTCCTAGGCCAAGAAAATATGGGGATAACCATGGAGATCCAATTGTTGTCTTGGAAATCTCAACTATGATAAGAGAGTGAGGGAAGGGGGAAGAGGTGGGTGGGTGAGTGAGTTTTTGGCAAGAAAAGATGGGAATATCAAGTAATGAGGTCTCCTGGCTGAACACCAACAACCCTCAAGATTTCTCTACAGCCAGCTTTAGCTTGTTCACCTTGTGCAAAACTTTTTGCTGAACTTGTTCTTTGTGTGTTTCATGTGCCACTTACGTGTGCATGTGCATCATTTAGAATTCTAAGGCAAGAACACAGTACAAAGGGGACGAAGCAAGCTACCACAACTGTTTTTATTTAGTATTGAGCAATTATCGAATACTTTTAATTGAGAGCTAACTACATGCACCTCCCAATACAGTAGTGATTAGCATTATGATCATACACAATGGCCGATGCACAGATTTTGACAGAAGTTTGCATCAATATTCTTCAAGGGATTACTCAAACTTGTTGTAGTCTTCTTTTACTATTCTGCCCTGTCATTTAATTGAAAATACATATCTTTGAGCTTCATGGTGGCACCCTACCTGCACACCACAGTAGGCCAGATTGCCCATCCCATAATGGAAAATAACTTATTTTGTTCTGGAACATGCTCACAGCCAAAAAGGACAATTCACTTCACAATGTACAATTACTCTGCAATTATAAACCTGGAAATCCGCCTTTTTTGATCAGTTTCTTCTTATTCAGGATTTTCATTGCCTAGGAAAGGAAAATAGTAAACAGCTAAGAGCCTGCCAAGAATATTTTAAGCTGGTATTACCTACATAAACAGAATCATTAGCTAATATTACTTACATAAACAGAATCATTGTTGTCTGTTGCTTTCCGCACAATGCCGTAGGCACCCTAAAATAAACAGTGCTTCTAACAATTTGTGAGAATATGTTATATAGACTATACTTACCTGACCAATAATATCCAAAACTTTGTACTGATTCAACTGGGTATAATCCTTAGATGCAAGAATCACACACCAAACACCGATACATAACCACATCAACAACAACAAAAGTTGTGAAAGACATTCTCATTTGAATGAATATACCTAATACCTGATATTCTTTCTTGGTTATGAATGGTGTATCAACTGTTGGTTGCCTCTTCATAAGACGTGAAGTGCCAGGAATCTTGGGCGAACCAGAGACTGTCAAAGAATTGGACAAATTTATTGTGCCAGGCTCAGCAGAATTAGCTCTCATTCGAGTATTTGGGTGAAATTTAGGAAGTCCAATAACAGGATCCTACAGAATCACTCACATGAAAAAGCACTACAGTACATTACAAATAGGACTAATAACCTTCAATGGCCTCAACGAATTTGCAGAACTTGAAACACAGTTGATGCCATCATTCTTGGCAGATACAGTGAGATTATTACTTCCACTTGATGACATCGTGGGAGATTAACAGTGATTTACACCTCTTTCAGAGTTATGAGTAACACAGTAGTACTGAAGCTTTAATTGGCTGTTTAGGGAAAAGAAAAACAATCCTTATTATACAAAGACCTCATATCTATACTGAGAGTATAACAGATTAGCTTGTAAACCAAGCTCATTTTATTATCATGGCCTGTAGCATCACGTAGTTGTAGATAGCTAGCTCCGCTATTTCAAAACTTTAGCAAATATCACTACAAAATTACACTTGATTGTCTGCAGTAGAACAGTTGTTTTGTTTTTTTTAATCAGCTGCCACAACTTTGCGTAGCCAGTAATATATTTGGAAACCTGCTGTAGCCAGTAATATATTTGGAAACCTGCTGTAGCCACCCCAATCAACATAAGCCATCTCCTTACAGAGTTTCAGAAGTAGGGTTAAGTAACACCACAAAGCCCTCTTAGATCAAACTTACTTCCTACTATTAACTGCAACATCAGATGAACAAGGAAGCAACCTATGTCATATCCCTGTACTAGCGGTTGTACCAGTAGTGCTTACTTTTCGTTGTTCAATAGCCAGCGTCACAAATGTGTGCAACTCCAACCCCTTTCGCCTAAATACACCACTTACGTAATTGACGACACAGAAACCTTACAGCACCGCTGGGGTTTGGGGTTCAAGTTCAGATCCAGTGTGGCCGGTTGCCTTCATGTTAACCTAAAACTTCCATCCGTGTTTGTTCCTGTTAATATCTTCTTTGTTTCATGCATGTTCTTTTCTTCCTTGTGTTTTACTATTTTCACTACTGCAACGGAATAAAGAGGAGAAATCAAAACTTTGAAAAAAGAAAATGAAAGCTATTAGTATGGGAACCGCTCCTTATTTACATAATGTTTGTAAATATGGCATGTACTTTCATTACTTCTAGCCAACATTGATAAGATAATGGTTATTGTTCAGGAATTATGAAAAAGAAAAATTGTAACTAGATTATCCATGAATTAGGATTTCTTAAGATTAGGCCAAGAAAGTGGGCATGCATAGTATAGATACTGGTGGTACCTCACTAACACACATTATTAACTTGAAGGTACTAGTGTTACAAAAAAAAACCCTGTCTGACCAGTTTTGCATAAAAGCAGTTGTTCCACATGACTCAAACCTCTCTTTTTGTAGCCACGCCCCTCAGGGTGGATACAGGATTTTCAAAAGGGGAAGGGGTCAAAAAATTTTAAAAAAAACATCAACCAAGTGATGTTAAAAGGAAAAAGAAATTAAAAAACAACAAAAAAAAACAAAAAAAAAAAAAAAACACATTGGTTTTGAAACTCAGTGTTTGTGACTAGTTGAAACCAAACCATGAATAGTGACTGACTTTAAAAGCTTCGTTGCTGCTTCAAAATGCATGAGTGAGCATGATATACTTTTGGTATATTTTCTTAATAAGGTAATGTCCATTGGCTTCTGAGAATATTCAGAAAGAAATTACCACACTATGGACAATCTCCAGAATATTTTAAACTGGTACTCCTAACACTCAGCTGCAGATAAAAAGTTTGGTAGATCATCAGATATCCTGAGGTTACAAAATTAACTGGGGAAACTACTAAAAAGAGGGCAGATCACTTTAAAGATATTAGAAAGAAAACCATAAAATAGTGGTGAGGAAAATTAAGAGGGGTTAAAATACTAGAGCTCTGGGCATGGTCTATATTTGAAGCACTATGTTTGTTTTCTTTTAGTATTTTTCTCCTTAATTTTGTTATATTCCATTTTATTTAATTTCTTTAATTTAAATTTATCCCAAATGGCCTATTTCTTGGATTTTCATTTTATTACCTTTAAAGTTTCTGTCTTCCCTAAAAAAAAATTTTTACCCCCTTTAGTTTTGTAAAATTTAGTTACTTTTATTTCACTTTAAATTACCCTTGACAGAATTTTCACACTTCAGTAATATCAACCTATATCCACCATGCTGTGAGTGACCATAATCACAAGGGCTCTAGAAAATTATAAAACCACCAAGCAAGTTAATGGTTTTCAGGATTGGCAGTTCACAGACTACATATTTTCCCTCTATTCCCTTTATAAGTAAAAGATCCATTTTGCTCATAGGTTGCTGATGGATTTCAGTCTTTTTTTCTTTTATTTTCTTTTTGGATTTTCCTTTCTTTCCTGTCACTAATTTCAGTTTCCCCCCCATGACTTTTTCCAAAAAGGGGTGGGGGATCCTGACCCCCTGGACCCCCCCCCCCCCCCCCCCCATACCAATCCTGCCCCAATATTGAAAGGAAATTTAGCATCTACCAACAATAATCCTTATCTTGTGACTACTGACCAGAAAGTGGTGCAAGTACATGCCATATATTATAACTAATGAAATGGGGAAGCACTCCCATATAAGGTGGACCACCATCTGATACTTATGATTCCTTTTTTTTTCCCCTCATATTTTCGAAGAAAAACTGAAAGATTCCCCCAGCCCTTCCCCTTCTTGAGCTCCATTGGCTGCCTAACTGCTGAACCAATATCATCCCAAACTTTGGTTCAACCAGCTTAGCCTAAGGAGCAATATGGTATGGGTCTGTCAGCCTTAAGTCATCAATGGCAATATTAAAAATATATTTTATTTTAGTTGTTTGTTGTTGTTGTTTTTTTGGTCCAGTGGTCCAAAGTTATTTCATCCAATTCACACACTGCTACATTGGAAAATAACCATTGTTGGCACATTCAAGAGGAAATTTTGATGGGGGGGGGGGGGGGGGGGGAAGGGTATAGGAGTAAAAGGTCACACAGGAATAACTCCACAATAAGTAATCTAGGATCTTACCTGCGATGTGATTAAAGGTGTGGTAGGTTGGACTGCTACACACACACAGTGGGTATATTGTGACAGTTATAATATTTAAGAATACATGAAAGAAATAGTTTATACATACCCTTCCATGACTGCTGGGAAAATAACAAACCTATACATAAAGATCAAATAACTGATAGGTTATTTAGGATCATTAATTGATATTAACCTGTATATTAACTTGTGAAAAACCAGACCTTCTGCTTCCTGTACTTACAAACTTGTTCAGTTAGCTTTATGAGCCAAATAGGGGGCTGTGGATGCACCTCCTTTTGAACTCACTTGTTTATAATTTATTTTGTGTGATCAATTACTGATGGTTTGTAAACTTGTTTTTCTAACAATTATTGTACTTTAAAGTTTGGTTTGTAAACACAACTTGTGGTTACTCATGAAGTAATTTAATGGCTCTATCCTATGCCAACTACCACCAATCCTGGATATTGCCCCTCCCCCAGCAACCCCTAAAAATTCAAGACAATTGGTCCAGACTACTGGGAGGAGATAGAACACCCACACCACAGACAGACATGAAAATCAATTATAGTAAGATCGTAATTGTAATTGGTGTTCATTGTATTTTTAAGAAAGGAAAAAGAAAAAAATTTTTGTTGTTAGGGAGAATACATTTTTCCAGGTTTTCAGTGTGTGAATTGGTAGTTGTTTATGGTGGCATGGTCATTTCTGGCAGACTAATGTCAGAAGCTACATTGAAAACACGGAAAGAGTAAAAAATAAAAAAAAAATTATTAAAAGAGAGGGAAAATTATATTTTGCAGTGGTATAAAAGTTGCATGCACAGTACAGTGCAATCAACTTTTAGTTACATATATAAAAAAGAGAAAAGAAAAAAAGAAAAGGAAAAAAAGAGGTTAAATTAATTACAGGAAAGAATAGAAATAAAAATGTATCAATAAGTAGCTTCTGTATCAGTAAGTAGCTTCTGCATATACAACAACCTACTCCAGACTTACTACTGCAGGTCTACCAGTAAATATATATTATCTTAGTGTTAGTTTGACATGCAAACATCCCTTATAAACAGCATCTCATTCCAGATAGTAAAATTTCTAGAGAGCAATGAACTTCATTTGAGAGCGAATTAAAAAGAAACAATAAATTAATTTTGGTTTTTAGTTAGTGAAATACGTGCTTCCAATTTTCTAGAGTGGATAGGTGGTTGTGTGTTGGTGGCACAGTCATTGTAGCTATTCTTTTAAAATAAATGGTTTATTAGAAGCGAATAAACTAGGAATAGGTTTTCTGGCTTTGCATGGTCATATAAGAAATTATTATACACAAGAGTGAGAGAGGATGAAGATGGACAAATATATTTTGACTCAAGGATTTACACTAACCTTTAAAACAAAACCAAAAAAATGTTATGTACTATAAAATTCTTGACAATTGATTGATTTATTATCTTGTCGGAATTGGTTAAAAAAAAAATTTTTTTTTTTTTTTTTTTTTTTTTTAAGGATAACTAGCAAATAACTTGCAGTAGTTTTCAGTCAGCCTTCAGCCTCACAAACTTGCTGGTTTGCTTAATGTTTTATATGGTTATATGGGTGGGGGGGGGGGGGGTTTATGGAACATTTCTAAAGTAAATATTATGAATATACCTCCAGTAATTGTGTCCTTTTGAACTCACCTGGGTTATAATTCTTTCCGTTATTCACTGAGGAGGGGGTGGAGGTTTGTGGGGCATTGCCCCATTTCTAAGGTAAATATGAATGCACCTCTAAAATTACTATCCTTCTGAACTTCCTGTATGATCAAATTACAGTGTGGGTTGTAAACACAACTTCATCTAGAATTCCCCTTTGAACAGGATCATTTCATTAATAGGAAAGTTTATTTAATGGAACTATGCCCTAGCTCTAACCACATTCTCGCCAAACTGGACCAATGGATCTGTGAGCAACTCTGAGAAAATTTCATGCTATATTCTGGCCATTGGTTCAGGCATCTGGATGCATCACACATGGGACAGACAGACATACCTATCTGATATTCTAACCTTGGAAGCATGCTGCAGAGGGGTAGACTAGTACCCTAAATAGGTCAACAGTACTGTGAACTGCATGCCCCATGACTGGCTAAGGTCAAATTTGTTTCACTTATACCACATAGCATAAAATAAACTACATAATGGTATGTAATGAAACTAAAAAAAATTTATAGAGAAATAATTTTTCACTCAAAAAGACAGGTTTTGAAAGAAATCAACAAATGGGACAAACATTTTCAATTTAAATTCACTGTAAATTTAGTTACCTATAGTTACACAACTCAGAATGGACAACTTGGAGGGTTCAACTTTTCAATACAGTTCAGTTCAACTTTAGTGCTCTTAGAATAGTATGAATGAAAATTAAAAAATTCACAAATTAACAAAATTTGAAAAAGTCATTATTACCCAGAGAAATTTACCCCTTCAACATTTTTTGCGAATAAAGTGCGCTTGGGATATATTTGCGAAATATATTTGCGGCGGGCATAGGAAAGTGTAGATTTTAACACGTGCGCAGTAAGAGCAAAGGTGCCGCCATTTTTTAATTAATTTTTTTTTAATTTTTTTTTTATATTTATATATATTTCTTGCAGTGGGTGCCAATTTTGGAGCCTGTAAGGGATCCGGACGGAGTACGAGATTGTTCCTCCTCACAATGTCTTCTCAGGGTGCGTTTTCTCCTTTTCCGTTTAGCTAATAAAGCAGATAAGTATGTTAAAATTTTCATTTAAAAAAAATTTTTTTTTTTTTAAATAATTTATTTTGAACCTGTCAAGCAGCGGTTCTATTCTTTTAAAGGTTAATACTTAGTTGTAGGGTTAGGTGCTACTGAATTTAGGCTGGGCCAGGAAATACTTTAACTACCGCCATGAGAGAAGTGAGTCTGCTGTGCTCTGTCTCCATGACAATTTGAGACCCATTTTGGGGGAGAGGTCAAGTCCCACATGGACCCTTGCTTTTCCATAATTTTCTAGGGAAGGGTTTGGACGGCTGACATGAATTGTTCTGAGTCCTGTGAGAACTGGGGTAGTGAAAAATCATGCAACATTGGATCACTGTGTATATGCTGATCTTTGTGTATGCTGGTCTTTGTGTATGCTGGTCTTTGTGTATGCTGGTCTTTGTGTATGCTTGGGGTCAGCATATTTACAGTAAATTCAATAAATAAATGATCTTCCTCACTCCATGGGTGCCAATTTCATGTAAACTTGTAATCATAGTGGTGTGGCATAGTTTTAGGTTGAGCTGTATATACTGGACAATGAGTGAACATGTAAATTTGTGACTTGAGATTAAATTCATCTCGCCCAAAATTGACCACCGCAAGCTACTATAGCACAGCATATGCATAATCCACTTTTCAAAATTTTTTAATCCACCAGAAGAGTTGGAAGTTAATCTGCCCTTTATGGCATACAGCCAAATGGTAATATGGCACAAAATATGGAGGTATAAACTTCCATTTGCGGTCAGATTGAGTTTGAAGAATCCATTGACAGCGGGGACGAAGCAGCTTGGTTGCTCAACCCTTTCCTATGGAGGTGTTGTACCAAGGTGCAGTGTATTTCATTTTTTAATTCACTGGGTGATTATATTCATGGACTTTATTTCCTCTCCTCCCTCTCCGCCCCCTCCTCTTCCTCCTCTTTTCCCAACTTAGAGGACTGCCGTGGCTATGGGGAATGTTTCTAAGCTACCAAAATGTATCAGAAAATACTTCAAGTCATTGGCTTTCACGTGATATTTGTTAGGTATTTGTATCAAATTTTGAAATCTTTGTAATGGGAATATATTATACCTCGAGTTCAAACTAAGTCAGTGGTCAATCTGTTGTTATAACAACCAGGTTAATTAATTTTACTATAAATCACCACTCCCTTTTCCAAGGGACTCAGAATGAAACTGTCAGTCGGTCATATTCTTTTGAATCAAACCACACAAATAGAAATCAGTAACGTGATTTCTCCCATGCCAAAATAATGTGTGGAGTGGGCAAAGCGCGTGAACTAATGTACTTGGTGAGCAGGGTGCAGAGAAATTCTGGACCTTGTGGAACTCATCCTGATATGATTGTATTGTGTTCCTGTGTTGTTCAAATCTCATATAAGATAATCACTGTTTGAATATATATTGGGTAGTGATCATTCACAACTGATCGGTTCATTGCTTTGGTGTTATAAACTTTATCTCATGTTTATCTAATAACCATTGTAGAATATATTTTGTAATTGTATGCAAATGTACTTTGAGATGCTGCATCTTTACGATGTGGAACTTTTTAAGTGTGAATGATACATGTTTCGTTCTTTTTTATGTTATGCCTTCTGATGTGTGTATACTGTGGTTTATTTTTGTGTTTTCTCCCTTTATAGGTTATGTGCCGACAGGTTATGCCCAGCAACTTCCACAGCCACCTACAGCGTTAGTCTTTTTTAAAATTCTATTAATTTTTTTAATTAACTAATTTAAAAAAATTTTAAATCATAACGCTGTAACAATGTGTTGTCATGTCATATTGAACTTGTTGAATCACAAAGATATCTTCTCTCCCCCCCTCCCCTTTTTTTACCTCTTCCCAACAATTCCTGTGGATTGTTGTTGGATTGTGTCAAATTAGTTATGTGGGTCTAGTTCTGGCTTGCCCAATGTGTAATTTGAATGACTGTAAAAGATGAGAATGAGGATTCTTTTATTGTAGTGCATGAAGAGTTTTGCTATGATTCACGCAAGGAACTTTTCTGCTATGATATATTTTCTCTTTTAAACAAAACAATTGGATTAAATCACCTGACCATTTCTTTTTTAGTGTGCCTTTCTAACTATCGGACCTTTCATTTGTCCTTTAATTTTAATTGCAGTCCCATAGGTCTCTTTGTGCACTACAGGCCTGAATTTTACTGGGATTCTATCTGGTCTAGAGATTCATTATTACAGAAGCATCAAATTTGCATGGCACGAAAGAGAAAGAGAATTGGCTTCATATGTAAATGGATTCAAATACATTTGCAAAATGCTTGATTCACCATGAGTATGTACATTATTTTCTGTTATATCAGGTAACTTTTGGTTTCATGCCACTCATATTTTTTTCTCTCTCAGTTATGGTCAGGTAACTGGTAGTGAAGTTCCTGCTCCACCTCCTCCACAAGCTGGAGCTGTGTCCTCTACGGCTTATGGTAATCATGATTATTATAGTAGCTGGTGTGGTAGTAGAGTAGTGCTTGGTAAATGATGATGATGAGTGACTGGGTGGGATGGTGGGCATTATTTGGGGTGATTTGTATTAATGTAGTAGGCATGCCATGTTGTATGATAGATATTATAGCAATAGCTGATTCACAATTTAAAAATATTGAGTTGCTATTTTACTTCATCCAACACTGTAATGGACTATTTATTTATCGAGCATTTGTGGGAAAGATATCAATATTGTGTGACATTGATTTAGCAAATCCTACTTGATATTGTGAACCTGTCATGGTGCTAGATAATGCAAGTGTTTGTCTTCTTTCTCAGTTCGTAACAAAATGTGATGGAACTCTATACTCCTAACCCAAAAATAATTCAGGAAAAGCTGAGGCACCCTGTTTAGGGATACAAATTCTAAGTTTGAAGTGTTGTTGGAAGTAGAGAATACTTTCTATATAAAAGTAAGGGAAAAAAGGTAAAGCTTTCACTTGCTGCATCAGAAAAAATAGGAGAACCAAGTCTTTTGCACTCGTTTAAAATTCATTGCTAATAACAATGGCTGCAGCTTATCTCATCATTAGAATCGCCATATTGGAGCTTACTTTCTCAAGTTCCTGTCCCCATCAGTTAACTCTTATTGAAGGCACAGGTCTTCTCGGCTTCTATTGGATTCAAGGTTGTATTGGGCATAATTTTGTAATGAGAAACACTTTTTTATGGGCATATCCAGTCATATTGCTTATACCTTTTGTTGAACAATTAAGTTACATGTGCATTAACTGAAGCCTTGCATGTATATAATTCATAATCATCCATTGGATTAAGATCTTGAAATTGCTTGACTGATTGCAGATTACACTAAAACATTTCGTATCAGCCGAGTGGTGCATCTAGCACTTAACCCAAGCTTCACAGCAGGATACGATGGCAAGTTTGTACTATTCCGTTCCTGCACTTTTCGGCAGGCTACGCCAGCCAGGCAGGCTCCACTGCCCAGCCACCAACTATGCCTGCCACGTCTGTGTCGTACTCAAACAATACTGGTGTATCGGGTATGCCCTCCAACCCTCCGGCTATGAATTACTCTGGATATGTTGCTGCGCCTCCGCCACCACTGATGACTGGTGCTGATGGAGGTCAGTACGGTGTGTGCCCTCCTTCACCGCCTAGCCAGACTGCAGGGACTGAGGTGGGTCTATCTCATTGTGGTCACATCATCTGCATCATCTGCTTTGTGTTCTGTTGTATGAGTATAGTAATTTCATAATTTCATTTTTTTTTTCTTTTTTTCTTTTTTTTCTTTTCTTCTTTTTTCTTTTTTGTGGCTGATGGTGCGCATACACCAATGAGGCATCTAAAACCAGATGTTTAAACTGACCACCTGGGAATATCAAACTGGTTGAATAATCCCATAGTTTATATTAAACACAGAAGCTCGTTTTTCTGGTAAACATTTAGTTGTGATGATGTAACTCCAGAATCATATTGATATGTGATGTCATCTAGCTGGTTTGTGTTAGCAAAGTGCTTGGGATATATTAAGACCGCAGTTTTGACAGTCTAAAGAGAGGAGTGATGAGGCCATACTAGTCTTCGAGATGTGGGGCATCTTTTGTGATGATGTCACTTTCAACTATTCAGCCAACCATCTGTTAAGGGGATCTAATATTTGTTCTTGCAGGGCATCCAGCAGTTCTCAACATCATTCATTAAATAGTTTGCACAAAGTAGGAAAATATTGTTATTAATTATTATGAGTAAAACTTATCGGTACCTTGTCTGGCCGCTACCAAAGGTGGCCATTTATATAACTAACAAACAGGGGGAAAAGAGGACCTTTTATTTTCCTGCAAAGATATGTGAATTGTGTATTTGATGTGACAGTCTTGATGTAATTTCTGTGCGAGAATAAATATCATTTGAGGGATTTAAGTTTTGTTTATAATTTTGATATTGCAGTACTTTCGTCCTCATGTTTTTGTATTTATTTTTAACCATATCCTTGTTCTGTATCCGTCTCTCCATTCTATTTTTTTTTCTTCCTGATTTTCCTTGTGTAATGCATTGTGACATTAATAGTTATTGCGGGTATTTTGAGCTGATAGGGTCTTGTGACAGTTGTGCATATTGTATTCCCGAGTATGTGCTAATCCGATAATAAAAATTATATGATACCAAATTTAATGGGGAATGAGTCAATGAAAGAGTTATTTGTTTGTTAATGCAAGTATGTTGTGTGAACATACACTGATCTGGTGGCTGTAGATAGAAATTGCCCCCCCCCCCCCCCCTTTTTTTTAATAGCGATCATTTTTCTCTTGTGTTTCCAGGTTGGCTATGGGCAGACTGGAACTGCTCCTTCCATCCCTATCCTTCCTCCGCAAGGTTTTGGTCGCCCTCCAGTTGATCTGGGTGGTCCTCCTAGTGGGCGTTACAATCACCCTCAAGGGCCCCCACCCAAAATGCTCCAGGGTCCTCCTCCAGGAAATGCAGGAGGGTATGGAGTTGGGCCTCCTCCGAACACGGGTGGTCCCTCTAATATGGGTGGTCCCCCTAATATGGGTGGTCCCTCTAATACGGGTGGTCCTCCAAACATGGGAGGTCCTCCAAATATGGGGGGCCCTTGTGACATTGGTGGTGGTGGTGGTGACAATTACGGTGGCTACGGCAGCAGAGGAAGGCGGTAAGACTTGCTAATATCAAAATGTTATGGCAATAATGAGTGCATGCATGTGTACATGCTCTGGTTTTCCCTTTAAAGTTCATTGCAAGGTGGTTGCTCTAGTCAAATGTATTTTTTACCGATTCATTTTATTAATTTTTTTATAGAATCCAGCTACATCCCACTGCATTATTTCTTTCTCTTTTTTTCCTTTCCTATTTGAGTACAATTTAATGGCTATTTCTGGTGTATTTGATGATGGCTACCAATTTTTCTCCTTGTTTCAATACACAAGCTAAGCCTCCGTACATTCAAGGGACCAGTAAATCCAGTTGTGTGAAGGTTATATGCATATACTTTTGATTAATGGGTGAAATTATTGAATTTTTAAGCAAGCCCAGTATTGCATAGCCTTTGTTTACTGAATCACATTAGGAAGAGATGAGCGAGCAACAATTTTTAACATGCTATGAGTAGACTTAAGCTTGAAAGCTGAAATACTTAACGTAGCTAGCTGGATCCTGTACACTCCATCTGTGTATAAGGATGTAAAGAAACTTAGTGTAATGTTTCTGTGGTGGTGTTTTGAACTAGCTAAGCAATGCGGGGCTTATCTTCATGTAGTGAACACAATTATTAGCACGGATTATGAGCCGTGGTTTCGTACACTGCAAGATTCTATTGTGTTTTTTTGTTTCTTTTTGGGTTTTTTTCTTTGTGTGTGCATGGATGTAATTTGTGTGTATATATATTTATTATTTTGTTGTTTTGTTTTGTTATTTTTTTAAATTTTTTGTTTGTGTGTAAGCTCGCTAACTAGAAAGAAACAGTCTTTCAACAAATAGGCAAAAAATGTTGAAAAATGACTTTCAACTTGTGGCAACCTATGCAAAGGGAGCAGTACCTTCTTTCAGATGAATATGTACGAATGATATAGGACATCTGCCCATCATAACTCAGAGCTTACAGAAGAACAGTCTTACTAGCAATAACTATGATAATGTAAAAGATAGGCTATCAAGTGTGTAGAGCTTGCTCATCTATGAATACGAATGACTTTCATTCCAACTATGAATTAATACACTGATCTATTATTTCTGAAGATCTGGATGGATAAATGCTTGTCTAATCAGTGTTTGCTAAGTGTCTACTTTTTCAACTTTAATAATTCAGTGTTAAATCTTATAATCAAACTGGATAAATTTAATTTTCTTTTATGAGTAGAAAAACAGATATCAATGAGCTTCACTCCTTTGCTCTTCTATCTATTTTTTTGTGGTCTTTTCAAGTTGAGAAATATGGTACAGCATGAGTTATGATTTAATATGTAGGTTGTAAATATTTATTTCCTGCAATGGTTTTTATGTTCTGTCAAGTTCAAATGTGGATTAGATTCATATGTTCCTTTCTTCTTTTTCAATTTATTTTTTTTTGTTGACACCCTTCTCCTGATATTTTGCTACCTGCATAAACTCAATTAAAGTAAATATTCACTTTAAGGTGACCACTACAAAATAGGACAACAGTATGTGTGTGTTTATCACATGTTGATATTTTGTGATTAAAATTTATGGGTGTTAGTTACTGTTATGGTTTGCAAATATGAGTTTGCTATTTTCTGTCAAATGCCATAAAAACCACTGTTTGTTTGTTATTATCCTAACAAATTTATTATCCAACATATTAAATAAGCGGTCAGGAGTTGGCGGAGTGACTGAGTAGTTATGCTCTTGGACTGACAACCCTGAGTTCAAACCCAGCACTGACTGGAAAACTTTCCTGTCCTTGAACAGATTCTTCCCATACCAGTCCACCCAGAGTGTCCTGATATTGGACCAGGCTTGAATCATGTCTGAAGAGAAGGGATTGTCTACTTTCATAATTACTAGTATGAAGGGACTGGATTGTTTCTGTTATTGCGAAGATGAAGAAAAATGATGGTGAAAGAAAAAAGGCATTTGAACAGCAATCAGAGTGTGTGCAGGCTGTTAGATCTGGGTATGTGTGAAGTGGTTGGACTTTATCAGTGTAAAAACTATGAACTGCTGACTGCTTTTATCCTAGCTATGTTGGTGGATGTGTTTTGTCTTCAAATTTTTTACTTTGTGACCAATTATTCATTGCTTCAGAAAGGGTACAAAGGAAGGAGGTTATGGATAGTGGGCTACCTGGAAATTTCAATTATTTTCTACTCGAACAGCAAATAGAATATGGCGTAATAATTTGCGACATCAAATTTTATGAAGAAATAATATCGAGATTTGTCATTAATTTTCTTGATTTATTGTTAATTTTTTATTACAATTTTATCTGTGTATGTGTGTTTGAGCATGTGTGTGTGTGTTTGAGCGTCTGTGTGTGTGTTTGAGCATGTGTGTGTGTTTCAGCGTGTGTGTGTGTTTCAGCGTGTGTGTGTGTTTCAGCGTGTGTGTTTGAGCATGTGTGTGTGTTTGAGCGTGTGTGTGTGTTTCAGCGTGTGTGTGTGTTTCAGCGTGTGTGTGTGTTTGAGCGTGTGTGTGTGTTTGAGCGTGTGTGTTTGAGCATGTGTGTGTGTTTCAGCGTGTGTGTGTTTGAGTGTGTGTGTGTGTTTCAGCGTGTGTGTTTGAGCGTGTGTGTTTCAGCGTGTGTGTTTCAGCGTGTGTGTTTCAGCGTGTGTGTTTCAGCGTGTGTGTTTCAGCGTGTGTGTTTCAGCATGTGTGTGTTTCAGCGTGTGCATTTTATTTATTTTATTTTTTTTTCAAGGTACAGTAGTTAGGGTATATTTTCCTTCCACATGTACAATACTGCTTTATTTTGTTTGTGCACCTACTACGAGGGAAGTGAACATTCTACTGTACTTGATTCTGTGCTTTCTCATGATGTTATGTTGCCTATAATGACTGTTTGGTTGGTCTTAACTTTCTACATTAATAATTTGAATCTATTTTGTGGGAGTTGCCACAGTTGGGCATTTTTTATGTAGGTTGCACAATATGTTTTTTATGTGTAGATGTTGCAGTTTATATTTCATCAGTGTTTTTGTGGCATGATATCCACAAATGCATATAAAATAATTCAATATGATGTGCAAACATGCCATGTTTTCTTCAATTCTATGGTTTTGGTGAATCTTGGTGTCCCGAACATTAAAACTCATATTGTGGTTTGTTCTAACGGTACCTTACCTCCCACAGTGGAGGCCAAGGAGGAAGTGGATTTATTAATAATCCAGATCCCGGTAAGTAATATTTATTGAGTATTTATGTATTTGTTAGTAGTGGTAACTTGGATTCGCTATGTGCTTGTATTGTTGTTTCTTTATTATGTTAATTAAATAATAAGTGTTGTGTTGTTAACAAACATCACTAAGCTGTGTTGGTTGATATAACATAATTATGAAAGGTTTAATGGTTAATGGTTTTGTCCCCATTTTCTCCAGTGATTTCTAAAGCAATTCCTTCACAATTGTTATACATGTATTAGGCTTCACTGGTCCCAATTTTTGTACATGGATATGCTGGTGCTTGGAAGTTGTTAACCACTAACTTCCTATTATTTGCCTTCCAAATGATTATTGCTATTATCAGCTTCAAACAATTCTACATGTTGGTTTTCAAACCCAGTGCATGAGCCTTTCCATCAGTATGTGATAAAATTTATAATTGGATTGTGTTACGTGAAGGTGTGTGCAAGTCTATGGTGGTTATGTTCGCGTTGAAGTTATGCAGTTGAATTTATTTTACTTCCTAGAGTTAAATCTAGGTCATGGTGGTGTTGTATTATTACTGCAACTTTCATCCAAGCAGTATACATAAGTACGAAACTGTCTCTCCAGACTCTCCATCAGTTTCACTATTATTGATCATTGTGCTCGGTGTACAGATTTTCTTCCTAACGTATTGACCACTGACAGTTTGAATCTTGAGGTGTAATCATAACCTATTGATTCATTGTTGATACAAATACCTTGTAAATGTCATGTTCTAAAGACGGAAATTAAAGGGCTCTTGATTGAAACAAAAATGATTTTCATTATTATTACTAGCACGTATATTGAACGTTGCCCAGGCTTGTTTCAACATGAAACATGATAGAATCCACTCAAGAGTACCATTTCTATACTTGTGGCTTCATTCAGATAACAGAGCTCATAAGTAGGCTTGCAACCAGCATAGCGCGTTGATTTTTAGAAAGGCCAGGAATTTTCACAAGCACAGTGTAATCAGATTCATTACTTTACATATGTTTTTGAGCATGTTCTTTGGAATGAAATGGACGAAGTTAGCTGTTCACTTATCTAACCAGAACAGTGGACGTTCCTCTTGGATCTAATAATTATAGCAAAAATTTCACTCCCAGCTTTCTCTTTCTGACTCATAGTGACTAGTGATTTTGGAACTCACTTGGATTATTATTTTTTGTTAGCTAACCTGTTCATTTAGCTAAACAGGGCTGTGGATGTACCTCTTGGAGCAAGTGTTTCAGTTGGGTTATAATTTTTTGGGTTTGATTAGATTACATATTGTGGACTGTAACAGCTTTGTGGTTGCTCATGCATAAAAAAAGTTTACACATGCATTTAAAAAATCTAGGTTTTTGTATCATGAAGCCCCCCAGAGTTGCTCCTGGGGTATTCTAACATAACACGTTACTCACTGGGTCAAGTTGTGTATGAATGCCAAATTTCAGGTGTCTAGGTTGGGGGAGGGGGGAAATAAGGAAGGAAAAAAGGCCAGTCCTGAATTCGAATCCAGGATTTCTCACTTAGTAGATCTTTGCCTTAACCATTGGACAATAGCTTTTGTAGGGTTTTTGTTTTTGGCTTTTGTAGGGGTTTTTTAATTCTATTTTTCTTTTTTTATGTGAGAAATTTAACCAGGGTTCTCTTTCAAAATTCTGTATGGTGATGAACCTAGCCAGGCACCGGAGCATCATGTCCATAAAGTTTCATCAAATCCATTCAGCTGTTTGGACGCCAAATCAGTGCATAACTTCAAAGACCTCTTTTATAGATACGATTTTTTTTAATAATTAGATAACTTGACGCATGCAAACAAAACATATTTACGAAATTGTTATTAACACACACACACCCACACACCCACACACACCCAATCTCTGTGCCCCACCACCATCATGTATTGTATGAACCCTTGGTAGACCCTCTGTTATCTCACAAATATGGTACCTGATTCCATCAAAGTTAATTTGAGATGTTGCTACACTCACTGAAATATTTTGTGTTCAAGTTGGCCAACATTGAGTTACACAATGAATTTTGATTACTTTCAACATGGAGATGTCAGCAGATGCCGTGTCCCACTAATAGACTGTTCTAGTGCAAGTTTGACACATGGTGTTAGACCGTCCCTTCCTGAAGTGTCAATTCTGCATGGAGTCCTTTTTTCCCCTATGTATTTTCAGCTTCTTTTTTTGCACAATGTCTGCAGTGGAAGGGTCTAAGGACTTTCAATGCTTAGTTGTTATCTTGTGACATAATTTTGTGTAATGCCCTGATGGTACTGTGCAAGGCAAATTCCTAAACCAGTGCACTTGATTTTTTAGAGTCTAAAAATCATCTTTATCAAAGTGTTAAAGCAAATCCTTATCACTTTTGCTCATTAGTTTCCTGTACCCACCTGGTAGGATGATTCTGAGAGCCATGGGCGTTTCATTACATGATTGTGTGTTAGTAAATCAAATTGTGGCACTCGGAAATTTACAAGACAATACAATTTTCTTCTAAAGGACCAATTTTCAGTATGCAGTATAATGGATACTTGCTATGTATCTCATCAAAGTGATAGGAAGTTGTCAGGAACCTGATTGGTATACTAAAATTATCATTAACTTTTATCTGCAAAAAAATTGTGGAGACAGATGTGCAGTGCTTTATTTTGTTGTGTAATTTCTCCAGTTGCTTCACTTGGTCAAATGGAATGAATCCAGTGTAGTCATTTAATGTAGTTCTTTTGTCAAAATTGAAGTATTTAAACACTTTTTTTGAGGTGTTATATGTAAATATGAGTGACATCTGTTTGAGTCACTTCTTTAAAGACAAAGTTTATGCTGCGTAAGAGGCTAAAAAAGAGTATTTTGCTGTGTCTTGCCACCCTCAGGTTTTGATGCTCAATCGTTGAATTGTCCAAGTAGTTTGTTTACTTTGCTGTTTTTCTGGTGCACTTTTTTTACTTGACAGATAGCCACATCCACGTGCGAGGCTATTTTTAGTCACATACTGCTGTTAAGACTTATTTTTGCTTAACTATTGATAATTCAGTTAGATTTTATGTGAGGTAAACGTTTGCATGTTCATTCGTTTTGATCTTATGTGATACCATTAGGTCAAATGGAAAAGAAAATTCGTGAGAATGCCGTGTATATCAGTTTACTGCCTGATGATGTCACTGAGGCTCAAATTCAGGAGATGTTTGGCTCAATTGGAGTGATAAAGGTAGGTCTTGTTCTCAAAAAAAAATTTTTTTTATTTTTTTTTTTTTACTTAAATCATTAAGAACTATAATTGTTTAGATTAAAATTTTATCTTTTCCTCATTAGACCAGCAGAAAGACTGGAGGGCCAAGCATTAACCTGTATAACGACAAGAGAACTGGAGCTTTCAAAGTAACCATTTGCCTTACTCAATAATAACGGACATTCTAATACAGCATTTGTGCATCTTTCACAGAATGAGGCTATGGTGGTGTATGAAGACACTTCAGCTGCTTCGGCTGCCATTGAATGGTTCAATGGTAAGTGTGTGTTTGTGTGAAAGTGTTTTCCTGGCTATGTTGTGAGCGGCCATGAATGTACCATGTGTGTGTAATGTAGGCAAGGAGTTTCTCGGTCGAAATGTGAAGGTTGAGTTTGCTACATATTTGGAGCCTGTGGGAGGGTTTGGAGGATCTGGTGGAAGAGGTGGAAGAGGTGGGGGGTTTGGGCGAGGTGGGAGGGGTGGTGGTGGTGGTGGATATGGTGGAGGTGGGTATGGAGGTGGGGGCGGATATGGTGGTGGGGGTGGATATCGAGAAAGAAACGATGGAGGTGGTGGGGGCAGAGGCCGTGGACGAGGAGGAGGAGCTCCTGGTGAGGGTGACTGGACCTGTCCTGATTCAGGGTAAGTGTGCATGTGTGTGTCCATGGGGAGTTTAGCATGCATGTACATGTGCTGTATTGAATATTGTTTTAACTTTATTTTGTAAGAATATTTAATTATGATAGAATCTGATCTATGAGTTGCACTTACATCTGGTTTGATGGTGAACAGCAACTGTGGTGTTGCAGTTGAAGGTTATGAAATAACACTGAAATTGTCTAAATATGCACAGGGGCCATCTGAGCTTTATTCTCATACAGTCTATGGGTGTTTGTTTCTATTTTGGTTACACTGTGATTATCATTGTAAAACTTTAGGTGTGGCAATCTCAATTTTGCTCGAAGAACCCAGTGCAACCGCTGTGGAATCCCACGGGATGATGCTCCTCCTGGTGGGTCATATGGAGGGGGGAAAGGTGGCCGTGGTGGAGGTGGTTATGGAGGAGGTGGGGGTGGTTATGGAGGAGGTGGAGGTGGTTATGGAGGAGGTGGAGGTGGTTATGGAGGAGGTGGAGGTGGTTATGGAGGAGGTGGAGGTGGTTATGGAGGAGGTGGTAGGGGTGGTGGGGGAGGATTCAGGGGTCGAGGAGGTGGCTCTGACCGAGGAAGTGGTCCTGATAGGTTCAGGTATGTTGTGTTTGTATGCAGTGCTAACAGTGATCGTCAGTTGTTGTTTTTCTTCTCCAGGCAAGACCGTCCAAGAGAACGTGATCGTCCCTATTGAACTGAACCAGTAGCCTTATTTCTATGTGTGTATCATGTGAACTGGTGATAACACTTAGTTAACATTAACTTGACCTATCCAATTTTCTTTCTCATTACTAAGTGTATGAATAAACATGTGTAACCGACTTCTTTAGCATGCCCCTATATAGGATAGATTTTTGTTGTTGCTTTTATCTGAGATTTGAACTGTTGAAAGGTGTGTCGACCAATGGTCCTGAAATTTCAGGGGTTGCTCACTGCCCCATGGGGCAGGTTAGGAGGGTTGAGCTAGGACTAGTGGAGATTAGCAATGCTGAGCTAGAGCTAATAATTTTGTATTCAGGTACAGCTTGGTGAAGGATCCATTGCTATCCTGTTCTATCAGTACATTCATTGTAATATGAAGTGTTGCAGTTCTACCAGGTCGACAATTTTGAACTAATTATATTCAGGAGTGTTTTTTCTTTAAGAACTACACAATGAATGGAAATGATTGAGATTTGTTCAAGTGTATGGTGGTGCGTGAATTATTAGAACTAGATTATATTATACCAATAAAATTAAAAAAACAAGCAACAAACCATACTGTTAATAGATGCATCTAAATGCTGCGTGGTTAAGTCAGCTGATCAGGTCTCCAGGTAGCATCTGAGGATGAGTAGTTACACCCCTTTTTTTTCCTATGGAATTTTGGTGATAACATCTACATTCAAACCTCAAATGTTAATACTTGACACATGAAACTTAGCATTCGTACACAACTCAAAAATGGGGCTAACGTGGGTTGGGTCCCACCAGGCCACACCCCAACTCTGGGTGTGTACAAGTGCATTTTTGTTGGTTGTAAAATGTGGTTTAATTACTTACTGGATAAATATTAGAATTATTTATTCTTTTATTGGACAACCAGTGCCTTGATTGCAAGTGAAACTTCAAAAGGCTCTGGTTATTTTTTCAAAACTTAACTTACTTTTTTCTTTTCTTTCTTTTTCTTTTCTTTCTTTTTCCTTCCTTTTCCATCCTTTTTTTCCTCTTCTTTTGTCTTCCTTAACTTTCTTTCCCATCCTTATTAACCTTTTCCCCGAGAGAGCAACTTAAAGAAACATGGCACTGAAACATTACAAAGAACTCAGGATGCTTAATTGGCAATTTGGTTTATCATGAAATTTTGTAGTTGCACATACTTTCACTTGATTGAAATGTAAATATTTACATTACCTTATTTCTCTGCTCATTTGTATCAGAATCTCTGAACAGCTGGAGTTGCAGTGCTCAAAAAATGCCTAACTAGAAGCTACAAATACTTCACTGGTGGCTGCAAATGCCTAACTGCATGGTGCTTCTAGAGTACACAATAAGTGAAGTAAGAATGTGTCAACATTGCTCAACCTCAGAGAACCAGTCATTGGTGATGTTGGGGCCAGTCTGTGTTGGCTCATCCGAAGACTGCATTTATTGTACATTTATTGCAAGGACAGCCAGAGTGCAATATGGTGTACAGAGAGGTGGTGGCTCCAAGACAATGGTGCAGTTTTCAGGAAAGTGAGTAATCCCACTGTACCAGTGGGCTACCCCTCAAGAATGGCACAAAGTGTATTTCAGTGGTTAAGCAGTTGTACTGCATCAGCGTACTGCCCTAACCAAGTGATACATGCCACCAAATTCCTCAATCAATATACAGTGGAACCTCTGAATAGTGGACGTGGTCAGACCAAGATCAACCACTAAATATCCATTAATGTCATAGTAAGTTCCCCTGCTACTACAGCTAATTAGATATACTTATTAGTATCATGGGAAGTATATACAAGGATTATTTCTTTCTACTATAATGAAAAAGGAGGAAAAGCAACAAAGGCAGTGATTAGAAGTGTAGAATTAGGAACTTAATCTTAGAGTGTCAAGACTCGATGGAGTAGCCTTTTCTTCTTTTTTTATGGAGAAACTAACAATTACTGAGTTGTTTTATTTTGCACAGAAATCAAGGGATTCTGATACAAAGATGTAGGCATGCCATTTTTTCCACAACCATAGCTCGGAATATTCTAAAATTTTGTATCAGCACACTGAAAATTTTATGAAGTTTCTATTCATATAGTATGGTGAAAGCAGGAGCTATTTTCCAGTGGCAGTTCTCAAGAACATCATTGGTAGTCATGAATCCCAATACATTTTCTATGGTGCGGGTGGTTCACTATACCATAAGTAGGCATGGCAGGTAGTACCTGAGTAATCATGCAAGCCCCCTATTATGTCTGACCTTTCAGCTGCACAAATTGTGAAATAAAACCACTGTCCCACCTCCACAAACTTATTTTTCTGGACATGTTTTGCCTAGCTTTTTTTTTTTTAATAATTTCTTCAAGTTGGCAGTCTGGTTAGTAGTGGTGGTAGGAATTGCTGCAGTTTGGGTGTCCCAATTATAACTTGAACAGTTTTCATTCCTGTGTAATTTTTTACTTCTTTTTTTGTCCATGGACAGAACAAGTATCTCAGCTAGTAATTATATAGCTAAATTAAGAAAATAATTCTTTTTTTTTTTAATGAGACCTTAACCTAAATGGAGGAGTATTTCTTGCATGAAGATACTAACTATACAACTATGTGAATAACCATATTCTGGTTGCACTAGTCCCATGCTACACTGATAAAAGTATGGTATGCTAGACTATAGGAGTCCAGAATTGATAGTTCAATAGACTCATGTCATTTGAAAGAAACATCAGAATACATACACTCATTGAGCAAGAGTCATTTACTAGATTCATAGGTGCCAACTGTCCTGGTTCTTTGGAACTAGCTCCTCTGTCAAGGATCCTGGATCGCTTACAAAAGTTTGATTGTTTGTTCTGAAAGCCAGACAGAATGCTAGATAAAATCTGTGTCTTGGCTTTCTTGCCTCTCTTTTCTTACACAATATGACTTCAGTCTGGAGGAGAATAGGCAGTGGATCACCTGGGTGGTAAAAGATTAATACGACTGCAGCGTCGCTATGCTTCTGCTTCACGTACTAACCTTTACCCTCCAGTGCCTCCAGGCAAGGTCAGAGTGCAGATTTTTTTGGTTGTTGTTGGTGATGACAGAGAAAATTTTAATGTCTGTTATGACTCACCAGTGTTGCCAGGCTGACTGTTTTTTTTTTTTTATGGTCAAATAACTCGATATTGTCTTGAAAAAAATTCTGCTTGACCTTAGAAAATTTTTGCTGGTCTTTCTTTTTCTTATTTTTCATAAACTTGGGGGGGGGGGGGTTCTGGCTTTAAAAAAGTAGATCCTAATTACTTATTAATTTATATTTACTTATTAATTTACTCTTTCCTTCAAATTATAAAATTTCTAAATATGATAAATGAAAGTGATAAATCACTATACCAGGACAGTTAAACATCACAAAAGTTCATCCATCAACTTTGGTCAACTAAAAAAAAAACAACAAGCAAACTAAAATAAGTAAATTTCTGGTGTAAATTATAAAGATTGCCAGCTAAATGTGTATGTAACTATCCTGAACAGTTTTTCTGTTTTGAATATTAATTTCAAAACCATGTGTAAGTGAAAACTTTCATAGGTATAGTATGGTTGAGGTGCTAAAACAACTTTTTAGACTAAAATTAACGTGATAACATTGTAAAATCATTTAAGTATGCCATGGAAAAAAAAATTATTACTTGATAATTGGTCTTTTTCTGGCTTGAAAGAATTTTTTTGTTAACTTTTATCTCTTTGAGTACCTGGCAATATGCATTGGACTCAACCTTCTCTGAAGAGCTTCTTTCCAATTGTAAGAAAGCCACCTATTTTTCTGTTAAAGGGAAACTACCAAAGGAACAATAAGAGCTGTCATCAAGAAGAGGAATAGGTTGAACAATGGTAATTGATGATATTTTATCACTATTTAGAACCTCGTATCACTTGTCATAATCCTTGCATAAACTGAATTTAAGGATTATTACAATTTGTAACTATGCATATCACATTATGGCTGGAGTGCATCACAATGTTATTGCCAAGAATTTATTATCAGTGAGGTCCATTACCTCGTGGGTAATGTGAGAAAAGTGATAACAGGACAGTTTTAATGGCAGCCATACACGCTCCTTAGTTCAGCATTTAAAAAAAAAAAAATCATACTTTGATATTGCATAATTGGACATGACAACTGTGTGTGGTCAATTTTTGAGGGGTATGACTTGCGTTTCTGAAGCATCTTTAAAAAAGTTGGCACCTATATATATTATATATTACAAATATTGTTCACAAAGTTTATGGGAAACTCAAGCCATTATGAGGTTCCCCCTAGTGACAAGGAGCACAATATTGGACAGCCAAAATTGCCTAGTTGTCTAAGACCTAGGATAGAAGATTGGAGTGAGCCACATGTATTTACATCTGTAAGCGAACTTACATCAATTCTACTTCAAGGCATATGACCTACTCTATGGTAAACTAGAAGATCGATTTAATTATAATCACATTCCCTTAGTCTTTGGAATGAAAATGCAGCCATTTGATGGTCATATGAAGGCATCAAGCTGAAGATGTCCTGCTACAAAGACAATGTTGACATATTAACATTAGCAAAATATCTCCCAACTTCACAAGATTTAATCAAACAGTACAACCTTAACAAAAAGAAAGTAAGTACTATAACAACTATCTGTTAAGTAATGAATAGGGATATTTAAAAATAAATTAATTTTATCCACATTAATGATACACCCGCTCTTTCAGCTTTTCTGGCTATATTTAGCAATTCCAGTTTTATCAGCAACATCAGGAAGTATTTTTCTGCACAAAAAATGTCCTACTTTGATCATGTCTACATATTCACAAATGTTTAACAGACCTTTAGATTTAAATTTCCCCCCCCCCCCAAATTGGAAAAAAAAAATTGATGAACAATTATGAAAGGTTTTGTTGTTTTTTTGTTAACAGTTATAGCTGGTAAATTCTCACTATTTATTAAGTTTTTTAATTTAATTAAAACTTATTCCAATTCTTAATGATTTTCCACATTTTTTATGCTTACATAAAATATCAATCTCCCCGAAGTAACTGGGTGGCTGTAAACAAACTTCAGCCCTCCCACTTTTAATGCGTTGTCTCCTCTCTTGTGTATAAAATAGTTCACAAACTTGGTGGGGAAAGTTACGACCCTGAGCAGGGGTAGGGGTGACTGTTGTGCTTGCTCACGCGCCATAAAATTTAAAAAGCGGTTGGTTCAGGTAAAGGTTAGCACATGTACGGATATTCCATTCCAAACAACATATCAGGAAAAGGTCGTAGGGGGAGGCTGTGTTCTTACTGTGTTCTCATGTCGAATTCTAGAGAAAAAGATGTTAGGGCGGATTGGAGGGAGTTGGAAAGCGACCCTGGCCTGTTTTCTCTCCTCGTGAAAGACTTGGGTGTTAGAGGTGTTAAGGTGGAGGAGATATACGATGTATTTTCTAGAATTGAAGGCCGGGTATATGGTTTTGTGTACCTGTTTCGGTTTGGTGGTCGGAGTGGGAGTAGAACCACCAGAACGTCCAAGTCCATATCTTCTGAAGGTGAAAGCTTCGTGCTTGAACCTGATATTGTCAATGGCATGTTCTTTGCTGAACAAATTGCCAACAACTCATGTGCAACTCATGCCCTGCTAGGTGTGCTCTTGAACTGTAAAGATGTTGAGTTAGGTGAAACCCTCACCAGTCTGAAGTCTTTTTCTAGTGGTCTTTCCCCTGAAAACAAGGGATATAAAATAGCTAATATGCCCTACCTTGCTCGCGCTCACAACAAGTATGCTCGACCAGATGTTTCTGTTCAATTTACAGAGAAAAAAGGTTCATCCCTATCTACCTCCCGTTCATCAGCCCATCAGCCAGACACTTACCACTTTGTAAGCTTTGTGCCTATAAATGGCCGTGTGTTTGAGCTTGATGGTTTAAAAAAATACCCTATAGACCACGGCCCATGGGGAGAGCACGAAGACTGGACCGACCTTTTTCGAAGAACGATAGCTGGTCGGTTTGCTCAATCTGAAGATTTTCATGCCAATCTTATGATAGTCATTCCAGACCCTGTCCCTCTGCAGAGTGATATTCTTAAGTTTCTCTATACTAACCAACACAAACCATTGGAGGTGGTGGATAGTTGTGCTAACTTTTCTGTGCAGAGCAATGAGACGAATGAAGAGCATATATCACGCAGCAGTTATTTGGAAATTGATGACAATGTAAAAAAAGCTAAAATACTCCAGATGGAAGAGGTTTCGCGTTCTTTACCTTCTGATGTGGAGGAGCTCAGGCTTTTATCAATGGATAGTCCTTCTGATAGTGCATATGGTGACCTCAGAATTTCAGCTTCAAAAGTACTAGTGGATGAAATTCAAATAGATAAATCCAAAAGAAAATTGGAAGAACATAATTGTATTATGCTGTCTTATCAGTTGGATCATTTGAGGAGAGTTCATGAATACGACCATTTTGTGACTGAATTTACAATTGCATTAGCTGAAGAAAACCGGTTTCCCCAACATATCATGATGGCTACAGAAGTGAAGTCACAGAGGTGTCATGTTGGATCTAGGAGGAAAAAGGTACTCAAAAGGCTCAAGAAATGCAAAGTACCATCTTCAGTTAATGGTTCTTGAGCATATTCAACTGTATCTGCATGAAAGAATAGTTTCAACAATGTCTTACTCAGTCCATGTGTGTGTGATACACTTGTTTCATATGAAGGACTGTGGACATTTCACTCTTAAGTAGATTGTGTTTGTTTTCCTTTTCATATGTAATTCTGAAATTATTTTGCTTATGGGGCGATTGAGAAGGGGGAGGGGGGAGAGAACAGGAAATGACAATTTTAACTGCTCTTCCTCTCTGATACATTAAATATCTTTAAGTGGAAGTTTGTTAGAGTTGTTAGGTCCAATGACAAATGTCAGATTCATATGAGTACATGGTCAGAATTTTGTTACATTAAGCCATGGATAATCTGAATCAGTAGGATGTGTTTCTAACTGGACAATGCAATTAGAATAGAAATCCTTGTGTGTAGCCACAAATGGTAAAAAAAAAAAATTAAAAACATTTTCTTGACTTAAATTATTGCTTTGGGAGGATATGTCTAGTTTGTTTCAACTGCCTAAATATTATCTTCAATATTCGGAGATTCATTATGTGTGTGTATGTGTGTGTGTATATATATATATATATATATATATATAAAAGGAGATGTCTGTCTGTACCATCATTTTGGCCAAACTGGTGGGTGAATTTCTCTGAAACTTGGCATGATAGGTTTTGACCCAACTTAAAACATGGGCTAAAAATTTCGGAAAATGGTTACCATGGTAATGAGAAAAAGCCAACTATGGTATTTTGTCCAGAAAAACCCTTGGTGCTACAGGTTTAAAACTTGGTATGTATACACAACTTGATTCTGAAGTAACACGGGCTGGGTTCCACCTGGCCACACCTCTTCCTTTCCCTGTGTAAGGCTAAAAATGCAAAAATGGTATTTCAGTAAAAACACTTGAACCTTGGGAGATAGACCCATGAATCCATTACATTTGGAATCAATACATTATGGGGAATGTTTTAAGTACATGTATATGACCACACCCACTTCTGTTTTCATGTCAGGTCAAAAATGGTACTTTGACCAGACACACCCTTGAAGCGGCAGACTTAATACATGGTATGCACACACAATGTAACTTTGGCCTCTACACCTCTACCCATTGGTGTGTAAAGCAAAGTGTAAAAAAAAAAAGATTTCTGAATAACGCTTGGATCAAATGGGTTAGATCTACAAACACAATTTAATGTATATTTGTGTTTGTATGTGTCTAAGCACCACAGTCAAACACTTGGACCAAAAGGGCCAATATGTGGCATGTGCTTCCAAGAACCCGGGCGAGTGCTATTAAACACATGTGGTCATGGTAATGGGTGTGGTTCTGCCATAATCACACAGGAAGTTATTTTAGGTGAATAAAGTTAATCAGAAACCAATCAGGCAAAAAATTTTGGCGTGAGGTCTCCAAGTACCAGAGAAAGCATTGACTGCATATAGGTGGGGGTTGGCTATAACCACACCCACTAGAAGTTGTTTTTTTTCTATTAAAAGTTAATGAAATAGCCAACCAGACTGAAATTGGAATAAGACTTCCAAGTAACTGGGTGAGCATTACTAATCATGTGTGTGTATCAATGGGTGTGGTTTTGCCACACCCTTGGACATCATTATGCCTGCTAAAAACTCATTTATAGACTAATTTGGCTGAAATTGGTCATATGGATTCACAAGGGTGAGCATTACCAACCACATTGGGTATGGCAATGTGTGTGGTTTGGTATTAGCCACACCAGCAGAAATTTGTTTTGGTTGATAAAAGCTAATTACAGGGCCAACCAGGCCGAAATTTGAGTGGTTTCTGTAATGTTTCATGTTGACATTGGCCGGGTATATGCTGCTAGTGTGTGTGTGTGTGTGTGTGTGTGTGTGTGTGTGTGTGTGTGTGTGTGTGTGTGTGTGTGTGTGTGTGTGTGGCTGAGTAGTTATGCTCTTGGACTAACAACCCCAGGGTTGGAGTTCAAACCCAGCACTGACAGGAAAATTTCCCTGTCTTTAAACATCTTCCTGCATCAGTCCACCCAGCTGTGATGGGGACCTGCAATTTTCTGGGGTGCAAATTCACTGGCCATGGCTTGTCAATCAGCTAAAGATCCAGGTGAGACTTCGGGTGCCCACACCCATAAGCTGAGAGTCTTGGTCAGTCCTCCTGCAAGTTCCTAGCCCGGCTCCTGGAGTTTGCTTGCACTAGCTCATAGTGCCTGCTTAGTGCACAGGCACCCTGACTATGTCAGGTGTGTGTGATCGTGAAACGGCAGCTAGAGAATTTGCATTGTGTGTGTGTGTGTGTGTGTGTGTGTGTGTGTGTGTGCGCGCGTGTGTGCGTGCGCACAAGGGTGGTGGGGTGGAGGGCAGACCTAATAATGAAAATAAGTAAATCAGGTCAATTTTCCCCTTTGCCAGAGAGAATCTTATATACACTGTACAGATTGTTCACAGCAACCAACTCCAATGGCTGTTGCTAATTACAGAGACAGAAGCTGTCTTACGTGTGCTCACATAGATAATAAATCTTGGGACTAAATATATATTTTTTTACGTCCTTACATCATGTGATCACATTTAATAAAAATTACATAATAGATATTGAGTCATTGTTTAAACCAGTTACTTGTCCAACCATCACCAGGAGGTCATCGGTCATTCATTCTTCAACACCAAAAGCCTTCCTTTGCCCCTAGCAAGGAGTAACAGATAAAACAATTTATTACAGCAATTATGATGAAGCAGCAAATAATGTGTTATACTATATAGACCACCAAGCAAAGTTGTAAATTAGCTGCCAGTAAAGATATCAACAAGTCGGAACATTATCGAACTATGAATGTCTCTGTCACATCCAAGCCCAAACATCACTAGGCATCACTCTGAATTATTGATATCCCAGTTCCCAGACCAATCATCATTATTCATTAAGCATCACTCTGAATTATCGATGTCCCAGTTCCAAGCCCAATCATTAGGCATCACTATGAATTATTTATGTCCCGGTTCCATGCTTGGCTAGCAGCAGCAAGTCAGGGAGATAGATAAGACTAGTAAGAGGGCATCTCCCAACAGTCTGCAAGGAGCAACACACTCACTTCAAACAGCATGTGAGCTGCAGAAAAAAGTAACCCATAATCAAAATATTACATCGAAAAGTACCTTTTTATTCTACTAAATGGTAAATACTATTTTATGTGCACATAATCCATAATTAATGGTAAAAGTAGGTGTGTCATTCCAACTGGCAGGCTTTAAGCTGAGGATGTTCCATTGCGCTCTGACACTGCAGCTAGAGTCTGCTGTGTGTGTGTGTGTGTGTGTGTGTGTGTGTGTGTGTGTGTGTGTGTGTGTGTGTGTGTGTGTGTGTGTGTGTGTGTGGTATTTCATGTACCAGGTTAAGGAGCAAACTTAACAGTTGGTAGTGAATTTGGCAACTCAAGAGATTTCTTCCCTCTAAATTATCCTAGAGATGGAGAAAGTATCACCCACCCAAGTGTCCTGGGAGATGTCCAGACCCCACCCAGACCCCATGCCAGCTGTTCCGGCACAGAAATCCAAAACTAGTAACAATTTTTTCCCCTTAATTTAAGCATCTATTTGTAGATAATGTCTATATATCTTCACAGACAGGGAAACATTGTTCTAACAATGTTCTGTTATGACACTCATAAAATGGAAACCTAAATTCCACGCCTAAGTACACTACAGCCTCCAATTGTTATGTGTAACTTAGTTGATTGTTATGCGTAACTTAGTCTGATTGGTAACTTAGTCTGATTGATACGTGTAACTTAGTTGTTATTGAAATAACAAACATCTGTACAATACAATATACACACCAGATCACAAACAATTATTCTATTGATATGCCACTAGCTAAACTAGATTATAGCAGCTGGCTGTAAGTTCCTTTTGATCTATCATACTTAATTTGTACTTCAGCAAGACAGTAAAAATAATGAAATTAGATTCATCATACACAGAAAACAGCACTCCAGCTAGTCCACTATCTTAAGGTATTTCACTGTTGGCAGGAGTTCCTAGACCACATACAATGGTCCTGGCTAAGTTCTAAAGCACTACAGCCCTCAAGTTTGCAGTAGTACTAATGATATGAGCACATACCGATCAACAGCAACTTGTTAAATAGTATTGTATCGAGTATATTGCATCCATAATACACATACTTGATATTTTCCTTCTTCTGATCAGCAGGACACTTCAAATGATCCACAAACACTTGAAAGCAATTCTACCACAGAGAGAGAGAGCGAGTGAGTATAATGGGAATTAGCATTCCATAACATTAATACAACCTCTGACATTGTCACTCGTGTTGAGGCCGACTTAAAATTATCACACACTCACAATATTTGTAAAAAAAAAAAATTCTAGTTCTTCCTGTACCCTACACCTCCTGAACCCTCTGACCATGTACCTTATTTGCCTTTTACCTTATCCATCCTTTACCCTATTCCCATGTCTTGTGGGTATATCTGCATATAGAACTGCAGCAAGCAATATATCACACATGCAAGCAGAGATTCATTTTGATGTTCTGATGCCAATCCTGCCCCCCCCCCCCCCCCCCCCCCCATTCATACATGTCACAACTAAGGCAACAACAAACTCTATATAAAGCCCACCTATATAAATGCCCTCCCATTAGCTTTGTGTTACTTCTTGACACAGTTAGAAGAGTAGGTCTTCCAATTTACAAGTGAGCATGCCCACATGGAGTAACGTACCTGCAGCCTTTGTATCTGCCGGTAGAGGAGGTGTTTGCCTTGCTTGTCGCTGCTCTTTAATGTCTTTGGTAAGAGCACATTTACGTCAGCCTCTATGCTCTAAACAACAACAACAATGATTTCTTATCAATAAGACGCAGCCCGAAAAAATTGAAATAAAGACAAGTCAACAAGGTAAGCTTGGAAATGAATTACATTGAAAAATAATTACGGAATTATTCTTGCATGCAATGGATACCTACATGCCGTGCACATGAGCAGTTAGAAATGCAGAGGGTGGGACCTTGCAGGGAAAACTGGTGATAAACTATTTGATCTCAAGAACTGAAGACACCAATGTACACCCCCCCCCCCTCACCCCCTCCACTTCCGGCTCTTCACAATTTTCTTGATCGTAGGACCAATCCTTTGCTTGATATGCTCAGCTCAAGAATTAATGACAATAGTGGATGGATGACACACATTCTCTCTGAGCTCTTCACGACCCCTGAACCCATAATCCTGTCAGTGCCTTCATTCACAGATTGTAAGTTGAGCACATGGCCTCAAGCATACACTAGCACCCAGACACCTGGCATAGTCATAGACTCGATGAACCATTCTGTAGTGTACCTACCCACACAGAGAGAGAGAGACAAATACACAGGACCACAACCACCATGTCTGCCCTTTTAAAAAAAAACCTAAATTAGCCCTGAGGCTATTGGTATCATGCTAAAAGAGCACATATCCCTGCCACAGTTCTCTCCTCACCACACACACCTACACCCCCCCCCCCCCCCCCCCACACACACACATCATTCAGTGCACTAATAGTCCTACAGGTAACTCAATACCTTAAGTTGTAATTCCTGCGGATTTCCTTCCCCAGAAAGGCTAGTGGTGATGGCGATGGTGGGAGGAGTTTCAGGGAAATCAGCACCAACACACACCACACACTTGAGCACCGCTGCAACACATACACAATAGCACACACACAATGTCCAACAATGACACTTGTAATTACGCTACATGGATTTAGCTATCATGGCCTAGGTGTGCCTTTCCTAAGACATTACTGGTGAGGACCCGAGAGGATGAAGGAAACAGATAAAGACATCCATATAATGACGCATGCATTGAACTATGTAGTTTGCTTTGATAATATTACATCCTATCCAGGCTTCCACCCATACTACTATCTGAGCTACTCTCCAACCATGCTTTCACCTAATTCTCTGACAGGATAGAGTGACAAGGAGCAGTGAGATAAACAATAAGCACCTTAATATTGATAGAGTAATCAATGTCATTACATGGACACAGACACACACTGATTACTAGAGAATGATTACACACTAGTAGAGATGGTTTGTTGTTTGTTTTTTTGTTTATTGGTTTGCTTCCTGCCTGTCTGCCTCTCCATGCTCATTATTAAATTGCCCCTGCAGCATAGCCACAACATGATAGGGAAAGAAAACTTCTCCCGCAAAAAGAGAAATATATATATACTTTTTGAAAATCACACACACACGCTAATCTACTACAACTTTACCTGATTCATACTGAAATGATCCGAGATAAAATCTATTCATCCGCTCTTGAACATTGAAGATTGACTGGCTTACAAATGGGCTAATGGCAGACTAAACAAGAAAAAAAGACAGATATATAGAGAGAGAGAGCAAACAGGGAGGGAGGGGAAGGGAGGGAGTGAGGAAGGGGAGAGGGAGGGAGAAATGATGAATGAAAGAAAAAAAAATGACATCACTAATTAAAAGTGATATGCCACCATAAAAAACAAACAAACACTAACCTGAACTTCGGCAACTGGAATCTGTTTCCAACTTATCAGTCGGCAGCTTGATTTGCTAGTTGTCCAAACCTCATCCGCAGGCACTAATCCAACCGCTTCTATATATGCATGTATATGCATGTATATGCATGTATATAAACATCATACATTTTCTAATGAAAATGAAAGACACACAGGATAAATAAACTTACCACTTGGCCCAAGAACTATCAATTGGCGTAGAAGATAAATCTGTGCTCGCAGCCTCTGTTTCAGTTGATGGACGACAAGTTCCATGTTCTCCGCACTGACATCCACTTGTTGTTCCGGGGGGAAGCTGTTGGCCACATCTACGCTGTCGCTTATCCCACACACACGCTGCGCCCACTTGTAGGGGAAGCCGTACATACGCACGGCCGATGAGAAAACTTCATTCCCCTGCTTCCTGATGTGGAAAGAAACGATTGCATTGGGTGATGTCCTGCCAGTGTCGCTATCTGTGAGACAATGAAGAAGGCAAGACTTCTCCATGTAATTGGAGAGCAGCTCTTCAGGAATACCCTGCACAGCAACCGAAGATACGGAGGCACAGACCACACTGAAGTGAGGCAAGTAGGAGAAGGTGAGCTGGAAGGAACCCAAATCTAGGAAGCATGGTAAACACATCTCTTTACATTACAGTGATTAAATAAACACACATAGCGAGTGAAATTGATAATGAAGTTTGTTTGGCACCTTTTAAAGTGATAGTGCAGATGATGGAGAGAGGATGAGCCTTCGATATTTTCTTTTCAATGGCCGACTTGTCTCGCTTTCTCTTCTTCTTCTGCAGTGAACAGCAGTAAAACACCAATCACTGTCACCTATCACCCCCAAGGGAACACATCACTGCAGCGCTGGGCATACCCTGCTGTTCTTCTCCCCTTCATTGTCAGAGTCACCGCTGTCCTCCTCTGCAAGGAGGAGAGAGAAGGTGACAGTTTTGTTGTACCGGCAAACAACAATTGGAAGATGTAAATATGAACTTGGCATGACCTAACTAAAGCTAACTTCTATACTAGCTGGAAAAAAACAAAAACAACAAAAAAAAACTTAGTGAGGAAAATCTTTTTTCTTTATTTTCGTACATAAATTGATAAATAAATAAATAAATAAAAGAAGAACAAATGGACAATGTTGATTTTTCATAATTGCACCACATACCACTCTTGTCCAGTTCGTTGCTCTGGAAGACTTTGGCTTCACCAGTGTCGCCACTCACAGAGACAGACAAGCTCGAGTCCTGTATGTCGGAGTAGGCCTTCGCTTGCATGAACAAGACATACAGACACCTACACAGCAGAGGTACATTGTCACTTAAAGTTCTTTTTGAATTTAACGAAAATCAGCATTTGATACATTGAGCAATATGTCCACCAACTGGTCATTTGAAACATGGGGGCAGGCAGGGGTGGGTCAGCATCTAACAAATTTAAAAAAAATTTATCATCTTTAAAAAAAACAAAAAAACATTAAGAGTTTTAAAACAACAAAGAATAAGAAGAACTTGTATATCTTGCCAAGTGCTTATAATTCCTTTACTCTCTGGTAACCCTTTACCAATGTTTCCAACCAGACCTTTATCTGATTGACCACCGGAGCTATTTCCTTGCTTACTCATAAAACAACAACATTAGCAAACAAACAAACAAAAAGACAACAACAAAAACAACAAACTATCTGCTAGCAGTAGTTATGACTGGCTGCGTTGACATGGCTAATGGGCATGATACAGGCAGTGGATGTGCAATAGATAAATAGTGGATGTAAGAAGTCTTTGAGTGGACAAAGTAATCAGACAGTTTCAACTATTTCACTCAGGTCAGCTGTGCTGGGTAACAGAGACATATATGCACATTAATAATGCCACACGCTATATCTGACACTTGCGCTCACGTTGGCAATAACAACGCCATTTCCTGCTCCTCTCTCTTCTTGTCCAGAGGAACACCAAGGGACTCTTGCAATGGAAGTGTTGCTTTTCGAATTCCTTCAAGAGCAGGCAAAACGCTGCTCAATTTCTCCTCCTTAATCTTTATGGCTGCTTCCTCTTGAGCAATGCGCACCTCCAGGTCCCCTTGCTGCCCGGCTAATCTGCAAGGGAGATGGAAAGAAACACAAAACACACACAAACAGTTCATTTTTGTATAATAAGACAGCTGATTATTTCTTTTGTAGTTAGCAATCAATGTGGTTCTATAGTAATGATATCTCACTTTTTCCTTTGCTCCAATTCCCATTCCAATCTATTGAGCATTCCTTGATGTTCATCATCCTTCATAAAGAACATATAAATATGTACAAGTCTTATAAGAAGATATTAATAGCCATTTCTATAGTACATACTACACTGGATAAAAATATTGGTCATGATTTGATAGGCATTTTCAGGAACACATTTAATAGCACAAAGAATGGCTTGAGCATGCTCAGTGTCGTCTGCTATTCCTTGCACCAATACAGTCACAGGAGTACAACACCATGCATGCATGCATGCCTAACAGTGGAATAATGATACTGCCAAGTGCACGGCAAACAGCCTTCACACATTATACACAAACATACTGCTCTTAATGAGGCAGGCTGTTTGCACACCGAGCAAGCGGCCTGGCCAGAATGTGAAATACGACAACATTGCAGGTCCACTATTGGCCGCAATTTGTGTACCCCCGAACAAGGCGGCCCAGTACGTAACCTCAGGCTTGCATGACCAACACCTTACCAGATACTACTACATTGCTACGATGAGTAAAGAAGGGAAATATAGCGATGGCAAACAAGGTTCACTTGCTCACTTTGGACGCTGAACTAGATCTAGTTTCCTAACTTTAGCATAGGAAGTGTAAGCACCTGAATTAGCCAACTTAGTAAGTTACTGAAGCTAATGTTTGAGCATACGAATAATTAATTCAGAAAGTCAAGTTATGCCCAAATAGTTCTTCAAGATAAATAGTTGTGCACTTCACTGTGAAACTTTCACATTTAAAACTCTGTACTGCTGACTGAGATGAACTAACCATTCCCCCCCCCCCCCCCCCCCCCCCCAAATTTGGTGCTAAAATGTGGACTGCAAGTTAGTGACTACTACTAGTTGTGTATGTATATGATATAGTTTTCAGGTGTAGGGCTAGGACTAGGCTAGAGCTAGGCTACGAGTAGGGATAGGGCTAGGGCTAGGACTAGGCTAGGTAGCTTACAGACACTTTAAAGGCTGTGGACATCAACAGGAGCTCGTCTTCACCAATCAAGTCGATGTCTTCATGTTGGGACCTGTGGAAGAGTAAGCCCAAACCATTCCATGATATTGCTGACATGTTTATACTCGAGGAATACACTTCTATTTCTCCGACATTGCATCATGTAGCAAGAATCTCTACTTGAGTAGAGTACAAGCTCAGGGAACACACACACTTGCAAGAGTTTGGAATGCCCAAGCTGCCGCCAATCATGGCACAATGTGGAAAATGTGCATAAGTAACACATCATGATCATGTCTAAGATTTAGAAGATCAAGGCCAAGTTAATGACTCTTCATCAATCACTAAGTCTTGAAACACAGCTTCACCATAATTGAGCAGCTCATACGTAAATGAAGTCCTTCCGTGGTCACTGTAATACCACATGCCCTGAGCAGGTCATCCACAATATGTCAGAGCAACAAACCCAGACCACACCCAGTTGTTATATAAAGGAGATCACAGTAATAGCAACATACTTGAATTCCAAGCAATTAGTGATTTCTTTCCTCAAGTGCATTGCCTCATACATTAGGTTCTGCAGCTGAAGATGCAGATTATCTGCTCCAAGCTTTTGCTGCACAAACGTTCAATAAATATCCACTATAATAACAGATCATAAACTGCCCAGGAGGAGTGCAGAACTGCAATTCATCACATTTAAAAAAGAAAAAAAAAAGAAAAAAAAAGAAAAAAAAAGAGACTGCAATTCATCGCATTTAAAAAGAAAAAAGAGACTAATTTCTAGATAAAAGCTGTACCAGCAAAATACTAGACTGAACTGCACTGTGAAAACTTGCTTAGATTAAAACAAGCAATTATGATAATTTTCTTCTAAAACTATTTTGTTTCACAGCGTATCTTAGAAAATAAGGCATTCTATGAGTACAGACCGGTAAGGGTTGACATCACACTGCACACAGCTGTAATAATGCTGACCAGGACCAGTTGCACTGACAGTGATTGCAGCTTGTAAAACCCTCTGCCTGGGCCTATTTTTTCCCCTCAAAATTGCCTGTTGTGGTCACAGCTCTATGCTTAAGTAAACAACTTCATTTAATAGAAACCACAATTGTGTAAACACA
>OZ017779.1:6370883-6467503 GCA_963969325.1 Lycopodina hypogea | reverse complement strand
ACACTAAGTCACTCCAGTGGAAGAGTGTGATCACAGTGTGACCACACTAACATAAAACCCACATCTGTTTAGGGTACACACAGCAGCACTGGTCCACCACATGATGCAATTGGAGGCAAAGGAAGAAAAAAAATTCATGGAGTGGGCATATTAGGAAATTAGCTAACTTTGGCACTATAATGAATGCCTTAACAAGCTGCTGTTCTGGGCCACACTACCAATGGCCACAGCAGCTACAACTAAAGATGCCACTGCAAGCATATGTAGCCACACACACACACACTCACTTTTCTGTTCTTCCGTTGGAATGTTACTGCTGTTCTGATCTCCTTCCGGCCTCTGTCCCACATGGATGGCAGCATTCTCCACGTTATGCTCAATCTGGTCAATCATCTCTCCTTGCTCCTCCACCAACAACGCCATGTCGTAGAACATCTCATGGAGTTCCTGCAAATGAACGACATGAGAGTTTGATTCCTTTACACAACTATTTGTAGTAGTAATATGTCGTTATTAAAGATACTTAAACAAAATTAACTTTCTCTCACTAACCCTAACATCATATTGACTGTTCACTTGCACAAGTTCATGTTTATATCTTGTGACATAATTATTCTGACAAATGTGCTTGTTTTTGTGTTCAGTTTTTCCAATCAGTGCCTTAAAGCAGCTGCAAACATCACTTTCACATCTCCAATGGTGACTACACCAGTAATTCGCTTGTGGCTCCACAATATTTCCCCACCCAATTGGCTTAAAGATTGTTAAAAAATAAAGTCATGTAATCAATCTAATTAATGTATTAACATGAAAAAGATTAAAACTTCAATTCTTTGTACATTATATATTTATTTTTAAAATTTATTTTTTGTTAGAAAAATATATATGCTTGTATAAATGTATTGGAAGATGTTACCTTATTTAGGAATTTCTTTTAGCTCTATTCATAATTTTCCCCCTTTTTTTTGTACAAAATGATTTTTGGGGATTAAATAACGAAAATGAAGTTAGAGAAACAATAGTGAAATTATACACATTCTAATAGTCAGTCTTTGGTAACAATATTCACCAGAACATCACATGTGTGTTTATTAGGTTGAAATAAAACAATTCAACATGTTAATCATTGTTTAACCAATGAGACGCTTCAGCAGTCACGTTCAACCAATGGCACTAGTTCAAACAGCAACCTTAACCAGTGACTTCAGGATGGCACATTAAAAAACAAGTTATTCACAGTTTACAAAATTTGACAAGTATATATCACATTTAGACTATAACTCACACTAATTGCATTCTATTTAAGTACTTACTCTAATATTTTCTTCAAGGACTAAAATTTCCTGGTGTCGTGCTTCTATTTCTCCGAGGGCTTGTCTCTTCTGGGCAGTGTCAATCAATATCTGGAAACATGATATATAAACCACATATAACAATGAAAAATGCATTGCAGTGGTCATAAAGGTACAATGTCAACAAAGTCACTGAGATTATGATGGCTCACATCTTGTGTGAAGATGGCGGGATTGTCAGACTCCAGCATCTGCTCCACCTCATCTTCAGTCACTCTCTTACCAGCTGTAAGACACAATTAAGCTCAGTGCACATGTCACTTGCCGTGATCATATTAGTTCATTACACATCTTATCATTTTCACATCAGTGTTTCTTGATTGATAAAGGATGAAGTATTCAAGGACACACATGTGCAGGTATATACATGTGCAGTGGAACATGTGTGCAGCCTGTACTCACACACGCCCATTATTGCTTACTGTATTTTAGTTGTCTTTGGATTCGTTCCTTGCAGCGATCTCTGTACTCTTCTTGGACATCATTATACTCACTCATCACTTCGTGGAATTTCCGAGACAGAGTGGAATACTACATAACAACAGAAAATCACTCAACATTGCAAATATAATTGAAGTGATCAATTTCCACATCCAACCTGATAGTCAATAATTGGTGACATACACAATATACTTGGGAAAAAAAAAAAAAAAAAAAAAAAAAAAAAAAAAAAAAAGAATAAGCAACAGATTGAATTGACTTAATAAAAAATAAAGAAAAAGACTCCTCCCACGCAGATCACAAATTAAATGATTGGCATCCGAAAAAATTGGTAAACGGTTACATTTTGGGGAGGGTTTAAAACAAAGCAATTAATTAATTTGGAGTGGGAAGGAGGTGGTATATCACTTCGTAATTATTTTTCAGACTGGCAACTATAGCGTATTTAGAAAGGTATATCATTGTTATTGTTTTAAGAAAGTTTTACTTCTTAATAATCTCATACTACAAAAGGATGAAAATATTGTTTCTATTTGTATTTTGATAATTAAAAAAATATATCTGTAATACTGAATGTGTAAAAATAATAAAACACATTTTCTTTTTTCTTTTCCATTTATAAATGTAGAAATCCATTGATGGCATAACACTGTATACTTTTGGGGGTAGCAAATAGAAAAACAGGTTAATGGAGACCCTTTACCAATTTCTATTGCCTTTGCTCAGTTATGTCAAATAAGGAAATGAGTTGACCAGGATGTCCATAGCTAAATTGGGGAGTCTTCAGGTATTGAAACAATTGAGAGAACCAACAGTGTGTGGTACTAGTGTGGGATAACAACAGAGATATCTGTGAAACTTTCACATCACCGATATATCACTTTTGTGAAGGATTCAAGACTCTTGACATGACCTTAACTTATATAAGGTGTGAACTTTAGGGTTTTCTCGAAACCAGTTCAAAATCTAGGTCATTCTAATACAGGGAGTATTAATGTACTCCAAAAAATATATAATTCGTAATTCACTTGACATTGAGTGAGCTAAAATATAATTCTTGGCATGCTCAAATCGAGGTTGCCCACTAGACCTCTGTTCAGATCACAGCACATGTGACAACAAATCACAATCTAAGACAATACAGACACACCACCACCTAATACCACCTTGTATGCGAGTGATAACACCAGCAGTGACCAATGACCAAGCAGCTCTCAGAAAGAAAAAAAAAAGTGGGGGGAGGGGGGGGGGGGGGGGGGGGAATTTTCTCTTCTAAAGCACCAATAAAAGCTTCGTGCAAGTTCATGACAATGCTGTAGCCCGAGGGAATGATTCCAAAGGTCACCATTGAACACACACACACACCACCCACCCCCATGATTTTTGTGTGAAGCAGAGAATTTATCTTTCTACAACTAGTACCTAATTTATCTTACGATATAAATTAATATGTTACAGCATGCAGGGATGGAAAAGACAGAAAGAAAGGAAGGAAAGAAGGAAAGAAAAAAAGAAGAAAGGAAAAAAAACACCCCCTCGAATATCACTTTTTCTTCTTTTTTCATGCATAATGAACTTGGCTACTTCGATAGAGAGAAAAGCATGCAGAAAAAGAGAACCTCCTATCACTGAATGAAAACTCTCTCAGTAGTTGTTAACTTTTCAGCAGAGGGGGCTGGCTCACCACACCTTCCTGCACCACGCACATCCTTGAACCACACTGATAGGCCTCACCGCAGGCAACCATTTGCACCTGCTGCACTAGTTCAGGGGCACGAGGGTTCTCTATGGCTGCACTGGCAACCCCAGCCTCAGCTCTACACTTCTACTACAGTCAGTACAGGATCTGGACAATATCATCAGGCGTGAGTGGACATACTATTTATTAGGCTCTGGTATTTTTCTTCTTGTGTGTATCGTTAAATGGTCAGCTCTGTGTCCTGGAGTGAGGCTCGGGTGTCCTGGAGTGAGGCTCAAGTGTCCAGTCTGACATCGAACAGGCCAGCATCACAAGGTGGCTTATGGAGATGGCAGTTCTGGATGATATGATCTGCTGTTTGCTCAGCCCCCCCCCCCCCCCCCCCCCCCGCACTCACAGAAAGATCCCGCTTTTCAACAAGACTTAAAGCAACCTACCCTTAAGTGTAATTCTAAAACAATACAAAATGGAGCATGCCGTCCAGCATGATGACACAGTCAACTCGTCATGTCCACTCACTCCACCCCCTCGGATGTCTTGGGCCAATGGTATCCACAGCCAACTGAGCCAACAAGAGTAATGTCAATTGCAATAGGGCAACCCCACCAAGAATGACCACATCACAATGCAGTAATTACTTGGACAGCTATTGTAAACTCAGAAGCCTCATCAGTGCTTCAGTGGTGAGGTGAACTGTCCAGCCCTGTGGCCACGATCAGGTAATGGTGCATCCATCTTGGATCAGGGCACCGGAAGTAACTTAGAAGCCATGCATATTATTTTGATGTCCCACATGAAATTCAAAATGATGATGATGATGATGATGATGATGATGATGATGATGATGATGATGATGATGATGATGATGATGATGATACATGCACACTCAGGTGAGTTGGATATTAGTTCTCCTATCAATAACCAAGTCTTACTCTAATTTCAGTCACATAATAGAGGGGCCTTAATGCCCTTCCCAGACAGCCTACTGGCCCTGGTCATCCTATTCAACTAAACAGCACTGAATATTAGCACTTTACTGCTGTTAGTTATTGACACAGCAAAGAAACAAAACTTCTTCTGCAGCTTATCAGCACAACTGCTTGATATACAGCATCCGACCACCATTTCTGCTAAACATGGTAAGGTCTAAACAAAAAAATTTTTTACAGTAAATCTTACCAATCAACAGCTGCTGTGGGTATAATAGTATTTTTGAGGTCATTCAGAGAAACTATAAAAAGCATCTAATCAACCAAAATCAAGAGCTCTCGCCAACCCAGACTCCACCTCCCAATAAAGTGTTTCGAGCTGTCAAAGACGAGGTGCATAGTTTGGGAGAACTGCGAGTGGTGACACCAAGGTGTGCTTGAGTAGTTCCTGTTCTCAAGTTGGGTGGGTGTGGTCAGGCACTGTGCATAGCCAGGACAGAAGCTCTAATGGGGGTTTAGTGGGCTCCTTCAATAAACCACAATGGCTGAAGATGCAACTTAGAGTTGAAAAAAAAAAATTTTTTTTTTCTGGAGTAGATAGAGACATGTATGGCGTCAGAACTCAACGCCTGCTACGTCCAGTGGCTGCATCACATGAAGATGCTGCACTATGCAGAGATGCCCTACTGAAAATACCTAACCCTGTTAGCTGTGAGCCATGAAGTGATTGGTAGGGTGTGGGTCTCCACTACAGGTATGACAATTATACTTCCAACTTGGCCAACTACTCTTTATTGTCTAATATCGTCTTATCTTTGCCAGTCACACCTAAAATATCATCCTCTGTTCTAATGACTACGAAAAACTGAAAAAGAAGGAAAAAATTAATAAAAAAAATAAAAATACCTTTTACTTAGGTGCTAACAAGAAGTTGGCTTACCCACAGATATGTCAAGATGTTCACCAATAGTAAAAACATGGTGTGAATCACAGTAACACCTTTCTGAATGATACTAAAAATTTTGACCATTATTTTTTCACTACCAATTCCCCAAATTTAGCCAATTGGACGATTGCAGCCGCTCAGTATGAAAACTAATCAACCTCACACCCACACAGATACGCTGTGGATAAACAAGTTAATCCTAAAAAAAGACTTTGTAGTATCTCTGTAAGATTTGTGATCTATTAGGTGTGAGTTAGCCTGGCTGACTGAACAGGATCACCATCAGGGATCAAGTTTAGTCACCATCACACTAACTCCCTCCCACAGTTCCCCACTTCAACCTCACACACATAGCCTTTCCCACAACGTGACCTTAGATCTTCCCTTCAGCGCTAAGAACTAATCAAATTCCTCTGACCAAGACATACACCACAGAGCTTCCTATAAATAAGAGATCCATCTGCCATTGCCTTTTAAGGCTATGTCAATAAATAGCTGGTGCAGATATTTGAAAACCAGACATTTTTATGGAAGCATTCAAGTGAGATTTCTCTTTTCCTTGCCTGATATTCACTCACTCATGATATGAACCAGGCTTAGGGACAGCACAAACAGGAACACAAGAACATAAAGAGAAAAAAAACAACACACACACTCACACACGATATCATAACAACAACAACAACAGCAGCACAACCACAGATGTTGGTAGTGCATGGCCAATATCTACTGTACCTGAGCCTTCTTTATTCTGAAGTCGGCACTGCCCCTGTTCGGCCCTTGCTCCTCTTGCTCCACCTCATTCTTCAGGCCTGCAACAACAACAACAACAAAGTATACAGGGATGTATACAGAAATGTAGAATATGAAAAAAAAAAAGAAGGGGGGGTGGAGTATGCGGGAGAGGATTCACACCTTTCCATGCAGAGTGTGAAAATTTTTACCCACATGTACTTCTTAGAAAATCTGCTGATGTCTTGGTACATGGCATCATATAAGTGTAGGTTGGAGGAATAGCGAGGAAGGATAATACTGTGTGCTACAGCAGCCAACAGATGCAGATACAAAGATAGAATCCCACAAACCACGCTGTACAGTCACCCTTTGCAGTTGTCAAGGGCTTACGTAGTTCACAGCCATGCTGACCTCATTTAGGTTATTTTTAGAGTGACTGAATGGGTTTACATAGTGTACCTTGCGTCACTTACAATTACTATAATTTTTACTTCAATTAGGTAATTGATATTGAAATGAGAGTGGACAGACAGAATCACAAGAAGTGCATACAAGTGAAAACAAAACAAGCATTCATTATGCAACAGTTATATAAATGAAATTTACTCAAATTATGCGATATTTTTCAGCATGTTGTGGCTCTAATTGCTCCCTATGGAGAAGATAGAGGTGCAGAAACACAGCATGGAGACAGAACAGTGAAGACAGCCATGATATCCACTGAAACACTCTAGAGAGGAAAACATTTCACCAGCTGTTAGTCTAGCCACCACAGGGATACCATGTTTCCCATAATATGCTCAAGGCCATCATGTTTCCCAATTAGCATAAGATGGCCTCCATCAGGGATCAGCTTATTGATGGCAGTTTCTACAGGTTTTGGGGAGGGAAGCTTTTTGCAAATGAAGATGATCAAGACTTGCTTACGTAATTCTCTAGGTGACCGCAACCTTTCTCAGCTTATGGGGTTAACTATAAGGTACCAGACATACTCTCTGAGAGTGTGACCTTGAGATAATTGCTATGGGATGCATGGAGCATGGATACTTGCACAGTCTGTGTCCTGCACACCTAGAACTATCCCAGCCCCTCTGCCAAAGATCCTGGAATCCATTCTTCATGCCCTACTAATCACAAACACTGGATACCCCCAGGCATATATTTTGCACACCCAGGCATCCAGATCATCCCAAGATATCCCACACACATCCAGGATGTTCCAGGATATCCCCAGACATCAGGGACACCCCCAGGCATCCAGATGTCTCAAAAAAGTGGTGGCACTACCAGCCAAACCTTGATACAACCTCGGAGCCACACATCCTGCACAGTGGCATGCACAGTGGCACGCAGTGTGGCACACACTGCAGCACAGAGAGTGGTACACACTGAGTACATGCAAATACATGCACATATCTATGTAAATACTCCACAACAATAGAATAAAGCAACTACAATCTTACTTACGTTTTAGTCCACCATGAACTCTGTGTGAGAGCTTCTTGATCTGGGTCATCAGGTCATTGGTCTCCTCCTTGGCCTCATTGTTCTGCACTGAAGCCAAGATGATGTTGTGGTTTCTCTTTATCTTCTCCACATGCTGAACTATCTGACTGACAGCTCTATTCAGCTCATCCACCTGCAACAGTGCACAGTGAGAATATGACACAGAGAACAGTGAGTACTCACCTCTCTCACCTCTCTCCCCTCCCAGGTGTTTCACACCAACACAATGGGCACTTCAACCTAATACAGCATCACACTACAGTGTTCCTGTATCTGAAACTATAGCTTCACATAAACTAGAGTGATCGACAATTGGCTTTGCATTACAATCAAGCCAGACCTCGATTATAAAGTAATCATTGCAAGCTCTTGGACCAAAAAAATTGCTTTGGTCTGTGAAGAACACAGAACTGCCTCGGTAGTTGATACTGACCTCACATGTTGCTAGAACATGCACATAACTGTAACTGTAACACCCTACACATGTACATGCTTGCACTGCCACCTGTCACATGCACACCCCTCCCCTACATGTGACTCTCCTACTGTTACAAGCCTCCAAGTTCTCCCAACTACAGGACATTTAGTGCAACCGAATTGTTTCTAAACTCACACTCCAAAGGTCCTTATTTTATCCCAGCACTACACTCTGTTGGGTTTTCTTCACATCCTACACATGCAAGCACAATGCCACACCACACAATTCCACTGGTGTTCCTGCCAACCATCACTTCATCCATGGATAGCAAGGCTTGGATTTCAAATACATTGCCTATATTTTAAGAGTATATATTCTTTCTTAAGTTTAAAAATAATGACTCAAACAAACTAAAAATTGGAAAAGTCTAGAAAAGGGACTAAAATGCCTTTGTTCTGATGCAGGTGAGATGGTATGCTCCCACGCGGCAGCGAGCAAAGCAAACAATAGGGATGTACCCCTAGCTGCAACGTTATCTGGAATTGTCCCTGAGGTTAAGCCACGGCTAGTAATTGAAGGAAGGGATGCAAGGGGATGATAATGACAACACTGGAATTCTGAACCACATTGACATATTTGCAGTACAAGAATGTGTGCAGACCTCCACCTGTGATGTAGTTAAACAAAACAGTTATGCACGACCCCATGGAGATCACTGGTATCCATCTTAAACTTGTGGTATCGACAAAGATACATCTTCATAAACATCACTCCACCCCTCTACACAGCGTACTGCACACAGTTTGTATGTCTCTTACAAATTAAAAATAGACTCCTCTTAATATCCTCTCTCATGTTCACTTCATTCTTTTCTCCTTCCAGATGTATTGACCTAGCCCTAGCCACTACTATTCTGGACAGTGCCCACTAAAAATTTAGGACAGTGCCCACTAGTATTCAGGACAGTGTCCACTAGTATGCAGGACAGTGTCCACTAGTATTCAGGACAGTGCCCACTAGTATTCAGGACAGTGTCCACTAGTATTCAGGACAGTGTCCACTAGTATTCAGGACAGTGTCCACTAGTATTCAGGACAGTGCCCACTAGTATTCAGGACAGTGCCCACTAGTATTCAGGACAGTGCCCACTAGTATTAAGGACAGTGTCCACTAGTATTCAGGACAGTGTCCACTAGTATTCAGGACAGTGTCCACTAGTAGTCAGGACAGTGCCCACTAGTATTCAGGATAGTGTCCACTAGTATTGAGGACAGTGCCCACTAGTATTGAGGACAGTGCCTGAGGGAGTGGGAGAGAGGCGTAGGTATCGAGTGTATTTATGACCACGGACTGTTTCTCACATGCACTCGGAATATTTATCAGAGAACGATATTTAGACTTGGTGCACAGGTTAACAATATGGTGGAACAGATCTGGAAAAGAGTGTAGATTAGGATTGGTTTCTATTTATAATTTAATATGCCAGCTTTGCCTCCTTGGTTAAATCCTTGAGAAACACACACAACACACACACACAGCACACACACACGTTAACAACACAACAAAGTTGATCATTCGCCAACTTTCTTTCTTTGGGGACTTCCTCCTGGCACTTTGAACCTCTCAACCATGGCTAAGCTTGTGAGGACATGATTGTATTTATAATACTGCACTGAATCCTGGCTGTGCTGTACTGTGAGCATGTGCAATAAATAGTCCACTAGTGACAAAAACAGCAAGTCTTCATCTGGGAGATTCCCCTGGAATCTCCCCCCCCCCCCCCCCTTCCCACAAGGATATCCTATTACAGTAGTCCCCCTCTTGAGAGACCACCCTTAAATCCGACAAAAATCGGTTTTGCAAGAGAGGTGGTCTTCCAAGAGAGGTGGTCTTCCAACAGGGGTAAGTTTATACTGCAAGTACAATTTCTTGCTTAAAAATGTGGTCTCTCAAGAGAGGTGGTCTGCCAATGGAAGGGTCTCTCAAGAGGGGGACTACTACTGTATTAAAGTACATTATAGTACGCAAAACAATAATCGGGCAATGTGTCACCAATCTCGTGCAATCCATGGAGAGTAACTTGGGATTACATGGCTCATCCTAACCAAACCCTAAGGCCATGGCAAGAGCTTGTACTAGTTATTTTGTCATCAGCAGTCAACTGTGATAGAGAGGGCATGAGATACATCATAAATGCAGTACCTCATTTCAACTCAGCCATCCATGATCCATGGGTGGCCCCAGTCTTAGAGACATACACAGGATTGACAACAACTGCCACTCAATGACCTCTACAGGGAAGGAGAAGCTTGCCAACAAAAAGACCATGCAACACAAATATCTCACAGCAAATATCATTCCAGTGGACAGGATTTCAGCCATAAAAGGATTTAAAGAGTGACCAATCATAAGAGTCCCAGCATAGATGATTAATAAATATCTGACGACCAGAAATAAACTTCAATCTCCAGGTTAAACATCCTCAAAGAACAAGTTTAAATTCCTTTGTCAGTTTGGTAGAGACCGTACAGCCACATTACATTCAGACGTTTAAGGATCTTTTCCATCACAGCTAATTCACTTAGATCAATTAGCGTAACAGCAAGGAGGCCCCACATCCCCATAAGAAGGTAGCTTAGGAGAAGAGATGCAGACAACTTCTTCTGTAAAACACACTGGCAACATACACTACACTCAGGCATATCCTTCATCTTTTGAGGGTCAAAAAAAAAAGGCTGAATATGCAATCTTTGACTAGTCAATAAAAAAAGTTTGCCCACTTTCTTCAAAAGATAATATATCCGAATAACCAACCTCTATTCCTGCCATCACATGTAGTTACAACTTTCCCTTTGTCTGTAGCTGCTCAAACGTGCACCTTGTTGAAGGCAGAACAGATAGTCAGAAGATTCAAGATGCAGAGACTAGAAGTGATAAAGGTTTCAAGTGCAATTTTGGTAAGACAGTCATTACGAATTTTTCCAGCACTTGAGAAAGAATTATGTCATGTAAATATACAGCTGCTGTTATGGAAAGCATAGAAAGTGCTCTGCTGGTACAGTAATTCTTAGTTCTGGTGCTGCTACTTATTGCTCCATTCAGCAGTAACTAGCATCATTTCCTTGACACAGATGGCATGCGTACCACAGCTCATCTGATCAGTGATGGCTTCACTATAGTTAACCAGTGCTGCAAGGCTATCCTTGACTACTCGGGGGGGAAATATCAGGACATTGAGACGTCAATCACCACATTGTAGTCCAAACAAGCTTGATGTCCAGTGTGGTTCCAACAGCTTTGCACAGAAGCTTGATGGAGATGACAGCATTGGTGATGAGACATTGCATGATGCTTCTTCAACCATCTTCAACCACCTGTTCTGTCAATATAGGGAATTGAAGCAACATCAGATACCATGTCTTTCAACCTTCTCAACTGGTTCTTTCTTTCTAAAGCAGCAAGCACTCCACTCTAATGAAGCAGAAAACATAATATAAAAGTATCAACTTTTTTTAATGGGTTAAACTCCAATCCTAATCTTTGTACTACTCCAGTAAATATTGTGCACTATTTTCTCTAATCAATTTGAAGTCGGCTGATAATATTCCTTTTCAGCCCTATCAACTTCCACTTTCAGTTCATTGGCTAAGTGGTTTACACCACCATGGAATGTGAGACAATGAATGGCGTAGCAATCATGCCCAACTAGTCCTGCCAAGTTCACCATAAACTTATGTCGTCCTTTTGCAATTACTGTACTACCCAATTTCTGAACCTGAACTAGAAGGAAGTTATATACTTTCTGATTCTCAATCCAATTTAGAATATATTTTGTGATTCCTGATTCCAACTTTGATTAGGTATTAGTGGACCTATGCTTCTTGAGGTAGAGGGCTGAGTATCATTACCATATTTTCTAATTACTCTTGGTTTAGCTTGAAGCTTAGCTGCCAGTCACCAATAGGGATATTACCACTTCTATATTTAGAAGGGAACTACTCTAAAAATAGATTACATTTTTAGCATTTCCACAAATTGTATTTAAACATATCACAAATGACTACTAAGTGATGAATGATCATGTTTCAGAGAGAGAGACACCGACTACTGATCTATTCAGATTTCTCCCTTCATCACTTGATAATTTTCTAGATTGAAACTCTGAAAGGATTGCTACACAAATGCAATACAGTGGAACTCCTCAACGTAGACTCCTTCAAATGTGGCCATTGCATTCATCCCATCAATTTCCCAAACCATAATGCAGACCAACACAGCCGAGACTTACAAACACCTTCACATCTCTTGATACGAAAACTATTTCAGTGACCTACACCGAACTGCATCGACTCAAGGTCAAACAAAAAAAAAAGAGTGGAAAATGTTGCGAGTTGCAAATATCATCATCGAATACTATTAATAGTAAATTAGCACTGTAGAGACACCAGCAGGCTCAGAGAGAACTGAACTGGCCACATAGGACATGGAGGGAGGGAAGAGGTGCTGATTTGTGGGAGAGCACATGAGTTCAGTGTATATATAGAAGCAGTGCACGAACAGACACAAGATTATGAAGGCCGCATGTGATTTTAGTGATTTCATTGTGATTATGACACTATGATTGAACACATTATACTGCTCTAAAAATACCTACACTGAGAAGTTCCATTGGAGGAAGGGGGAGGGAAACAACATTATCTTCACACTGTATAGTTGATACAGTACATTGGATGTGCACAAACACACACAAAATTATCAACATACCCCGTCAAAGAATTCTTCAAAAAATTCTTCACCCTCGTCCAATCCTGTCTCTTCATGAGAGAAGTCGTCAGTGCGGTTCTGTTGCTGCTGCAGGGAGACAACACAAAGGCATGCACACACAGGTAGTACATCACACACACACACACACACACACACACACACACACACACACACACACACACACACACACACACACACACACACACACACACAGTTGATGGATACACACACACACACACACACACACACACACACACACACACACACACACACACACACACACACACACACACAGTTGATGGATGCACAATACATATGCACCATATCAGAAAAAACCTCAGATACTTAAGTTACGACAAAAAAACCTATTCATTGAGTAAACTTGTAGAGGTGATTCAATTCTACACAAGAACAAGCAATTATTCCTGCATAAATGTTTGCTTTTAATCTACTGCAGAAGATATGGGCCTCAGGATCTCAGTTAATGAGCCTCCAGGGTATTAGCAACACTGCCAGCCACCAGTACTATACCCTTCCAAATAACTTCATTTGTTTCCTGCTGAGCCAACAAGCAGAAGGTGTCATTAAAAAAACAAACAAACAAACAAACAAACAAACACAACAATATTGCTACCACAAAGCATGAAGCATTGGCAATGAAGGTCTTTCACAGAGAAGTTGAAAAATATATAAGTCTAAGTTGCCAGTTTCAAGTTTTAAAGCCTAGTTTCTTCAAGTGATTTGAAGCCACACACACACACACACACACACACACACACACACACACACACACACACACACACACACACACACACACACACACACACACACACACACCATATGCATTTCTAGTATACTACAGAGAAGGCCAAGCAACAATACAGATTCCTTATACAGTCAAATATCACAAACTATCAGAAGCCAATAAGGACACTTGGTTCTTCAGATTAATTTTGGGTATATATCCTTAAAAAAAAACTCCAGATGTTTCTGAGGCTTGCCTCTCATGTGTTGCACACTTCCTACAAAACAATTTTAATATACATTTCCTAGACCATCCTACAGGAAGCTATTGGAGCATATTCATGTGGTCATTTGGAACATGCAAGAGCTAATTCAAAATTTATATTTTCACATTCTTCAGTAGCCTGGATGGCTGTTTCTTCCAATGACATACCCAAACCCTTTACTGGCACATACTCAACAGATAATGGCCAGCAAAACTATACAGTGGCTACATGAATACATAGATGATTCTATCTCACTAAATTTCCCTATAATCTTTAGGATGCTTTAAAAATGACCATATACCACGTTAATACTGTCACAACAGCATTTACTTACACAGGGGCAAAAGTAGTTAAACAAAAAGCTAAAGACCTACTAACCACACCCAAAATGAAGACTGGTCATGTTCAGAATTTCCGCTACCAGATTAGTTAAGTTTACTCGGTCACTTACGGTGTGCTTCAACTGCCCAATTCTGTCTTTCATTTCAAAAGCCATAATGTTGGATTAGCGGGTGCTCGCAAGATACTTCTCCCCAAACAAATCTGGTGCTAGCTGTTTCGACCTTTCATCACCTAATTATGGCCTAGCCAAGTAACGACCCCGTGCCAGGTGTGATTATGGTTAGGTATTTTAATTACTAGGAGAATACCCATCTTAGGCAGTGTTGACGTATGGTATATTTATATACCAAATAGCCCACTTATGGTATATATTTGAGGTTCCTGGTATATAATTTTGGAGCTGGTATATTTTGGTATATAATTTCCATATTCATGGCTTTGTTCCACCCTTTCTTCACCTCTTCAACCAGAAGAGAAAAAAAGGAGAAAGAACTATAGAATGGGAGGAAAAGGAAGGGCAAAAAAGGTAAATCAAAGTGTGCTTTCACTGTGGCTTGAACTTGCTATGTCCAATTCTGTTGTGTGCATTGCCACCTTGTGTTACTTCCCACACAGAATAATTATTGCATAACTTTGGCTTTTATATGCATGCCTAAACAGCAACAAAGGCTGAGGGGTAGGATATTCAATACCCTAAGGTACCTTTTTCTATTTATTTTTCCACTTCTTCTTCTTTTTTCCTTCTTTTTTTCTTCGTCCTCTTCTTTGACTTCTTCCTTTTCCTTCCTCTCCTCTTCTTTATTATTTTCTTTTCAATCCCTTCTTCTGCTTCTTCATCTTCTTCTGCTTCTTCATCTTCTTCTGCTTCTTCATCTTCTTCTGCTTCTTCATCTTCTTCTGCTTCTTCATCTTCTTCTGCTTCTTCATCTTCTTCTGCTTCTTCATCTTCTGCTTCTTCATCTTCTTCTGCTTCTTCATCTTCTTCTGCTTCTTCATCTTCTTCTTCTTCAGCTTGTTCTTCCTTTTTCTTCTCTCCTTCCTTTTCTATTCTTTGTTATTTTCTTTTTATTCCCTTGATCTTCCTGTTTCCTTCCTTTCCCTATCTTCCAGGAAGCAATGATGGTCATGCCATTGGCACTGAATGCTACTTTAGGTTGCACCCATGCCCCCTCCATCCCCACCTTTTTGTGTATGGTAATATCAGCTGTGCTATCATATTTGCAGCTATAATACAGTGTGAATTATGCTGAGATAATAATATTAGGGTTTTTTTTTTTTTTGTTTTTTTTTTTTTAGCACTATTTAAATACCTGCATAATCTCAATACACTAATAATTATAGTAGCATTAATATATACTTTGGAAGATTGTAAAATGAAAATAAATTGAGTATGGCTGATGATGGGCAAATGTCATTCCTTGTTGTGTACATGGTGGAATGCCTATCAAATGATGTCTCTATAGTATAACACAACACCAACGATGACTGCAGCCACCACCACAGAACTCACACAGCAACAGCACAGAAGAAAAAAGATCATCCATTTGACCTGTGGAATAAAGCATAACACACACATTTTTATGTTTACACATATAAATATACACACAAATACATGCATGCACATAATATTGTTAATTTATGCGGCTTTTTAGTACCATATCTTAGATTTCACTACTATTGTTTTTGATATAAAAAAGGTCATTTATTTTTTATTGTAGGAAAATAAACAACCAAAACCAAATAATAACAAAAACAAAAACAAAAACAAAAAAAAACAAAAAAAACCACAAAACAACCAATAACAAAAAAGGATAAGCAAATAATGTTGAGCAGATAATTTCCCCCTTCTTTCCCCTGCATAACTCCACAAGCACCAGCTACTACATGTACATGTACATGTAGTGGTAGACTGTGAAATATAAATGAGTGAACATTGAATTAAGGGATTAGCCTATACTGGTATATTATGTACTACAATATTCAAGGTACCCAACAAAGGTCAGGAGAGAAGAATTATGGCAGGCTAGAGGTCACTCACAGTATGAACGTATGTAGCTTAATAATTCCTGAATATATGAACGCAAATGTCTGCATCATGAAAGCCTTAATATATTGAACTACAGTGGAACCTCCGAATAAAGGACACATTGGGAGCCACTCACTTGTACATTGTAGAGAGGTTGTCCTCTATCAGAGGTCTGCCCACGATCAACCACAAAATATCTATTAATGTCATAGCAGTAAGCTCGCATGTTACTACAGCAACTAGGATCAACTAAATCCACTTTCTATTATCTTTAGTCAATTATACATGCATTATTTCTTTTTACTAATGGCTCTTCTTGCTAGCACTACCTCAAAACAGTGCTTGATGCCATAGCTTAGGATCTTAGAACAGTCACTGTCACATGCTAGCATGCTCTTCTGAACAGCTGAAATAATTTTTTAACTGATTTATTGCTGAAGTGATTTCTAACTGCTTTGAAAAATGGCCAGCCAGGTGGTAGCCAGTTATGTTTTGGATAGTGTTGAAATTTGCTCTTAAATCAGGGGTTATCATGACTATAGAGATATCTGGGACCCTGCAGTACTATTGGCCAACAATTACTATTGCAGCAGGAGCATAGCAACTCTACAGATATGCATGCAGTTATAGCACTGCAGGAAGTGGTGTCCCTCATATGCCATACAACATAGCTCCTACAGCATCCATGTTTTTTGCAGCGAGAGGTCAACATGAGATTCGGGGAAGTGACAGGCAGCAATGTTAACAGAGGTGCTGGTTACGGTCTAGAAATATCCTGCACTTAGTGACTGTGTGGACCAAAAGCCTACATAGAGAGAGAATAAAAAGAACTGGTCTTCAGAGTTATTAACCTTATCTAGTGTGCAATTCTAGACTTCTATGTTCTCTCTCTTGTATGTTTGTTCTATTTCACAATAATTGGTATATATATCTTTTTGGGGGTGTGGCTTTTGTTTGCTCTTGGAATTAAATTTTCACAGAATTTTCTCCAAGCTGCCACAACATTTGTCCCTTCAGAGTTGGGAGGGTCCATTTTGGGAGGTACCAACCTACAAACTCTTGTAGGAATCAATCAGGACCTTGCTGTTTGTCCTTACTGTTTGTCCATTGTGTAGAGGTTGTCCCTATTTCAGAGAGTCCATTTAGGGAGGTTCCACTGTACAAGTTAAAGCACCTATTGCTGATACCTCACTGATCCTGATGTTTCTATTGCACCACTTGTCCTGGTTACCAACTGTCAAATGTCAGTGGCAATTGGACATAAGCACAGTAGATCCCATCCACTTAAATTGACTCGATGAATAACATTTAGTGAAAACAGAACCCAAAATTACTGGTGGAAACAATGGCTTGGCACACTCCTGTCAGCTGGCTCTGTGTGTATCCCATGTAGCAAACAGATTAATTATGTGTGTCATAGAATAGTTTAACTAAACTGAGTCCATCACCCCCTTAACCTGCACATGCTCATGGAGTCTGATCTGCAAACAAAAAATCCCCCCCCCCCCTCCAAAAGCAGTACAGCTAGCGACACACACGCATGTACACTTTTTTAAAAAAATTATTGCAACACAATTCACTGGCAGGTATTTCCATGTTCCATAGTAACATATCATGTAACACTTAACAAACATGAAAGTGCATATTCAAAGCACTTAATAACTTAACACTTTGCATACACTCTCCATTATTACAGCTAGTATTGATTATTACCTCACTCAATACTAGATGATTACATCAGAAAGAAAAAAAAACTAATTCTGTCTCCCCCCCTCCATATTTGGGTGAAGGGCAGGGATCAATAAGTATGGCTGGCATCATCTGCTATTGCTTTACTGCACAATTATGCTTAATAGCGTTTTTTTTCTTATTCAATTTAACTTCTGTAAACACAGCATTGCCACACAGTATTGCTTACTTAATTTTTTTTTGCATGCAGCATACGCAACAATAAAACAAAACTGTCATATCTTTGATACGAATGGATAAAGCAGAAGTGTTCCTATATAAGGATAGCTAAATCTAATTCCTGTAGCAATGGTATTTAATTGAGTTTAAAGAAACAATTTCAATAATTGCACAGCATTTTGTGTTCAGTGAATAAATGATAAAAAATATTGAACACTTTGTGTAAGAGTTCCCTGCTAAAACACTACTTTTACTTGGTCAGGACAAAATAAAGTGACATACACTGGCATAGCTATAATCCAAACATAGGAAGGTATAACATTAAATTCAGGATCTTAGATTAATAACCCTTCAAATACATTATTGTCATATCACTGTCATATCACCAACTACACCACCAAGATTGTGGGATCAATCTAACCCTCGTCCAAGACTGTGGAACATGTTATATGATTTAAGGCATCTAATATCAAATTATAACATAGAAATTGTACATGTGTTTTTATATATACCAAGTAGTAGGGCACATACTTTTTAACATAGTGCCATATTAAAGTACATTCTCATGGAAGTTTCTCATTCTCATACCTTTCGTCCTGATCTATGGATCTCCACCGCTTTCTTCAGCTGTCCTTCCCCATGAGTCACATACACACTAGCATTCTCCACATTGTTCTCTATATTATCTATTAAATCACCCTGTGTTGGAAAACATTTTTTTTTAATTTTTCGCTAGCCTAGAAATATTGGAAAAAGAGTAAATATTACTGTTAAGAATGCATATCATATTTATTATTGTTACATAATCATATTTATATCATGAGTTTGAGTAAGGCATGACGTAATGCTTTGAGGAACAGTTGAAAATAAACATGGACTATCTTATAGTGGAGGTATCACCTCAACCCTTGTGGGTCTGCTAGCTAGAGCACTACCAGTAGCTAGTTTCTAGCTGCAGCTGAAGGCTAACTGGCTAGGTAGTTAATTTTGTCTCCAAAGAGCATCACTCCAGAAAATGGAAGGTGTATGGAGAGTGCTTGTTACTTCAGGTGACCACACCTTACCAACTCCAGTTAGTTGACATGTGCTTACTTGCTGGGTGTATTGCTTGGACAGAATGAACACTGAGAGATATTGGAAAGTAGTCACCAAGTGTGCAGGTCTGTGTGGTTCCACCTGACACAGATACCAAGGAAGCAATCTATTTCTGAACGTGGATGGCCATTTCCTGGATGTAGACAACTCAAAAGTGATTGGCTGAAGAAAAAAAATTGTGGAGTCAGAGGAGCTGATATCCAGGAAGTAGGATTGGTAGTGGAAGACGCCATGATGGAACAAGGAAAAAACAACAGTGCAGATTTGATTTGACAAAAATACAAAGTTGCCAACTTTTCAGTAACAAAATTTGGGACAAAGACCACACCCACAGGAAACCACTCCTCTATATTTAATCACTTAAAAATGTTCACTTATGCTGAAATGGTGTTACATATTCTATCAATCCTGGGTCTGTCCAAGGAAGGAGCCAGTATTTAGCTGAATAGTTGTGAAGGAAAGTGTAGGCATTTTTCCAACCACCTAAATTTAGTTGGAATATTATCCCTGCCATCCAAGGGAAGCAGTAAACTCAAGATTTCCTTTTTGAATATAAATAACGTCTGGGTAGAATTGGCTATGTTCATTACTATATAGCTTTGGAAAATAGGGGAGCATTATCGTACTGCTTCAGTAACACTTTTCACTGCATTCAAGAATGCTGAGGTTTGAGCATCAGCAACTGCTGAAGGAAAAAAATATGTCCACTAAAATGAAGATTACAAGAAGTGGATGGGGAAGCAATTGAATATCCAATTTATCACGTCAAATCGCTACCTTTTCGGTAAAGTAACTTTTTTATATGTGCTTTTAAAAATATTAATTCAAATTAAGTGCGATTTGACTATCATTTTGCAAAAATCCCACAAAAAATGCATTTAGAATCCATTGTTGCTCAAATCTGCAGACAATTTTGGGGTCAATTTTGTATTCTGTAACCATTATTCTCAGAGAATTAACTTGTTTCCTGCCACCAATACATAACCACCTATTCACCCACAAAAACCTGGTAACATATATTTCCAAAACCACATAACAAAATATTTTTATTTCTTAAAATCATAATTTTCTTCCTAACAAATTCTGTGTTAAGAGCAGCAGCACAACCTGGTGGTTATGTATTGGTGGCACAAAACAAGTTAATTCTTTGAGAATAATGTTACAGAATGCAAATAAACTAAGAAAAAAGAATAGGAATAAGAGGGACCTTAGTTTTGCATGCCAAATGAGGAATTATTTGGCACAGAAAAGGGGGGAGGGGGAAATGGGATTCTAATTAGATAAAACAGTTTTCATTTGATAACTCTTTGTGGCTGCATCAAGAGTTGCTACCCCACCTCATCTCCACACAACCATCAATAGATCATATGATTAAAGGCACAAAATGTTGTGCACCTAAAAATTCTTAATACTTATTGAATTATAATTGAGTTATGGAAACTTGAGGATAAAAAAAAAAAAATTAAATAAACACTCCAACCTTGCAGGTGGAGCTGCAAATGGTCCTCTAGTAGCATAAAAGACAGTATCTAAACAAATAAGTGTATGAACAACTTTTAAATATCAATGATGCTGTTTTTCCCCTATTCTACTCCCCTCACAGGCATCTATTCTGTTTAATTTTTATGGATGTGATTCAAATTCTTTGAGCTCCTAGACTCCTTAGAGCTGAAGTATTTCTAGATCCATTACAGCATTAATAACGCATTGTTTTATCATAACGAAGGCATTGCATTGGATCATGTTGCAAGACTAAGCCACCATATAAATATATATTTCTACTATGAGAGATGCTAAAGTCAGATAGAGAGAGGCAACATCAGAGCAAATGTTGGACTTATAGCATGACATGTAGATAGCTATGTTGCTTGTACATGCATTCCACTGATTCAATGATTTATTACACTCAACAATAAAGACACCAACAGCAAGAAATACACTATATATTTTCGTAATTAATGTCTTTGTAGCTATAGCTATGGCCATAGCTAAAGCTATAGATTTTCCAATTTGTCAAAAATCTTGGAAACATTTCCTGATCAAATGAGATTCGAACTTCTTTAGCCATGTATTGTCAAAATAGCACCTTCTCTTCTTTTTCTTTGGGGGAGGAGTCTGCCTGAGGGGTGAAACCATTTGCCATGCCAGAGAATAGATTTAGAAAGGGAAGATCAATTGCAACTTGAGAGTACCCTTTACCAATTATTCTTGCTTCCAAATTTCTGGGACAATAGCACAAAAAACAGACTTCCATGACCGAGGTAAAAAAAATTTTGGGATGTCCTGGATGTTTCCGGGACAGTTGGCAACCCTGGAAATAAGAGCATGAGATTCACACAACCACTCCACAAAGAACATGCACTGGATGTTGGCAAAGATTGCTGAAAATAGCTCAACCACTAAATCATCTGACACAGAAAGAAGTACGAGTGGTAAGCCCAGTGTAAAGAAACCTTCACAGCAGTAAAAGCAGCACAGCTGCCTACCTCTCTTGTACAACTTATCCTGCATATAATCAAGGCTTCACCTGGAAACAGAAGCCTCACCCTAGGAGACTGCGAGCTGTCCTATACACACGTAGTGTGGCCATCGCTGGCTTTTCACTTGCAGCCTGTCTCCAGTCTTGTTCTGATCAGGACCAGGATTGTAAGAAGCAAATCAATCTGAACCTCTGTGGCCAAAAGCACAAACCACACCATGTTAACCACACCCACCCAATTGCCACACCCTTTAATTAACTTCGTGGTGCCACTAAGAATTTACTCTACAATGAGTGGAGCTGTGATTGTGACAGCTATAGCACATCAAGAATTTTTTCTTTCTCTACAAGTTCTGGTAAGGTCGATGGAATACTGTCACTTTTATTTCTCAAGAATGTGATGGAATCAAAATGATACCAAGTTTACTTGGTGTTTTTTTTAAAATTTTATTTGAAGAGTAAATGGAGAAGACCTCGATCCTCAACATTGATCTACAACACAGACCTATGTGTACTAACAGAAATTAGATATTAAGAAGTCACTCAAAATTTTAAAAATATATATTATAAACATCTAACATCTAGGAAACTAATCCTATACTGGCAATTAATCAAAGAATTCGCTAAATCCTATGTACCAAAGACTTGATAATACAATAATATGCCAAAAGTTAATCTACAGAAAAATTGAAATACCGAAGTAGCTAATAGGGTGAAGGTTAAGATGAAGTAGAACCTTATATTAAGATATTAGTTTCAATTACAAACAAGAATGCACTTCCTAGCTCAAGATGACCCAAGGGTGACTTTAATTAATAATATCATAGTTAATCCTTTGCAATGTTGACATCTTTCCCAAAATAAGGATATTAGTAGATAATGATGACATTAATTATGATCATGACAGTAAACAACTAGAATCATCAAAAAATACTACTTGCGTGTCTGCTCGCTTACTATACAACAAATTCATTTAGACTTGCTTTATGCTTCAAATTTGTCCTTGAGGACATGCAGAAGCAGTAGATTTTTTAGCCCTTTCTGGGTGGAACACAGTTGAACGCATGTCTTTATTTGTCCCAAAGTTTTCTCTCACTGATGGCATTAGTGGCTTAACTAACTATAATAATTTCAACCAATATAAATGTTTAAAACATTATGCTTCTCTGGGTCATTGAAAAGGACTTGAGGAAATTAAATAACATCAAAGAGCGAAAAATGACTTTCCCTGGCTTCTACTGCCATATTCAACAATTGTAAATGTGAAGTGAGATTTGCCTCATTGGAGTTATCATTAAAATTCATTACAAACTTCATTTCTTCACTGTAGTCTTCAATTTTTTTTTTTTACTGCTTTTAACAAAAGTTATCAAGTTTGCTGTTTTAAAATTTAGTAACAAGGCTGATCAAACCTGTTAGTGATAATAAGATCTGTAGAGACTTCTAGGATTGGGTGGATAAAAAGCCTTCTCCACTACCAATGCTAAAACATGTGGGAGCTCTTCTCTTCCTGGACATAACTGCATCATTACTTCAAACTTTTCTTGCAAAGTGTTCTGGTCCAAAACAAGTAAAAAAAATAACAATACTATCATTCTGAAATTCTTCTGAAATTATCTTGCCAATTTGGCTATTGCCTGACCTTCAGATGCACTCAATTTTGTCAGTGTGTGACTTAGGATCAAAATCTTGAGCATGACACCAAAGAGATATTCAAACATTGACAAGCAAAGCTTCTAGCATGTGTTTCAGAATCTCTTGCACCATCTAGTGCTCCTTCCAACGTTAAGGTATAACATGGCGATTAGTTATATCATTTAGTGAAGATTCCCTGACTGTCCATCTTATAGAATGGAGTCCTGAAGCCAACTGAATCTGGATTGATCTCAGCCTTGATAGTCTGGAATATCCCTTCACAGCAAGGTGAGAATAGTAACCATTTAGATATTTTTGGTACAGTATTTTAGTATTTAGAAATATTTTATTACCTCTTATTATTTCCTGCAGCTAAATTCAATGTGTGATCAAAGCAGTGAACAAAAATTGCAAGTGTTCTTCTGTACCACTCTTGGTAGAAGTAGCACTTCTTCTGCCACAGGTATTGATATTCCCATGCCATTATGAATATCAGCATTCATTTTTACATGGTATCTTACAAACAACGCACTAACACATTTGATTTGGTCTAGTAAACATGATGTAGGCCAATAGTGTCTTCACAAGACTGTAAACTTTTTTCAACCCAACAGAAGTAAATCAAAGCTTTTTTTGGTTTGATGAATCAGTTACCTACCTTTACCAGCCATCAAAGAATAATACTTTGTTGAATGGTGGTAGCATTTCGTAAAATGTGCATAGACATGATCTTTAATGATCCATTTTGTATTTGAGGACTTCATACTTATCAGTCCTCCAAGAATTGCAATATATCATCATCGTCCAATGCACAAGGACACATGCATAGAATTGCTCTCAATTTCCCACCATCAACACAAAAAGGAATTCCTTCTTACCTAGAAACTTTATATCTTGGATGACCTCCTGTAAATACTTCCTATTCATCACTGTCACTATGAAAAGAAATTCCTTCCTACCTAGAAAGTTCATACTTTCAATGACCTTTCATAAATGCTTCCTATTAAAGGATTAGAGAGAGACCTTTCGTTTAGAATGTGTTTAATGACAATAGTTCTCTCACATCTCTGGATGTACTTGCTAAATTAATCACAAACTTAGTAGTAGCTTTGATGGCAACAGTGGCTTCATGATTAGAAAAGCAATGGGCAGGTGTGACATCTTTCTAGTGGCCAATGAGCTTCTTCACCCTCCATGCTAAAAGACCAGGAAGCAGAGAAAGCTATTGAACCATGAAATTACCCAATTTGGGTCACAAAAGATGTATAAGAACAGTGTGATACCTTATGCTGATTGAGAGTTATATTGCTACATCTAGTTAGTACAGGCTTAAACAAAGACACCCTGGATGCCTGCCCATGTAGATTGATGCAGTTTTGGCTGGTACATCAGAACACTATCCAAAAGGAACCATGAAACCATACACGAAGACCACAGGAACAAGTGATCTCCCCCCAAAATCCCGATTATGTTAGCGAGACCAGAGTGGAGGTGTGAAAATGAAGATTATCTCCTAAATGGATCCAAGTACCTTCCACTAGGTTGAAGTAGAGCAGTCATTCCTGATGAGTCTTTTATTTTTCAATGGAGAGGGGAATGAGAAAACCAGTGCTGTTGTTAACAGTGTATATAATACTATATTATCACTATAATCATATTCAGTGTATAAACTTGTGTGTGATGTATTGTTTTGGAGTCTCAAGAAAGACAGATGACAATGAAAGTGAACTAGCTTACAAATAAACTCTGTTTTTAACCTTTCCTTTTCCTGTTCATGCTATGTTTGGGTCTTGATTAATTACTCTGGCATCTCAAGCTTGTATATTGCATTAGTTGCTTTTCGTTTTATGCATTCATTACCATTCTAACTTTTATGTCATGTTTTGTAATAACATGGAATTGGATTGTACTATTATGGGTAATGTTGTTTTTTTGTTTGTTACATCATGAGTTGGTAGATCTTGCCTGCATATGAAAGCCACTAGCTAATCTTGTGACACTATTGGCTACATGAACATCTTAGATGCAGTCCTGGGACACAGAGCATGCAGGAAAAACAAGAATCACTACAGCATATGGGAATATTAGGACACACAAGCTATAGCAGAGAATTGGCCATCTGTTTTGGTATTTTCCTTTTGGTTGTTGGTCTCGTCATAGCTATGTCATGGGGAGGGAGTCAATAAAGACGCATTTCAAATCTTCATGCTAAGGTAACTTCTTCAGAAATATTTGGGAATGAGAGAGGAGGAAATTTTAGTAGACAATTAGGGTGAATGTTCTAGAGAAAGTTTTTGAACTTTCATGGAAAGGACACTAATGAAGCTTTATTTATCACAATGATCATTTATTGATTCTGTTAAGTCTTGGTGCTGGAATAGTTTTCTGCATATATCCTCTTCACAAGGTTACACTGGGCTGGTGTGCACATGCAGCAAGTAATCATGAAGATTTAATTTTTAAAATTTTTAATTTAATTTTATTTTTTTTTTTATTTCACGTGTATAAAGGTTAGCTCATCTAATTAATTAAAATCAATTTAATAAATATTATGTAATTTTTTTTTGAAAAAATCTTCTTATTGGAAATAATAGGTTTAATATAGCTATAATTACTTTAGTCAACTTATTTCATATAGCTAACAGCATGTTGCAACTTGCTGTAAATACATTCTAAATACCTATTCCATCATCATTTTATCAAAGTAGTAACTACACTGTAGTTTCTATGCTGGCTGATCCATAATGTGTCAGTAGAATTTTTAAAATCATTAGAATAAAGATCAAGTTTATGTCAGTGATGGAGAGTATCTTATGGTTCACACTCTAATATCATATCTTAATCAGCCTCCAGAAATATTTTAAATGTGTGAGACACTAACTAGTGACCTATGGCAACAAACAAGACATTCATATGTAACAACTTGGCATGGATGAGAGTTTTGCAGCCATACAATTGCCTCAGATTGAAGTGAATCAATCCATAATATGTGATCACAACATTCATTCTTCAACCATAGCTACTGTGGCTGACATCATCAAGTGACTTCCACTATCCAGCTTGACTGATTGCTTATGTGACCGCTTGGTAAACTTGCAATCCTGGGAAAGTCAAATATGATTGGACTTAAGTTAGAAGAATAATTGACACTAGATGGCCCCAGGTGTTGTGGCGTGATTATATCCGATTTTGGATAATTGGGTATCTTTTAAAGGGGCAGTAACTTTCCCTGTCCTCTAATTCTTTCTAGAACTCAATAGCAAATGAATATTAATTTTGAATAAAGTATCATGTTGATATCTACAAGTCAAGGCATATAAATTATTGACTAGGTTTGACAACACTGTTGAATGTGTTAATACATAATAAAGTCTGGCTTAGCCTTGTATCGAAATATCTTGCACAAACCACTCCCCCTTCATCGTGACAGTATTTGCCTGTTGTGTGTCTATGGGTGTGTGGAGAACTTTTGACTAAATCTGAGACGAATAAGTGCTTTTCCACCATTCTAAATCAAAATAAGTTAATTTGAATGGAAACAGTAAAGATTGACTTCTTTTTTTTTAAACCTTTACCAAACCTGCCAGTATAGAGAATAATTATACTTTTCTGCTCAAGAAAATGGAGAAATAGAAGGACGATGTTGATGGAAGTACAAGCATTTTTTAAAAATCTAAGGTGAGTGAAGCTCATCTTTGTGGCTGACACAGTGGGACATGCTCACATATAGATAGACCAGGAAGGAAAAAAACTAACTCAAATAAGTGAAGCTAGTGCATGAAACAACCAATTTTTAAGTCAAACCCATGATATTTGTCAATATATAGATCACACATCCTCTCACCTGCTCCTCCACCATGAGAGCCATATCATAAAACATAGTCTGCAGCTCCTGCGAATGTTGAAAAGAAGATATAATACGACAGATATATGCAAGAGGAGTAGTGGGCCTTCCCTCTACTGTATGTAGATACTAGTTGCCTCAACATTAGAAGAGGACAGGTCCACTCAGCTTAATAGAGCAAATTCATCCACTACCTCACAAACTATTTGCAGCAGTGAATATAGCTGCATTATGAGTATTAGATGGAGTGGAAGAAGAAACATTTTCCAAACTACATCATAAGACAAGATTCACCTTACCTAAGATGTGTTTGTTACTCAAGATCTCTGGTTGAATAAAATAAAAAAAGACTATTACTTCAACAACAAAAAAATTAAAAATTTCTAAACTTTGTTTATTTCTCTCTTTTTTCATTAATAAAAAAAAAAGAAAAGAAGACAAATTGAAGGGGAAAAAAGCCTCTGTTAGACATATTTGAACCTATGACAACCATACCACTTCTCACATTGCTTACAGCTATCATGGCTGATTATCTGTGGATTACATTCCATCAATAAACAAAGTGTTGGTCAATCCACAGACAGTGGTTGATAGGAATTTTGTCCAGCTCTGTTGAAATACCAACAGATATGCCACTGACCTCATAATGACATGATTTGGGGGGTCCTTTCTCACATACTCACAATCACTCCTACATTTCTCACAACAGATCAAGCAATTAGCAGTGATGCTAATGGACCAGAATCTCTTGGTGGACAAGGTCTCCCACTGCTGGGATTTCCGCTTTGGTAGCTCAATTGTTGGGAACATGGGTCCTACATGATCCTTTATCTCACTGTGGTTTCTTTGACCATAAAGTAAACAACCAGGATGAACCAATCAAATTCAAGGAGGAAGTGTGATTGAGACTAACTAGCAACGTATTAGACATATGGTATGTACACCATTACTGTTGCTGAGTACTATGAGAACATGGCAGGGAATGTACACAAATCAAGAAAAAATCTTTGAAATGAAGTAATTACTCAAGAACTTTTAAAGTGTAATATAATTAGACACATAATAGTGATAATTACTTCAGATGATATCATATTTTGATGACGTATGTTACTTCAACATACAACATGTGTGATGCACGTACGAAACTCTTCAAAAGCAAATGACTGGCTTCCAGCAGTTCAATTTACCACTGTTGTTATCTAAGCTAATGTATGTATACCAAACAACCATATTTCATCTGACCATGCTATTTTAGAAAAATAGATAACAAGTCAACATAGAAAACATGGAGTTTCCCAATAAAGACATAAAGGCACACATGGTGATATTGTTGCAACCAAATTATCTGTTATCATGATCTAAAAATTAAAAAAAAATCTAGCCATAATGTACACACTTTTATTGTTCTGTATGTAAGTCACATCCACAAGGTCTGGTATCCATGTGTGCGACAATATGCAAATAGAGCAATGTAAACAAAACATCTTTTTAAATGAATAAAAAAAGAAAAGAAATTCATAAAAGAACACAATGAAATAGAGATGTACAGAAAAACAAGAAGTATTGTCTCATGTCCATTCGTAACACTCATCCTTTTCCCATTTGTCACGCACAGCACACATGTTCAGTGGAGCCTCTGTTGTCAGCTGAGACCAGTGGCCTAACTCAGCCTCAAACCTGTTCTACTGATTATAATGGACAGATGAAGGTCTACCAAGACGATGCTGGATACCTTTTGCAATTTTGAAGGATATGGAGTGTCTATCCTAATTTATTAAAATCTCTGTTTCCAGATTTCCAGACTAAAACTCATGAGGGTATTGCTTCATGCAGCAGTGCTCGATTACTGGACAGGTGTTCATTATTAAATTTAATGCTTGATGAATACATGGATATACAAATGTACTGCATTAAAACATCTGTATGCATTGGCATCTGCTAATTTCTCTTCCCCCGATAAAGATATGACCATTTTGTTTCTTAGACATCGGTTGCAACAGAAGTAATATTTAAATGTACAAAACATTAGAATGAAACTTACAATGGATGATATCAAAAGGTGTTGCAAACTACTATAATCTGTGGTGCTTTTTTCACCATATCATATTTTGCAGGTAATTGAATTAGCCTAGTGCAGTAAAGAATGAGCGTATATGCACAAGGTAGGCGTAATAGAAATTAGGCAGAACTCAATCAAGTTAATTGATTCTGAGAAGTGCATAATGAAATATTTGCATCATATCATACAAGCTACATACACACACTCACTCACTCACACACACACACACACACACACACACACACACACACACACACACACACACAATTCCTTCCATATAGGAACATCAAACTGACTTGTTCTATTTGATAGAGGGTATAAAGAAGCCATTCTGCACAATATTACAATATGATTCCTTATTGGAACAGTGTATGGGCATATGGATTCGGCTTCAGCATAAGAATTTCTTGATAACCATTTAATCAACTTCAAATGAATAAACACAGCTTCAATCAACCTTGGTAGAGGGCAATTGACCGCTTCAAGTTCCACTCGGCAAGGATTATTGCTATGTAATTCTAGACAGACAACACAAACATGCATCCCCCACACTCATAACATGCATCACACACACACACACACACACACACACACACACACACACACACACACACACACACACACACACACACACACACACACACACACACACACACACACACACACACACACACACACACACACACACACACACACACACAAGGGGTGCATCCAGTTTTTTTAAGGCGCATGGACCCACCGAAACAATATTTGAATTTTTTTTTTGTATCTAAAAACAAAAATATGATAGGTTTCAATAATACCTGTATATAATGATAATTATATAACTAATTGAGCATATTCAATAATGTATATAGCAACATTCTGCTTGGTTACCGCTTAGAAATCAATTTAGATAGTGTATCAATTTACTATGGGGGGTGAGGCCCCCATCCCTAGATCCACCCCTACATACATACGCTCCCACACACTCACTCGCACACTATTTATCCACATTCCCAGACATGTGCATAGACATGGCCACACACTTCAAATTATACATTCCAACGAATAATCAAGGGTTCCAGGTTCCAAGTGCATTTTTGCCTGTTAATGGTGGTGGGGGGAGGGGGTGTGGTGACATCCACATTTTTTTGTTGCCAATAATGGATTTTTTAACAAGTTGTTTACTGTATAGAAACACCAAAGTTTCTTGCTACAACTAAGTGATTACATTACAAAAACCCAGGAGTTGTAAATCTTTCCACAACTTTAACTTCATTTTAAGTATTATAAATAATTATTTTTCCTAGTTTAAAACATTATCTAATCTATATTTAAAGTTTGTGTGCGTGTGTGTGTTTGTTTGTGTGTGTGTGTGTGTGTGTGTGTGTGTGTGTGTGTGTGTGTGTGTGTGTGTGTGTGTGTGTGTGTGTGTGTGTGTGTGTGTGTGCGTGTGGCTGTGATGCTTGGACATACATATATACATTCATACATATGTACATATATGCATACGCACACAATATTGTGTGTGTGTATGTATGTATGTATGTATGTATGTATGTATGTATGTATGTATGTATGTATGTATGTATGTATGTATGTATGTATGTATGTATGTATGTATGTATGTATGTATGTATGTATGTATGTATGTATGTATGTATGTATGTATGTATGTATGTATGTATGTATGTATGTATGTATGTATGAATGTATGTATGTATGTATGCATGAACGTATGTATGTCCAAGCGTCACAGCCAAAGGGTTGAATAGATTTTGATGAAACATTGCCAGCATGATCTTTGGGTACCTGGCAAGAAAACAGTTGAAATCTGGTCTTGCTGGAGAGAGGTACAAACCTGTATGTAGTGTGGACAGGCCTTAACAGTGCAACCTAACCTATTTCCACCTGCTCTCATAATAATATTGTATTTTCTTATGTGTGATTATGTCCTATTTAAACTAGAACAAGGGAGAGACAGAAGCGTGTGAAACCAGTTGTGTATACACCAATCCACTCTGTCCAGCTGATACACTTTAACATCCATTTCTCTTCATTGTTACTGATCAAAGGAGCAACTACTGCACATATTAGATATCAAGTAAACCACAGCTGCTTGGGATAGATAAAAAAATTGTGACCAGTTCTTTTATAAACAATATATTGCCCTAGTAATATTGGATATTTATGTATGCAGTAGCAGACATCCTCTAATTACCTTGATATTTTTCTCCAGAGATAGTAGTTCCTTATGTCTGGATTCACATTCTCCCAATGCTGCTCTCTTCTGTGCTGATGTAACCAAGATCTAAAAACATAAAAGAGAGGTAGTAATTGCAATGCCAACACCAACACATGCCAATTTGATTAACTTCATACATCTTGAGAGAAGATTTGAGTATCACCACTTTCTAAGATGTTTTCCAGCTGTTCCTCTGTGACATTACGGTTAGCTGCATAACGACCATAAGCCCAGCAACTATGATAGCTATTATAATTAAACAGTAAGTTTGCACTATAACATGGATATGTGTTGCATGTCAGTACATAATTCATAATAGATGTGGCTTTTAGGGCCTCAACATAGTTTAGAGATGAATATGTAGCTATGGTAATTCATACTTGTCTCAAATATCGCATACCATACTGTAGCTGCTTGTGAATTCGTTCTTTGACCTTTTCTCGATGATTATCCTGCTCTCTGTTGTAATCATTCATCGAATCTATAAATAATCGACTGAGTGTGCCAAACTGGGTGGGATTAGGGGTGGAGAGGAAAGGGTTGATGTGGATTTAACATATAAAAAAATAAATATGCAGCTGTTCTGTCATATCTCTTAATATTTCTCTGCTAAAAATTAGTTAAATGAAACGAGAGCTGAATTAAATGAAATAGGGAACTGGCATGAGAATGTGAAGTATATTCAGCCACAATTTCTAATAAATGAGCTAAATAGTATTAGTGGTTCTATGTCCCAAAAGACATTTAATGGCATTCCTAATGTGCATGTGTGCGCACACATGCGTGTGCAAGAGTGTAGGTTGTATCGTCTGTTTACTGTCACATTTCAATTAGAATTATTAATAAAATTACATTTTTTCCTGAATAGTTTTATAATTGTATAAGTGGTACACTGCCCTACAAACCACACTATGTAAATACACCAGTTACTCTTTAAAAGAAAACATCCTATGAGTTCAGCAAAACTATGAATCACACAAGCCATGTATGATAGCAGCAAAGTATGAATGTAGCATGGCTTGTGGGATTCCATCCACCAGATGCTGCTAAAGTTAGCTCAAGGTTCTATCGTTGGCCCTTTTCAACTGTTTAAAATTTTTTAGTATTATACAGTACCAGTTTTTGTGCCTGTTACATTCTCTCTTGAAGCTCTCTGTTAAGTCCATTTGGTTCTGTTGAGTTTTCCTCGAGTGTATTGTATCTTCTACTCTATTACTACTAACCGGCTACAGCACGTTGAACTAATAGATACTTTAATTTCAAGTCAATCCATTACAACTACAATCTCTCCAAAAAGAAGAGGATTAACTTGAAGATTATTAGAGTCCTTTGTCTGGCAACGATAGGTAAGGGTTTTCATACATTCTTACTGCTCTATTGGCAGCCTGACAACTGCTCCTTCACAAGTGGGATTAAGGGCTTTGGTACGATCTTGGCAACACTGACTCCCATTTAATGTTGCAGCAAATTCTTCATTCCAACCAATATGTTAAGGAAAGGCTTTTGTACATTCTTGACGCCTAATTTGGCAGTCTGACAAATTCTGTTTAACAAGTAATACCAGGGGCTTTGAAGCATTCCTAATGGAGTGGGCAAATATAAAATGTTTTACTTATAAATGTGTAACTGACAATACAGTTATTTTGGTACAATAACGGCTCATTTCTCCAATTATTAATCAAAATGTGTAAGTCCTAATTATTTACTTCATGCTTCAGCAGTTCAGTTCAGAGCTTGAAAATCTAGCTAAAATATTAAATTCACCAAATGTGAAGTGAGTGTGGTTAGAATTTACACTATCAAGTGACATCTCTGGCAGTATTTCTCATAGAAATCAAGCTTGTGCAGACATACTGAATTTCATCAAATTGAAAGTGCAATTTCAATAGTACCCCTGCAATATAAAGGTCCAATTGCACAGACTATTATGGGAGTAGGTCTTGCCATTGAAAAAAAAACACACCTATGACAGGGAACATTCATCACAGTCACTTACTGCTGAAAATAATATTCTATTCTAGATAAAGTTTATTGTAGACAAAATCGAATGAGAAGTTCAATAGCCAATACTTAGAAAATGGATAATTGGTTCTCAGATGGAGAGATTCAGATAGACCATATTAGCTATAATCACTCCACAGATAATTCAGGCATCACTGAAGCTCTGTGCCAGCTAGTGCTTGGATCAGGATCCAAGCAATAGCTCGTTTCAATGCTTGATTCCCATAGATATCTGAAATGTATTGAATGGTTTTGAAGATGTTATCCTGATAAATTATGTCTTGTGACAAGACAAATCACCCTATGAAACAGGGAATATGAAAACTGATACATATTATTATGCTATCTAAGCTGAAGAGCAGGCATTGCATTAGGTTCCACAATATGTGCAGCAAAAAAAAAATTATTGAAAAAATTGATATGAGATAATATATAGCTAGCTACATCACATGGTCAAAGGAGTAAACATTGGGCAAATATATGTGCAGTCAGTGTCTCTGTGTAGTTCATTGTCTGAGTGTTGGTCAACCTATCCATGGTTATTTTGCTAAATGTGACAATTGCTCAACAGTAAAGCAGTGCATGCACCACACAGGCAAAGCAAACAAGGTCACACAAAGAAAAACACCATTGGGTAGTTCCATTTTGAATTATGCACATACATTGCACTTCACAAATAGTTGTCCAAAACAAAGGGAACACCATATTTGCAGGGACCATAAATTAGTTGACTTGGTGTCCATGCATGCACCCTGGCAACATTTCTCAAGTCTATATTCGTGAAATGTATATTGTTTAGTCTTAGAAGCTGGTTTCTTGGACACAACAGTATGAGTGTGTTTGAAAAGAATAATGGCATCATTCCAATATTGACTGTTGATAGTTAGTAAGTAGGAAAAGTAGCCAAAATATTCCACAAAAAAAAAAATACCATATAGAGTATCTCCCTGCAATAGAGCTACTGCTATAAGGACTAAGATACTTAATGATGCAAGGAGTATAATGACATAGATGAGACCAGCTTGGAGAAATTGTTATTATAAAATGCATGAAAACAACAGTAGCTTCTAAATTGCACCCAAATGGTAATGAATTAAAAAAAGTAAAAACTTTTTTCGTTTTGCTTTCTGTATGAAAGTAAGATATCAATGGGAGAAAGAGATAAAATAACAAGTGGGGAAAAAATGACAGGTTTATGAAGTGACTACCACAGCAATGTAGCCCGGACCTGAACTGGGAAAACAATTTTAACGAGAATCAGTGACTATTTATAACTTGAATTGCATTTATTATCCTTTTGCGGATGATATATAATGATGTAGGGCAGTACCTGTTCCAATTAGCGGTAACCAAAAACCAGTGGATACTTCTGTTTGCTCTGAAAGACAAAGCAAAGTATTTATTTAGTCTACAGGAGACAATTCTGGTACCCTTTACACCAGCAGATCCACGAAGTAATACAGGAGGAGGGGACACAATGTTTGGCAAGCTAGATAAGTGCAAAGTTGCAAACTATTTAGAACAGAAATCTAGTTTTTCAACTCTTCCAATGCAAGCAACTCTTGTGTAACCTGATCTTTCTCTACTTAGGAGAATTGCTGAGTTTTCCTTTTCTCGAAAATGCTGCCTCAGCAGCTATGCCTGACCCTGCAGTTGCATATAAAATTGGCTATGTCTCTGGTTTGGCAGTTGTGATATAATTGCTGCAGCCATAGAATTTGTTGCTTCCTGTGGCTTCTCCATCATCTCCTGATGGCTCAGAGATGAAGAAAAGGACCCATAAAAATTTTAATGTGGCCAAATAGCCATTTTTGCTGGATTTCTACTGTGAGATAATTAGCCTCACCCATATTTTGGCTTCTTTTTTTTCTATCAAGTTTGGTTAGTTGATAGGTGTGAAGATTTAGATCTTACATTAGCAGGTTATTGCAGAAAATGTATGTTTAAGTTGAGAATGTAGATTAACTAAGCTATGCTTATAGCATTTTTCCTTGCCAGTCACACATCTCCTAAAAAAAACTTTTGCATCTTTGGGGATTCACTTATTTGATTGTCTTCCTTTATTTTGACGGGAAGCCCACCCTTTGGATCCATCATTGCATTACTCACCCTATGTAGAACTGTTGGCTTTCATTACTCTCTGTAATTAAATTCTGACCATCATTTTAAACTTTGTCATTCACAATATATTTTGAGACCCTCCTTATGAAAACTAATGTTTGGTGATATACATTGTAAATTTTTTTTTCTTTTTGGCTGGAATGAATGTTTGTCCAAAGGAAAATATATTCAGTATGTTTTGTGGGAAACCGATTATTAACTATTCATTTACCTAAGGTATAGAGGTTACCTTCGTTTAGAACATTCACACAATGTGATCACTCCCAAATGATTAGTTCCCTAAATAGATTATGTTGATTTCATATAATTATCACAGCGATGTATTGAGAATTCAAGTGAAATTGTATTCTGTGGCAACTTTTCAGCCAATTCCGGATGTCTCTGTCAAGCAACTCCTTCTAAACTATGACACCTGGTAGGTGAAAATCAGAGGATATATAGTGTGATATGGTAAGTGTCATAAGCCAAACATTTCACCCCCCCCCCTCAGCCCGAAAGAGCCACCCCTGATGGGAGAAAAAGGAATATATTTTTCTACAAAAAAAAAGAAAAAAAGCCTAAAAAAAAAATCCACAATGGAGCAGTGGTTAAGGTGCAGGTTTTGCAAACTAAAAGAGGGTGTTCAATCCCAGGCCTGGGCTCTTTCTTTTTCCTCTCATATTTTTACCAGCGAACTTTAACAAGTTTGCTGAGTCTAAATATTACTTTTTTGGCCATCTTGTTCTTGTTCTTGTTATGAAACTTCATCTGACAAGAAGTGCTAAGGTCCCTGGTTCAACTCCTGGTCATGGTTTTTTTTTTCCCTTTCCCCCCCCCCCCCCCCCTTTTTTCCCCCTTTTTCCTTTTTTTTTACCCTCGATTAAATCAAAACATGAATTATAAGTGAGCGGGTTTTTGACTGGAAATTTCCAGTCTTGTTTTTTTTAGTTTTGCATTTTCCTTCCTTCATTTTTAAAATATTTTATCTTTTCCCCTCTTACTTCTTCTGTTCTTTCAATTTCAGATAAATGGGCATAGTGGGTTGATCCATTCCTGACCACATCTGGTCACACTCTTCCTGGTTCTTACTCATGTGAGTACGTCTGTAAAGAACCAAACAAAATGAAACTTGGTCTTCATGGTCTATGCAAAGGATATTTTTCTGTCCAAAATGAGTTTGGCCATCTGGCCACACTTCTTCCTGTGGATGTGCCAAGATAAAAATGCTAAAAACTGTTACTAAGTTACTCAGGCAAATCCCTTCTTGGATTACAGACCTGAAACTTGCCATGAACATGTATAATAACTGTGGGAGTGACATGGGCTGGGTCTCACCTGGCTATATCTCTTTCTCTGGTAGTGTCAGGGTAATAATGAATTATGTGTGTGTGTAGCTATGTGTCTGTGTATGTACAGTTCCTGCTAAACCACCACACTAAATTAAACCTACTTCATTGTGGTAGACATGTCCTACATTGTGGATCATTTTTACCCCAAATATTTTGGGTCACCTGGCTAAACCTCTTCCTGTGGGAATATGAAGCTATAAAAATTCAAAAATGTTACAGAAGACCTAAAACATAGCATGCGCACTCATGATGACTCTGGAAGCGACATGGACTCGGTCACACCTCCTCCTTTGGGCATGTCATGCTAAAAATACCAAACTAGTAATTAGTACAAATCCATGATCTGAGTCACATTTGGCTACACCTCTATCTTGAGGCACAGGTATGCAAAGTGGAAACTCAGTGATCTTATTCCTGGACTTGAATTCTTTCTTTCCTTTTTACCCTTTTTATTTCTGAAAAAGAGATATGTATGAAAACCTTAATAAATATTGGTTGGCATGGTATCAGGATTTTTCTTAGACTTCGGCTACATCCCACCTGGCCACACCTCTTCCTCTGGCCATGTCAGGCTAAAATGCCTGAAATGGTACTTGAACCAAATACTTGGACACTTCTTATAGAGGAGGGGGGAATATTTGTGGGTAGGAACAAATATTTGTTCTATGAGGGGGGGGGGGGGGGGGAACAAATATTCTTTAACACCAGCAATGTCTGGGATATAACATGCCCAAAGGAAGAAATGTGGCCAAGTGTGACCCAGCTCCCTTTCAGAGTTAGATTGTGTTAGCATACCTTTAGGTTCATGAATTTGATTGGCCATAGATTAAAAAAACAAATGGATTACATAATTTTTGGCATTTTTGTCCTGAGATTCGTCTACACAAAGATGTGTGGTCAAGTAACCCCAAAATTTAGACTAAAAAAGATCCTTGGTGTAGGATGTGACTAGCATAAAGAGTGAGTTTTATTTGGTATGATGGTTTGGTGTAAAAGTGATGTGGCCTGGCCCAAAGTACTATTTTTGGCATTTTTAACCTGTCATGCCCACGGAAAGATGAGTGGTGAGGTGGGACCAAGCTTCCAGAGAGATGAATGATGTGTGTGCATGTCAAGTTTTAGGTGTTCATGTTTAATGGTTTATCGTAAGTATCACTATTGGCATTTTTGCCTCACATGCACACAGGAGAGGGTGTAGTCAGGCGGCACAAATTTTTCTTGTGCCAAAAACAATCCTCGATGTAGGAAGTCTGCCCAATATGATGCTTTGGTGATAAAGTGGATACACACAAAATATGCATCAATGCAAACAAACTATTTTTAACCTGACACGCCCACACCCAGAGGAAAAGGTATGACCAGGCGGAACCCCATCCCATGTCACTGCAAGAGTCATGTATGTAGGCCAAGTTTAGGTCTCTAGGTCAAGTGCTTGTCTTAAGTACAATATTTGGCATTTTGAGCCCAACATACCTACAGGAAGAGGTGTGGACAGGTGACTTAAAGAGTTTTTTTTAGCTAAAATCTATACTCGATATAGGATGCATCCATCTTGAAGTGTAACTTTCATTAAGTACTGGAGTACTTCCTATATAAGTTAATTTTATTTACCACTACAATGTGTTTACTTGTAATATTCACAAACCATTTTTGAAGAAGTTCAAAGTTAATTTCATCTACCACTACTGTTTGTATATTTGGACAATAAGTCAGCATCCACCTCCCGTCCCCTGGTAACTGCACCTGCAGGCTAATGACTTCAACAGCTTATCAATCTCTATTGGACGGTCTTCACCATATATATATATATATATATATATATATATATCTATATCTATATCTATATATATATATATATATATCTATATCTATATCTATATATATAGATATATATATATAGTACTGTAAGTTGGTAGAAAATGGTTACACATTAACATATGTATATCACACAAACTATTTAGCCTCACACACCAAAAAAGAAAGAAGTGTGGCCCACAGAGGAGGTGTGGCCAAGTGTGACCCAAAATTGTTGGCTAAAAACATTCTTGGTGTAGAATGCGATTATTAAAAACATTACCTAGATTTGTAAGGCTAAAAATAATCTGTGTGTATTTGTTTATATATACACTGAACTTCATGCCAAACCACTATCTTCAACAAAAACTAAACCAGACCCATCTGACACCTGGCCACATCTCTTCTTGCAGGTATTTGATGATAAAACTGCCAAAAATTTACTTCAGGCAAATACTTGGACCAAGAAACCTGAACTTGGCATACACACACATCATGACTCTGGGAGAAACATGGACTGGATTCCACCTGGCCACACCTTTCTTTCTGAGCATGTCAGAAAGAAAATACCAAAAATGGTACTTAGGCCAAACCCTTGGCCATGGGTTGGGTCACACTTTGCCACACCATTTTTTTGCCAATCTATTATGTCAAATGAAATCTACTCTACGGGAAATCATGTTCTACACAAAGGATGCTTTTTAGCCCTAGATGTTTTTGTTACTTGACCACACCTTTTCCCGTGGTATGCCAGGTCAAAAATGCTAAAAATGATGTGATCTATTATGGTACTTATGGCCGACTGAATTCATGAACCTAGACACATGTGAACACAACTTTACATTGGTAGGAAAATGGGCTAGGTCATACTTGGCCACACAACTTGCTGCAGGCATGTCATAACCCTGGCATTGCCAAGTATGTCTGCTAGTATATATAGCTATATGTGTATGTAGCTATATGTATATGTCCATTGCATGCTGACCACAAATATGTGCCTAGGAAGGAGATACATAAGCTATGTGAAACGAAGCAGGGTGTACTTATAAATACTACACTAACTGATAGTTACATTGAAAGCTGACATGCACAATTGTACTAACCAATTGCATTGCATACTATCACCAATGTGATGCAGCTGGATAGTTCAACATAAATATCTGTCAGATCCTTCAGATAAGCAACTGCACAGCTTCATGCTTACATTTCATATGTATTACCACAAATCAAACATCGTGTCAATGGACACTAATAACTATAGGAGTGTAACTGTATATTACCTGGGCTTTCTTAATTCTGTAATTAGTACTGCTTCTTTGCTGGCCTTTACCCTCCACATCAATTTCAGATTTCATTCCTTGACAACCAAGAAGAATACAGGAATATGTAAACAATAACAACGTTAAATAGCCACCCCCCCCCCCAACCTCATACCCCCTTGTTTCAATTACCTCATCCACAATCAACTTCATGCACAGTTAGCCTTATTCATGCATGCAAAACAACAGTAAAAAAAAACCAAAAAAAAAACAACCAAAAAAAATACCCTGAAGTGTGTCCATTTAAATGCAACCACAATCACACATAAAAAAAAAATCTGCTCTTACTGATCACAGCTGCCACCCAGCCACACTTTCTACTATTTACACCAGTGTAAGAATCACATGTGACAACCAGAGACATTCATCAGTAAGACACACACACCATAAACACACACAGTTGATGCAACCCATACACTGGGGCAACTGGGATACTATATAGAACAAGCCCCAACACCCCATATAGATACCAAACATACTCTTAAACTGAATGTGCACTTGCCGGGACAAACTCTGGACCTCTCCATTCAGTGATTCAGATTTATCCTTGGCAGCTGCATAATTCATTTACATTATTAGCCAGCATTGATAAGAGGGCTCAATTAAAATAAATCAGGAGCTAATCCCTTACTTTGGTTATTCACTGACGTCAAGGTTGCAATGTTGTTCTCTTTAATCTTTTGAACAGCCATGCGAATCTTGGAAATGACTTTGGTAACTTCATCAGCCTAGAATGATAATTGCAGTACGATAAAGGTTATTAAATTTTAAATTTATACTTACCGTTAATAAAACTTCATCTATCTCCTTTCCTTCTTCAGTTTCGACAAAACTACATTCCCTGATTCCACTGGTGGTCTGCAGTTTAATACAATGAATTGTGTATGTGTGCCAATATAAAAGGTTCTGTAACAATCATAGAATTTGTTTATCTTCTAAAGGAAAACTATTATGATCACTATCTCATCTTACTAATGAAATGATGAAGGGACAAGAAAAAGAGAAGCAAATAAACAATTAATAATACTGAAAGATGTAAGCTGGAATTATATATGCAATACATGTATATTGGAAATGAATGTAGAATTTCAGATAACTTTTTAAAAATACTTTATTATTATTATTATTATTATTATTATTATTATTATTATTATTATTATTATTTTATTGTTAGTAGTTATTGTTTTTTTTTCTTCTTGTTTTTTCTGTCTGAAGGATGGAAAGGGAAGGTTCAGGTTGTTATCAGGATTTTTTCCTTTTTTTTTTCTTTAGGAGATTCTGATTTTTTGTTAATTTTCGGCTTGACTAAAATAGTAGGTTTCATCTTTTTGAAGCACCTTAGTTGAAATAATAAGAAATCAAAGACGGATTTAATAAATTATTTATGGCTTAGCCAGTGATCAAAATCTACTTAAAAACAGAAGCTACCGGTATTTTCCTGTTTTGGACGTCTGGCTAGTTTTACCACTAATACGTCCCTCTACACTACAACTTCAGTTGTTACCTTTTACCAGCAAAACATTCTGTACCTGGTTCTTTAAAGCCCCGATCTTGTCTGTCATAGCGAAAGTCATTTTTATGCAGACCACCCCCCAAGGATACTGGATCTAGCAAGAACTGTATTGGATGGTGACTAGCTTTAGAGAACTTTCCAGTTGTAGGATATCTCGGCAGCAATTCCACTGGGTTAGGTGACGTCACTATACCTGCGGTATTGAGGCTCAATTATTGGTCAGGAAGCTCAGTTTGAGAAACAAAGCGAAAGAATAAAACATGGCGGGACAACAAGAGCTGTAGAAAAGTTTTATTATTTTTTTAAGACAAGTTTATTTTTTTGACAGCCAAACAATTGGAGGAGTGGGGGGGGGGGGGGGGGGGGGGGGGATGGATTTTATCTAACAGACAATTCTGGTATACCCACAGAGTCATTTGAAGCAATCCATTTGGAACATTTTTGAACAAAAAATTTCACTGCATAAACTAATACTTGCTGCTAAATTGATGTTGGTTTACAGCATACAGAAAGTCTAGAAAAATGAAGTCTGAAATGGATGGACAGTTTTCTCCTTTTTTCCTGAAGAAGCAACTCCTAACATATTGTCCAGAAGATTATTATTTACCAAAGTCAGCAGGAAAGATTTGTTTCATTTTTATAACAATTAATACTTTGCTATGTTGGAAAAAAAAACAAACAAACAATACATCTTGCATAACTTCTTCACATTTTCAATTGTTTTGTTGGCATTTAAATTTATTGATTTATTAATTTTTTAACTTCTTTCCTATCCACAATGGAGCTGAGAGCAAGTCAATACTTTTTTTTAATTACTTTTTATATTTGAAGGAAACCAAGTCAATTGGCATCAGTTTGCCTTTGATGAAGTACTTGAAGACATTGAGTGAATGTGGGACTAAGCATACTTTTATATCAATGGACTAAGCCTGCAAGATTATTGATTATTCCAGGAATATATTTACTCCCATCACTCTTCCCCATATTTTTAAAGCTTGAAACTTGACTAAAATCATTAGGACAATTGAATTCAAAACTTTTACAAGGTTAGCAATTGTTTGCGTAACAGAGACTAAACTTGATCTTTTATTTATATCAGTTACCATCACAATTAATCTAGCTGAACAGTACAAAACCCTTCAGAATCTGGAATTAATAACCACAAAGAGTATTTCTACTATCCTTAACAGCCCAAACAGAATTAGAATATAGCTTTGATTATTTCAACCGTAAATTCAGAATAATTCATGCAGATGGTTTAAAATTTAAAAAAAAAAAAAAAAAAAAAAAAAAAAAAAAAAAAAAAAAAAAAAAAAATGCTTATTTTGAAACTAGCAGCATATACCTGGGCAATGCCCAGCCAATTTCAACATCAAACATTATAGTCAAAGTTGAGTATACAAACCATATATCAAATCTGTCCCTCCAAGGGTTTGTTTGGCCAAAGTACCATTTTTGTCCTCTTTTGGGCCTGACACGAAAACGGAAGTGGGTATAGTCATATAAATGTACTTAAAACATTCCTCAGATTATATTGATTCTATATATATATATATATATATATATATATATATATATGGGTTCATTGGTTTAACTCCCTAGGTTCAAGTGATTTTGCTGAAATACCATTTTTGGCATTAATAGCCTTACACAGAGAAAGGAAGAGTGTGGCCAGGTGGGACACAGCCCATGTTACTCCCAGAGTGAAGTTGTATATTCATACCAAGTTTTAGATCTCTAGCTCCAATGGTTTTTCTGGCAAGAATACCATTTTTTTTTGGTTTGGCTTTTTCTTGTTACCATGGTAATCATTTTGCGAAATTTTTAGTCCATGTCTTAAGTTGGGTCAAAACCTGTCACCATGTCGAGTTTCAGAGAAATCCACCTATCGGTTTGGCTGGAATGATGGTACAGACAGACAGACAGACAGACAGACAGACAGACAGACAGACAGACAGACAGACAGACAGACAGACAGACAGACAGACAGACAGACAGACAGACAGACAGACAGACAGACAGACAGACAGACAGATTCTGTATTTTCCCAGACATGCCACCTGGCATAAAATCATCTCAGGGTGGGTCTCCTCCATCCCTAAAAGTTTGGACAAAAAATCTAACAGAGGGATTTTGAGAAACGGAGGAACATAGTTACATAGTTACACAGTTACCTAGTTACATAGTTAGTTACACAGTTACATAGTTACATAGGTCTTCTAATGTATATATATATATATATATATATATAGATAGATAGATGGGAAGTTGGTCTTGGATGCTTTTGATATAGCTGATTATTTTCATCCTGAAGTTTGGTTGTTTTCCAGAGAAAAATTATGGACCACAAAATATCCAGTCTTTTTAGGCCCTCAAATTTTGAGATCAGTGATAAAAACCGTGCCAACGTTTGTAGGGAAGGAAGTTCCTATGTACAGGTCCACTGTTTGCTGCATGTTAAAATTATTCCCCATCCCCCCCCCCCCCCCCCCCTCCCGGAAATATGCAATTAGCAGATATCTTAGCAATCTCGTTCATTCAACGTCCCGATTCCGTGCTAGTTCCAGCCTGCGCAAGTTCAAACTGAGAAAGCGGAAGTTATATAGGTTGCGATGTACAAAAGAGTTCAACCAATGCTAACTTTATCTGCCGCTGTATAGCAGGAGCAAGTTCTAGTTTAGAAGCTAATTGGTTGGTAAACATGCCGAAAAAATCTGGTTTGGAGTTGAAGGTTAATGTTTCTGGGAAAAAGTCCACGGTAAGAACAACAGCGGTCCAATGAGAAAATTGCCTAAATTGAGTGAGAGAGCCCCTATGGTGGTTTGAAGGGTGCGGCTAACCCTGTTACTCTCAGAAAGCTAACCCCGTTACTCTCCTAAAGATACCACCGCAGCTCTCAGTGCATGGAAAAAAAATTTAATATGTACATTATTTCTTTTTAGCCTGCCGCTAGCCAGTTGGGGTTAAGGCTTCCCGTCCAAGATTTTAATAAAATCAGAGTGAAGTGTTTGTCTGATGGATCTCTCTATGAGGATCCTTATTTTCCGGCGGATCAATCCTCCCTTTTTGACTCTCAAGAACTTCCGTTCACTCCTAAGTGGATTCGCCCAAAAGTTAGTTGAATTACTTAATTTTATTGCAGCTACAAATAAAGTGTATTGTTGTTCTTGTTCAGAACTCTTGACTGAATTGTGATTTACCCATGGGGTTATGGCTTAGCTTAGTTTATTTACTGCAGTAGTTTAATCAAGCATGTCTGAAATGTCTGCAAATAATATTTGCTTGTCTCCTTAAGGGCTTGTGTTAGCCAATTAGATTTTTATAAATTGTTGACACATGCAATCAAAGAAAATGAAACTAATATGTTATTTTATTATTTTTTTTCTTCCAGGAAATTCTTCAATAAAAGAAACGTACATGACATATAAATAAATATATGCCATAATAGAATGTGTTGTGTGTGTTAATCTAAATTTAATACTGGCCACCATTTATTTTTATTCTATAGGATATTGTGAGCAAACCTCAATTGTACACTGGAGGGGCTAGTAGATTTGATGTTTCCCAAGGAATGCTTGGAGACTGCTGGCTAGTGGCTGCTATAGCCTGTCTAACTCAAGAAAAATTACTTCTGAAGAATGTATGTTCTTTATCATGTAGTGTGAATATTCTAATGAATAAGTTGCATTAATGAATAATGCATAATTAGTCATAGTTATTAACTAATAGATTACCATATAGGGTTTTTTTCTTCCTTCTCCTCTTTCTTCTTTTTCCCTCCACCTTACAGGAGTGTAGGTAGATACCTTCCTTTAAAAAAATAAGATCACAAATCATCGAGGAGTGTATTCATTGAAAATATCTCCCCATGAGAAAATTCCTTTTAACGGAATAAAATAAATTCTTATTTCCAAACTGTGAGCTGCGTTCAGCCAGGATGCTTCTATGTGCCAAGTGTGGATGCTGAGGGGCAAAGCCAAGAATTATCTCATCCTATCTGTGCAAAAATATCTATTTAGTATTGAGCTCTTTTATATTGGTTTGTGTTTGAGGTAATACCCTAAAGGGACATTTTCTCTCCTCAGTTCCCCTCAATTTTCTCCACCTATTCCCACTTTGAAGAATTGCCACTGCTGTCTGGAATTTTCTAAGCTGTAAAAACAACATAAATTGCTTAATATCATTATATTTTACTTTATACTAAAACAAAATTAGGGATTACACCTAAATTTCCTAATACATGCCAACCATTTAAGTTTTGACTGCAGCTTTTTCATGTAGGTTATTCCAGACGATCAATCTTTCGACCGACGATACTGTGGTGTATTTCATTTCCATTTTTGGCATTTTGGCGAGTGGGTGGACATTGTGATTGATGACCGCCTTCCAACACACAATGGAAAACTCATCTTCATTCACTCAGTAGATGACAACGAGTTTTGGAGTGCATTACTGGAGAAAGCCTATGCCAAGTGAGTCTAGTGTATTCACATATATTGTTCTAGATTTAATAAACAATCCTTTCAGTCCAATACAAGGTATAGCAACAGTTTGGTTACAATGTTGGCCTTGAAATATATATGGAAGTAATTATTAGTGTGGAGACTCATGGGAGCCAATGTGTGTCCCTCTGACAGCCTTTATGAGATTATCTAAAGACATGTATGGGTCCATACAAATATGTACCTAATTCCATACACTGTTTACAATTCCCAATGAACTGAGAAAGCTGATTTACATGGTAAAATGATAGCATTTTACAACTAGGATTTTATATGGGTACTCTCCAGGAGCTAATGACCTAATCATGTAGACAAAGCTGATTAGTACTGTTACTGATTACAAAATCTTTCTTCAGTTCATATTTTTTTTGTTTGATTTTTGTTTTTGTGGTAGATAATTTCTTTGGAAAAATAGTGATTAGGCGGTTAAAATAGTAATACCACAATTGGGTATTTAAAAAGCAACAAAAACAGCAGCAACAACAACATTGTCTTATTGGTGGAACTTTAAATCTTAAACACACTGCTTCAGCTCCATTTAAGTATAAGCACTTAATAGCTATGTAGCCAAGGAGGGTTGTAAGGTCAAAACAATGTTTTATTCCAAATCTCAAGAATATTGCATTCTTGTTACCATTTGAGAAATATTTCTCTATTGTGTAGCTGGCAACTTGGCCGGACACCCATGTTCTTTAGAGCTACCAAAAATGGTCAAATTTACCTTCACCAACCAATTGGATTACATACATACGACACAAGATTGAGATGGTGCAATGAATACCAATAACGATGCATACCAATGTTTTGAACTCTTGTCAGTTTCAGAGCCACACAACACACAAAAAAGAACACTTTTAACAAGGGATTAGTAGGACTCCAACAAGGGCTGTGAATTAAGACTTAATTTATTGTATTCTAAGCTCCTCCATTGCTCTTCCCCATCAATATTGGTTGAGACACTAGTGTTTATGTCTGTAGTAAGAGAATAGAATTTCAGCAGTTGTTTGAAGTTGAGATATTACAGTATTTTGGGAATGTAAAATTAAGAAGAGCATTCCATTTTGTTCTTACTGTTGGTAGGGACGTGTGAGTTTGTCCACAGAGAATGAATCCTATTTCTTCATAAAGTACATTTTAATTGTTCAAAATTATTTCCAATTTAGTGCTGTGGCCTCTGCCATAAGCTCCACACACAAGAACAACTGCTTCAGTAAATAAAGAGTATTTTATTTAACAAATTATAGATTGCTTTACTGCATGACTGCATGCAGCATCCTCTTCGTCTAAGGGTTGTGGTGAATAAGCTGTTGTAATGTGATAGTTCTGTCATGCTGTCAATAACAGTGTGACTTCTGTTATGTGATACCACAAAGAGCTCTATTGAACCTGCAAACCTTAGAGGACTTAATTCAGACGTGCAATTATGCAACTCTGGTATTTTCAATGAATGAATAAATTTGGGCAACAAACAGTTGACATATCATCTCAATGCCATCACTCACCCACCTAGAAGAATCGTGCTAATTGACAATCAAGTAAAATTTATGACGACACAGGAATATATTAGAGAGCTTATTAATACAGTGCTGCCACTATACGGATCTGTCCACATTTTTCCAGAAATGGTCAGGTGAATACGGAATACTGAAAAGCCGAATAAATTATGAAAGAGTTACTATTGTGTCTCAGCTACAAAAAACAAACAGGGGAAAGTGAGGATGTGATTGCTCCTCTTCACGTTATACTTTTAGTGCACTGCAAAATTCTTCTTCTGTGGAGGAGAGCTTGACTCTGGAATAGTAGCTGCAACTGTCAGGATGGTTGCTAACTTATCTTCAGAAGCTGGAGGGTCAGGAAAGTTTGAAAATAGTTAGAAACTTCCATGTGTCATTGTTGCTAGTTCAAAGGTAACAGATATGCATATACAGTCATTTTGGTGTTAATCATGGTGGATTAAATGATATATCTCCCCATGTGATGATATCACTGAAGGTTTCACTTCATCTCTGAAAATATACCCATTCTCGTTGATCATTTCTATGAAAGTGCACAATCTTTTTATATTGCTTTGGTAGAAAATTAAAATCAAAATTTGATTTTAAATCTCCCATTATGATTAACCCAAGTTTATCAATCCAGATGAATGTCATCAAAGTGGTAGTATAAATACATTTGTGAGATCCGTGCAAGTATTCCCATGAAGTTTTACAAAGCAGCAACTAAATTAGAATTTACAGAATTTGCTATCGATTCAAACACAGATTGTGATGATGCTCAAATTTTGGCACTTTGTCAAATCCATGGGATCTACAATGAGTAACTGTAAGCATTGAATCTTTAAAATCTAGTTCTTCATCTGCTATCCATCCCAGCAAGTAGTGCTGACTGTGAGAGAATATTCAGCTTGGTGAGGCGTATCAAAACTGACTCCAAATCAGTTCTCCACCCAGATACAGTTTCTTCTCCTTTTCTATTTGGTGTCCATTTTAATTTTTAATTTTATTGCTGTGAACAGTCCAATTTTGAGCCATCTCTTCTTGATAAGGCCAAACTGTACACAAGAAAAGAATATAAGTTACAAACATTCAATGACATCTTAAATTGCAATCATATTTCCTATATTTAAATGTGTAATTTAGTTGTTTTTTTTTTTTGGTCTAATGACGGTTTGTACTGAAATTGATCCAAACGTACTGAAGTATTGTGTTTCAAATACTGAAAGAAGACTGCCTGGGTTGGCAGCACTGTTAATAGTAATCAGTGGAGGGAGCTCACATTGTAAAATATGTTATATATGATCAAGGAACAGGAGTATGTCGTTAAGTACACTTTTTAATAGGGCTCACAACACTTTGCATCATTATAGTATTCTTTTCACTGAATTTTTTTTTTGTTCACTTTTAAGGCTCTATGGCAGCTATGAGGCTCTGAAAGGAGGCAAGACCTCGGAAGCCATAGTGGACTTCACTGGAGGTCTGGTTGAAAGCCATGACTTAAAGAAGAAAGAAGAAATTGAAGGCATGAAAGACAAGATGATAAAATCATCAAAGAAGGCATCATTTATGAGCTGCTCTATCAGGTAAATCACAAAAGGAAGTTTCATGTATTGGTTACTTTAGAGTACATATTCTGATGATAATAATAGAGCTGCTGGTCCGGGTGAGATTGAGAAGAAACTTTCTAGCGGTCTTGTCCAAGGTCATGCTTACTCCATCACTGGAATTAATTCAGTAACTGTGAGAGGAAAAGAAGTGACGTTGGTCCGAATTCGCAATCCTTGGGGAGCAAAGGAGTGGAATGGTGACTGGAGTGATTGGTAAGTGTGAGTCATGAGTATTAATAGCTGTGTGCACTAGAAGTTGGTTAAGTTGAAATAGTTTGGGTAGAACGGGTGCTGTGAACAAATGAAATTACTGGCAGGATCATTAATACAGAAACTGTTTATCAGAATTGAAGTTGTTTGTCGTGAGAGTAATTTGATATGAAACGGTTAATCAAAGATTGAAACAATCATCCACAAATATATGGCAGGTGAAAGCAAATCTAGTAAACTATTTTATCACGAGGTTTGGTAGCTGAAATATATTATAAATAAATATGACAGTTGCAAGATAGACTAAAAGTCTATAAATTATTGTAACTCATTTATAGAACAATAAGCAAATAAATCATTAAGGAACTCACTGCAACTTAAATGCAATTCCTTTTTTTTTTTTATGGATATTAATTTTTTTAAGACACATGACACCCACTGACCACAAGTAAATCTATTTAGGCAGTTTGCTATACTTGCTGTTTGTCAAGTAATTTGTAAGCTTTTATATCTTGGTTTGTGTATTGTCTTCAGATGGATTCTATTCTCTATGGACAAGCTCTGGTCTTAGCCCTTAGCCCTAGTTCTAGCTTGTTAAAGTCTCATGTAATCATAATTCAGGCTATTAGTGTGTACCTCTCATCCTTAAGCTAGGCACTATACTTCAAATTTGAATCTATGACTGTTTGTTTGCGTGCTAAAAGAATGCAGAATTTTTGATGCTCGAAAACCTTCTATTTTCATTGTTATTTTTAAAAATTCATTTTCGGTATTGTGGGACATCTGGTAGTGTAATTAACTAGCTATTTGTCTTTCCGCTATAGATACATGTCATTTGAGATTGCAGCTTGAATTCAGTGATACATGATACTAGATTTAATTTTATTGGTGATGAACATCTACCAGAACGGCTTTTATTGCCACACCCTGAATAGTTTCTATTTGCTGGGCTTCATTCCCACATACCGGGTATTTATATTATTACACATTTTCATTTGTAGTTCGAGCAGTTGGAAGCAGGTGTCTTCTAGTGAACGCCAGAGACTTCTCACCACTGATGAAGATGGAGAATTTTGGATGTCTTTTGAGGACATGATCAAGCATTACACAGACTTGGAGATCTGTAGTATTTCCGTGGATGCACTCTACGAAGATGACGGGGGTATGTACAACCTTAGTCACATCCCATGTTCACCATAACTAATATAAGAACCATAAGGGCTCGGCTAAAACTCTATATGAGGGAAGTAGAAAATCCTGAGGTAATTTTTCGGGATTTTATATTGTCCAAAATAATCATATGTTCACTTGATACAAAGGGAGCTTGTTCTTATGTGAAGTGAAATGATTTTGAAAGACACTCATTTTCAACAATATTAACATTGGAGAAACCCCATCAACATTTGTTGACAAATTTGTGAAGTTAAAACTTGAAGCCAAGTATTTACAAATTGTGACCACATATATTCACAAATATGGCATGACATGAGTTCAATGTCTGTAACTTCATTACAGTAGCCAAACATACATAGAGCTGAGGTTTGTATTTTTTTTTTTCTTTTTTATGGAATATTATTCCCTCCCTCCCCCCCCCCCCCCCCCCCCCCTTTTTTTTTCCTAGTCCACACTATGTGGATTTATGTTGCTTGTGATTTCTATGAAGTTTGCAATTCGTGTGTTGTGTGTTTCTTAGATCAGGCCTCATGCACATGTAAACAATGCTCTATTACATAATTATTACAGGAATCTTAGTTATTTGTGTAACCATAGTGTATTCCCATTTAAGACTTCAAACTAAGTGGTCTTGTGGTGTCCTACAACTGTTGCTCTCTTGTGATTTCCCATAAAAGGATATATTGTCATTGCACACATGTCATCTCACATAGCTGACTACACATTGATGGTGTAGTATATCAGGGTGTTGTAATATACACTTTTAATATGTTGTTTGAGATCCTTTCCAAAAATAAACAGATTGTGATCATCTGATAGGTAATGCAGAGAGCACTATGGATGGTATAGCAGACCTCATCTTATTGGATGAGTAATAAAAATAACTTCAGGAATAAAACACACTTGCTGTTTTAATCACGACATGTGGAGTATTTCTGCCATTTTTTACGAGGGGAAATGAAAGAATAGCTGCATTGAAAGCTAGTGTGATCCTCCAACTAGGTTACCTAGCTCACAGTAGGGAGATGAGGTGCACTTAGCCATAGAATAAGAATAGAGACAGAGTAAATAGTGGCTATCTAGACACATTAAAATGAAGGCTGCACAGTGGAGAATAGGAAGGTTCAAGGCAGGTACAGGTAGAGGTGTGCAAGGGACACTAGTTTAATTTTAAACTCCTTGTACCATGCGACCTTATCTTCAGTAACTAATGTGTCCTGACTCCTAAGGGATAATAACAGCCACTAAAATGTCCATTGAAAGACACCCCTCCTATGGCTAGGCAAGAAGAAAGCAAGAGTTCTTCCGAATCAATGCTGTTAAACAAGATATTGCGTATACATACCTCTCTTTTCAGGTCTTAATGGAGGTTGCCTCCAAAATTTTAGTGGACAAGTATGGTCTGTTGACACATCAATTTCATGGTGGGGGTGGTTGCTTAGTCCTGCACTATGACCCTAGTGTGCCTTAGCCTAGTATCTCATGATGTGTGGCTAAATCCACTTAACACTTGACCAACCTTGAAAAACATCCAAATGATGCCATTTCTAAAATGTTCAATTCATAGGAGGCATCCTCCTCTATATATATGCATAGACTTTTTTTTGTAATAAATTCGTTTTGTTGTTCATTTTACCTTTCCAATAAAAGGCAGTATTCTATTCTCAGTTCACAATAAAGGATTCCATTTCTGCTCCTTTTTTAAAATTTTAGTTCAAATAATTGCAATACATGCAAGTTTCAAATTCATGTGTTCATTTAGAGTAATTACATAGGGCACCAAACAAAGCAGCCCTGGTACAACTTAATGGATATTTTACGAGTAGCTACCTCAAAAATAAACACACAATATTTATTTGTTTATTTTTGTGTGATATTTCAGTAAAAAATTGGAACATTGTTGTAAAGAATGGAGCCTGGGAAGGGCAAACTCGCGGAGGCTGCAGGAATCATCCAACCTTCACTAATAACCCCCAATTTATCCTGGATCTTACTGAAGATTCTGACGGAGATGGAAAATCTTCCTGTTTGGTGGCACTAATGCAGAAGAATAGGAGAAAGCAGAAGAGTATGGGCATTCAGGACCTCTGCATTGGATTCTCCATTTATAAGGTGTGAAGCAAGCTTCTGTGCATGCTATGACTTGAAGTGGTTTATTGAAGATAAAAATGTCATGCATTGGACTAGTATAGAAGCAATTGAAATTTTCCCTCCTAATTATTTTATTAGTGCCTAATAGTAGGACATTTATAACATTGGAATCATGTGAGAGGGTCTCTCACTATGGGGTGCTCTTCAGAGTTCACTTAGCAACAGTCTGATAATCTTTCCTTCTAGCTAGTTTTTTTTTTTGGATCCACAGAAATTTGAATACTCACACGCGTATTTTGTGGATATTCTCCGCATTTGATTCAATTGTTGGTTACTTTATGGACATGTGAACTAAGCAATTTTTTGTTCTTACAAGAGTTATAAATTTGAATATCAAGATCCAGTCAAACGTACTTCAGCCTAATATGGACTGATTAATATTGAAGTATTGAAGTATCCATGCACAAGGGATTCCTATATTTAGCCAAACCATAGTCTTTATTCTACTTATCCTTAGGTATCAATTGTAATTAAGCATATGGTTATGTAGGCCCCTACAGATGGAAGTAGCACACTAACCAAGAAGTATGTTGACTACAACTACAGTGCTGGAACTTCTGGAGCATTTACCAATGCCAGAGAGGTGCAGAAAAGGTTTGACTTGGAACCTGGTACCTACATCGTATTACCCTGTTCCTTCAAGCCTGATGATGAGGGTGAATTCTTGCTTAGAATCTTCACTGAAAAGGGGTGAGTATTTCAATCTACTATCATAGACAATACACAAGTGATAACTAATGTGGTGTGGATTAGCTACAAGGAAGTATATTAAAGGGTAACTGAAATGGGGAAAATCAATTTTTTAAATGGGTTTATCTTGCTGTCTTTGATGCATAGCCTGGAATAAAAATATTAAAAATTTAGAAATTTTTGGTCCGATATTCATGAAGAAGACTAAGTTAGTAAACATATCCTATAAAGTATACTTTTATAAAATTGGAGAAATTTATAGCTTGTGAGAACAAACTGAACCAGCTATAGTAAATTAGTATTCACTTATAAGCTAGAACACGGGGCAACCAGTACAAGCCACAAGCTACTACAATTGATAATAAAAAGATATATATAATATATAAAAATAAATAAATAAAATGGTTGTAGGTATTTGGAGCCACCACTCATGAACTGATAAGTAGTCAGAAGGTAGGAAACAATTTCCTCCCTTAAAAAAGGTTTCTGCACTTCTTTCATTCTCTGGACAACATCAATGCAATGCAATGCTTGCGTAGGCTATGTGTCTATTTTTGCTCAGTTTACACCTAGCATAACAAGTTTTTAATAGAGTGAATGTGAATTGACTCTTGGATATTGTGATAGATTGCAACTTTTAGCATAAATAACATTCTTTTCTCCTTAGTTTATGTTGAGGCGTGATCAGATTCGTGTGTCTTCATTCAGTTTATTTTATGCTTACTTTTCAAATAAGATACTGTTCATTTTTGTATGATGGCACAGATAAGAACATAAACATATACAGTATGATAATTACAGTATTATAAATACGATAATATAAACTTTTAATTGTTAGAAAAGAGGCAAAGGCTGGTAGTAACTCTCTTGTGGATCCAAAGGGATCTGACAAGATGAGAGCAATGTTCAACCGGATCGCTGGTGCAGATGGACAGATTGATGCTGAAGAACTCCAAGACATGCTCACAGCATCTCTATCTAAAGGTATGGATGGCGGTGAATGGATTATAATTGTGATGTAAGGTGGTGGTGAGAATAAGAAGAAGAGAAGAAAAAGTGGCATTGTCGATGAATTAAATGTACTTTTCTGTTGTTGCTGCTGTGTCTAGATATGGGCACTGCTGTTTTCTCCATTGATGCATGCAGAGGAATGATTACAATGCTGGACGTGAGTAACAATATATATATATATATATATATATATATATATATATGTGTGTGTGGATGTGAGCAACAATGATCGTGCTCAAGTAATGTTGTTGAAGGAATACATGCACACAAAATTTCACTTTATGGGTAACTTTGTCAGAATTTCTTGTAGACTCACAAAAAGTCAAGTGCTATTATTTACTCTAAAATTATTTGGAGATCTGGTTTAATATGAAATTAGGAAATGATTATGCACTTGATACAATTTTTATTATTGGTTGCGTGAGCTTGCTCAATTTACTTGCCTCATGAAGTATAAATAATTGTAACTGTTTTGTTTTTTTAAAAGAAAACAATAACCAATACTGAACCATTCTGGACTATGTTATTATTATTTTTTTTTATTATTATTTTTTTTTTATGCTTTCACTTGCCTTTATGTCTTCAATCTGTGTTATGAATCCCATTTTGTTACATTCTATACTCCTATGTATATTTATCTTTTTTTACATGTTTCTTTGTGATAGAGAGATAAGAATGGAACACTCGATTTTGATGAATTTCGATCTCTCCTTCAAACTATCGCAACATGGAAGGTATAGATATCTCTTAGTACCCTAGGTGATAAGTGGAACTCACATGGTGTCTTTCTGTGTGTTTTTTCCCCCCTTTTTTTCTCTTTCTATTCTTTTTTTCTTCAGAGAATATTTTTCAAGTTTGATAAGGACCGCTCCGGTTCACTTGAAAAAAGGGAAGTGCAAGCCGCACTAAAGTCACTGGGTAAAACGCACAATGTTTGATACTGTTTGACAAAACCAAATGACTTGCTGCTCTCGTTTTATTTATAGGATATTCTCTTAGTTCATCATCTTTCAATGCTTTGTTCAACCGATTTGCTATCCGAAGGCAATATATGAAACTTGATGACTTCGCTGCTTGCCTTTCTCGTGTGAAAATCATGACTGGCAAGTTTGATAAACACAGTGGGTGGGACACTAATAAATAGATAGCCTTTATTGAGACAGGGCTCTATGGTGGTTGATAGAAAAAGGTAGACTAGCAATACAATATTTGCATTTTTATTTGATAGTTATGAATAAATGATAACATTTCCAACTTTCGTTATTGTTTGTTAATGATTGAAGTGTATATTTTACTCCCTTTTTGTATGTCTCTTTAATTTCAGATACATTTTTGAAACTTAACGGCGATAAATCCTCTGGTTCCATCTCGTTGAACCAGGATGAGGTAAAGCACAAGGGTAGAAATAGGCATGCAAAGTGTGGCTGACCATGAGTGCAAAGTCAGTCAGACATTATTCGTCTCAGCAACCAGTGCAATCATGATTAGTAGTGTGTAGTAAGTAACAAAAGACTGAGGACCATGCATGGGTTCCTATATCCTCAAGCATCCACTCTAGTAGTCAAGTGAATGTGAAGGATATAGATATGCAACACTATATATAAGTCCTAAGACACAACACTTACGAGTTTCAAATCAGTAAAGATGGAGTGAGAAGTTATAGGATTGATGCATATTTCATGCATTTTCTTTGAATATAGTTGTTTGTCTTAGTTTCGCATACTGATAAGAATATGGAGAGAGAAAAATGTACACTTCATAGCCTATCAGGCTTAACTATTTTGCTTTGTGTTCTACATGTTTTCTTGAAAATCTAATTGGAAGATGAATTAGTGAGAATCAAGACCAAAATATCAAATTTGCTGTGATGTCATAAAGTAGTTGTTCCTTCCTCTATCAGGACGAAACATTACACTTTAGCAGTATTAATAGCTTGCAAGATATATATATATATATATATATATATATATAGCAGAATCAATTGAAACATGCAGGCACATAAATAAGTTTTTTAAAAAGTGAATAAATACTAGATGTACATCTAATTTTGTTGTTTTTTTTTTGTTTTTTTTTAAATTTAAAATTGTGTATGTGTTTGTCTCTATCTCCCCTTGCAGTATTATAAAATCACTCTGGATGCTTGAGTATTTCTGTGTACCTCATCAAGAAAGAGACCTCTACATTTAGTATAAATAGTAACGAATTTTAAGTAGGTAGGTATTTGGTATAACACACACATTTAGTATATAGCTAAAGAACAATTTTGTATAATGTAATAAATTGATGGAATACATAGATTATTTAATGTAATAAACACAATATATGTAGAGACATTTAATTGCCTTTTTTTTTCTTTTTTTATGATCGTCCATGTGGTAAAAATGTTTTGTTCTCTTGTTTTCTTAACACAAAATTCTACTGTATTTTACATTTGTTGGTTAACCACTATAATTAGTCTTACTTTAAAATGACTGATCAATACGATAGTAGTAAATAAATTAGAGTAGGTTCTTAAATTTATCATTCTTGTTCATTGAAGAGAGGGTGTCTCACTTCAGTGTAGATAACTTGTCATAAAAATATTTCAAGTAACATTACTATGTGGTGTACAAAAACCAGTTTAGTCAAGTTTGTGTTTTGTTTAAATCACTGACCAAATGGCTTTCAGAACTGCATATGGTTTAAAATTTCTAGCCACTTTCAGCTTTTGAAGTATATATATTGAAACTACTTTAAGGAGGGTTAAAGAGTCCACAAAGTTTCACCCTGCTAAGTAAACCTAACTATCACAGCTGTCAAGGAAAGGGAATTTATGAATTCATCGTGATAACAACTGAGGGAATGAAATCATAATAGGGAACAAAATCATAATTGGGAAACAGAGAATTAGGAGTACATAAAATGACTAACAAATGATGTCTTTCTGTTATCGGTTCATGCTGGATTCATTGTAAACAGCACAATTGTTGGAATTAAATTTGCTCCACACAGCCATGCCAAAATAGCATTGCAATTAAATTTGAGATGACACTATATCAAAATAAATGGCGATAAATTTGAAAATGTGTATTGTATACATGATGACCTATATTAAGCCCACATTGATAAACTTAACATAGTACACTGGGTGAGGTATATGTAGTTTGCATGACAATCATACTTGTGGTGAAGTATCTTTAGCCTGTATGGCATACATGCAGAATTTGAGTTCAAATAACTCAGACACAAACTATTTTCTCCTAATGGATGGACAGTGATAGCAGTCAGAGTTAAAGCTCCTCATAAAAAGCAATTCTTGTCTTCTGTGCTCCTTGTTTACTCTGCAATAAATAAATAAATACAACTGTAATGAGATTAAAAGTTGAAATCACATGGCATTGAAAGCTGATTGATATATAGAACAAGACAAGTTATATTTGTGGTAGAGGTCTGCACCACAGCAATATAGAGGCTACAGATAATGATGGTATACCTGGTCAGCACTAACAATGCAATGCCACCACATGGAATAAGCATGTATACACATGTGAGTCCTGTAGAAACCAATCTCGTTTGCCAATGTATAGTGTGACACATTTCTACAAATGTAATGCACCACCGTATATGCTATAAGAATTTAGTGGAACTTAATCAAGGATGTCTCTCATAAGGCACTTCAACTGAAATGCAATAAAAAAGAGGAATACTCCAAGATCAAATAATGCAGGTAAAGAACCTGATGGCTGGTTGTTGGTCGGTTAGCTGACATTGTTGTTGAGAAAATTCATTACAATCAAGTTCCTCTTTAATCATTGTCCTCTGACATATTGTAGATATGCAGTATTTGTTTGTTGTACGTATCACCACCACAATTTTATGAGTCACTCACTATGCTTGGCAATAGCTGTTGTGTTGTGAGCTCCAGAATGCTCAACATCCAATGTCATCACAGTAATAAGAAATCTTGATTTCATATGTTTTAAAAGAAGAATTTTTATCCAACAGAGAGCTATGGCTATCCCACGATCTATAAGTCCTAATTATGGGATAAAGGGTGGTTGAGTGCCAGTTTTGGACAGTAAGAAAGATCTGATTCTGATTTCAGAGATTGTTACATTCCTACTCACAATGGCTTTATTTGCTCCCTTTCAGTTTAGCTAATAAAGCAAAGATTACGTTCAAACATTATGGACTAAATGAGAGTCAGACAAACCAACACCATACCCCTACCCTATTACAGTGTCAGGCACATAGAACTGACATTATGCAGCTGCCTGTTAGGAAAAAAAAGGAAACCTATCAGTCGAGTCACCATGAATCCACTAAGTCTCTGTTCCTTCTAATGTATGGAAGAGAAGCTTGTCTCCCTATTGACATCTCTCAAGTGCATCCTGACAAGTCTGACAAACTAGACCTGGACACAAAACTAAAAAAGAGTACCTGACCTTCAGAAAAAAGTTCACGACCAAGCATATACAAAAACTGCAGCAGTCCCACACTAAAGGTCTGTGGCAAATAATTGTTTAGAACATTCAAGGTGCGGTTAAAGGTGTGGCAATTTTTACAAATTTTGGGTTTCTATATGACCACAGGGTTTCCATACAGTAAACACTCAAGCCCTGTCCACACTATAATAAAACTGGTTTCACCCGTGTCTGGAACGGGTTCCATGTGTCCACACTACACTTGGTTTCATCTCACCCGGTTCTGCCTGAAACCCTCAGAAGGGTAGGTTTCAAGTGGCTCAGATTTATTGAACATACCTGTGGCTTTATTACTGATGTTCACTATTAGGAGTTTAGCTACTAACAGCTCTCTCCCCCCTCTCTATTTCCCTTTGTGCGATGATGTTGTGGAGAGAAAGGAACAGAGCAACGGAGCACACCAGAAAATAAAATACCCCGTTTCTGTACATGGTAAAGGAAAACCAATTAATCTGCTTAGTCAAATAGTCAGCTCACGCAGGTGATGATGTGGAGCGGGTTCAGCCCTATGCTAGTGTGGACGCAAGAAAATGTTTTGAACCAGGTGTTTCTGGAGAGAGGTACAAATCCGTTTGTAGTGTGGACAGGGCTAAAGCTAAAAAAATCCTTTGTTGAGCAAAATGTGTGGACATATGCTGCCCCACTAACCCAAGTGTTCCTGGACCTGTGTGTGTGCCACAGGTAAAAAGTGCTAACCTGTCAAAAGCAACAATACAAGGCTGAGCATAATACCAACATTAAGATCAGTCTTGGTGACAAATACTTGTCAAGTCGATGAAGTATGAAGATTGTAAAGAGGTAAACTTGCTTCAACTCTCTGAAGGTCATATAAAAATGCAGAAGATATAATGTTATCATTTTAAAGATGTCAAAGGTGACTTCGTACTGAAGACTGTACAGAATGAGTCTGATGGACACTATACCTGCACATGTAACTAATGTTACTCTGAACTCTAGGAGCTACTCTTTCCCAAAGTTAGGTGGTTTACCAGATCATGGCTACCCTACAACCAATGGTTCAATTCCTCTTTCTCGACTGCCGCTCCCTCCCTCCCTCTTCTCCACTAAGGATACTGGGACATTATGCTGCCTAAAAATTGAACTAATTGAAGAAAAAAATATTTGAGAATGATCATCCCATGTCGCAGTTTAAGCTAATAATATTTTGACCACAGATTGTAAAAAGCAGTCAGTCTACCTCGCAATGTTTATCCAAGCTAATAGAGCCAGCCACGCATGGAGAATAGCTCAGGTACCTATATCAGTATGTAATAGCATTATATGATGCTATAAATCTCCATATCACAAGGATATTGATGACTACTCTACCACCATTTCAAGTAATATTAAAACTTGAACGACACTAAATCAGTAGCTTGGTTCAAATGTATGAGATTAAGAAAAAAGGAAATATTGAAATAATTTTATAGTTAATGTCAATGACATATTTATGCTGAAAAAACAGTACCATTGATAAGGCCAATATCATCTGCATGTAGCAAGCAGGAGAAATGTGCCAGCAGAACGCGTGCCTAAACCACCCATACTATGGATGACATTGTTCACTACAGAAGGCAAAGGATGTGACTAGTAGGTTGAAGCTTATCAGGATAACTTAGGGGGATTCCCACAAAGGAAGAAGAATGTTGCTACATTTCTGTACCACATGATTCCTATACATGGACATCCTCAAGAGATCGCGTCTGATCAGGACAGGGAATTTTGCAACAAGATGGTTGAATCTCTTGGAGAGTTCATCGGATTTAGCACACGACCACAGTGCTTACCATCCTTACTTGTCACTCCCAACCTCTCCACAGCACGTCCATTCCATGGCTACTCCTCCACCAGCCACAGCCACACCCCCTCCACCTCTTCACATTAAAGACTTCCATTTCCTCCCTTCAGACCAAGGTGACGTGAAATGGTTTGGATAAATGTTTCAGTCAAACCTTGAAGATGCAGCTCCAGAAGCTTGTCAAAAGTCACCAGAATGATTGTAATGAACTTCTAGACAACATCCTGTTTGTGCCTATCGTTCAAGTCACCATGATTCCTCCAAGTGTCTCTGCTTCTTCTAATCTATGTCAAAAAGAGCTAGTATCCCTATTGACATCTCTCAAGTGCATCTTGACAAACCTGATAAACTAGACTTGGACACATACCTGGAAAAAACTGCATGACCAAATATTTGCAAACATTGAAAACGTGCAAGCCCATCAACAACAATAATACGAGGTAAACACAGCGTCAACATTAAGATCAAAGTTGGTGACAAGTGCTTGTCAAATCGATGAAGGTCAAGTGCTTACCATCCTTACTTGTCACATGTTTGTCTCCTGTCACTCCCAACCTCTCCAAAGCACATCCACTCCATGGCTACTGGTCCACCAGCCACAGCCACACCCCCTCCACCTCTTCATATCAAAGACTTCCATTTCCTCCCTTCAGATCAAGGTGACGTGAAATGATTTGAATTTTAAGGCCTGTTCGCACTATAGAAATAACGCACATCTGATCCAGATTACATCATCCCAATCTTGTCCTCACTACATTCCTTCTTTCTTGAGGAATATTCAATCCTGATTTACCTAAACCTCCACAGTTGGTAGTTTGAATCCAGATTTTCTGCTAGAATTTATTCAAATTTAATAATGCAAAGTTTATTGCGGACATGAATATGTCGGTTGGATGGAGCAATGAGGAGACAGTGGCTTTATTAGGAGTCTGGGGAGCTGCAGGCATCCAAAGTCAGCTGGATGGCGTAGGCCGAACAGGAATGTGTACGAGAAGGTTGCATCTGCACTGGCTGACCAAGGAATGAACCATACTTGGCAGCAGTGCAGAACAAGGATAATGAACCTTACACAAAGATATGGGAAGGTAAAGTAGAAGTAGATACTCTTACCTAGCTATCATGCCTGAATGTTCCAACTGCAGATTATACTTAAGTTATTTTATTTAGGCTAAGGATGCAAACAAAGTGTTTGGAGGGAGCAGGATTATCTGCCCACATTATGACACCATTGATGCCATCTTGGAAACTCTGGACTGCCTCCTGTCCCCCTACTATCCTTGATAGTGGAGGTAGCTCTCACTCAGAGCATCCAATGAATGAAATTTCACCAGATGCAGAGGAAGGTTAGTTTCCATTGCTGGTAGAGGAAAACATTATTTGCATTTCATCAAACCTTTAGATGCTAATCAAGGATTTACAACTGAAGATATTTTTTGTGATGCTGAGGAACCTAAAACATCTCAGCAGCAGTTGAAAAGGAAGGTACATTTATCCAAACATGAGAGATGTTAATTTAGTATTAAAATAATCATTTATTTTTGTAGCAGATGGTTCTCTCTGTACTGGCAGTTCTCTCTATACTGGCAGTTCTCTCTGTACTGGCAGTTCTCTCTGTACTGGCAGTTCTCTCTGTACTGGCAGTTCTCTCTGTACTGGCAGTTCTCTCTGTACTGGCAGTTCTCTCTGTACTGGCAGTTCTCTTTCCACACTCAATACTTCCCGAAGGGATGCTGTCACAACAAGAAAAAAAAAAGGTGTGCATTGGGTTTGCATTGCTGCTAATTTAGGTCAGTGCAAGCACCCTGATGAAGGTGGTCTGGTGGAGCTGGCTTGAATCTTTCAGCAGGCAGGGCTAGGGCTAGGGCTAGGGCTAGGCAGGTGAACGTACTGCTGAGAGGGACGAGTGGAACGACAAGTTCCAGATAGAAATGGAGATGAAGACCAGGGAAAAAGAGTTGGAGATGGAGGAAAGATTCAGGGAGAGAGAAGCTAGGATGGAGGAGAGAATGATGTCAATGTTTGGTGCTGTTATGGAAATGGCTGGCAGGGACAGCCCATCACGGCCCTTTGAACAGCACTCACCACACCCATCTTCCCAGCAACCCCAATGTTCAACCCCACGACGTCCAATGGACTATTTTCCCTCCCCTTCATCATGTCCCAACCAAGACTCTCCCTCTCCCTAATTTCATGTATATTGAGTTTCGAGTACGGGAAATACTGGGTCAACGTAGATAACAATGCACTGTTACATTTGATAATGAAATAGCGATACACACTACTAAAGGTAATCCCTGATAGCATCACAAATGTATGACGCTGTGGTACTGCTGGATGTTGATACTGAAGCTGAGCAACTCCTAGTTTGAGTGACTTCAATATCATCTTCCCAGAAATGGTCTCCATATATTTCACATATATTGTGCAACACAATACATGATCCAACAACATTAGGAATGTTGGAAACATGCACATGCAGCCTCTTCAATAGACACCGCCACCTCCCTTCCCTTTTAACTGGCCAAAGGTATTTTCTACTACCATTCGAGCTCTACTCTGACGATGGTTGTAGTTTAGCTCTTTGGCTGTAGTGCTTCATTTTCCAGACAGGGCTTCATCAGCCATGGAAGTAGAGGATATGCTGGGTCTCCCAGGATTAGTAATGGTACGTCCACTCCAATAATATAGCATGTCCAATTAGGTAGCACTGTACCATTACTGCCTTTAAGATACAATGACGAGTTTGTGATGACACGAGCATCATGCACCATCCCTGGCCAGCCAATGTTGACATCCACAAACAAACCCCTGACATCCACCACAGCAGCATCAGCACAGAGCAATGACACTTGCCGTTAAAATAATCAGATGCACTCTCCACTGGCTTCAGAATTGGAATGTGTGATCCGTCTATGGCACAAACTGCATGAGGAAATCCCGAGCGGCGTTCAAAACCTTCCACAATCTCATGAAGGCTATCACCTTGTGGAATGCGAACATACTTCGGAAGAAGGTGGTATGTATTTGCATCACCTGTGTCCAAAACAATCTTAACAACAGTAGACCAACCAAATTCAAATAGGACTGCTAATGTTCTTAGCTCCACATTTGTTCCCAGTCTCCATATGGTGCATGCCTGCCATTCGAACCTCAACACTGACAGGGACCCTGAACTTGGTTGTCTGCCTTTCAAGGTGAGGTCTCAGCTCCTCACAGAGGATAGAGAAAGTGTTATGGGACATTCTAAAGTTCTCTTTCCAGAAATTAGCACAATGAATGCCAGCTACAACCTCACTCCACCATTCCTTGCCTCTGTACTTGCAACATATCCTAGGGCTTATAGTTGCTCTGGTCCTCAGTGATGCAGGAAGGATGAAATGGTTTGGATAAATGTTTTAGTCAAACCTTGAAGACGCAGCTCCAGAAGATTGTCAACAACCACCAGGATGATTGTAATGAACTTCTAGACAACATCCTGTTTGCATATCGGTCGTCACCATGATTCCTCAAAGCGTCTCTGTTCCTTCCAAATCTATGTCAAAAAGAGCTAGTATCCCTATTGACATCTCTCAAGTGCATCTTGACAAACCTGATAACTAGACTTGAACACATACCTGAAAAAAAAAACAAAACAACTGCATGACCAAGTATTTGCAAACATTGAAAACGCGCAAGCCCATCAGCAAAAATACGAGGTAAACACAGCGCCAACATTAAGATCAAAGTTGGTGGTGACAAGTGCTTGTCAAGTCGATGAAGAACAAAGGTTAAAAGGGGGAAAATTTGGGCTTCAAATTTCCTGGGCATCCATATGTAACTGCGGAAGACATGGAAAAGGTCGCCATCATTTTAAAGATGCCGAAGGTGACTTTGTTGATGGGTATGGTGGCGGAGGAGTCCCTTCTCGAGGGTGACTGGAAATGCTCTGATCCAGAGTGTGTGTCAGTCATAATATTGGCATGACTCCTGCTTAGGAGGGGGTGCTTAGGAGGGGTGATGGTTTCAAATGCTGGTTTATGTTCTCAAATATCAGTCTTTTGGTTGTCTTAATTTTATCATCAACGCATAGAAATATATACGACCTCCATGTCAGTAGCTGGACACACTACACAAAGAGTCAGACAGTGGATATGAGTACAATGGTAGTTAGCAGTGGAGAGGACAATGAAGCCATTAGTGACGGTTGCTGGCTTAAAATTGGAAGTATCGAGAAGACAAAAATCAGACGTTAATGATGGACTGATACATGCAGCACAGTTTGTCATGAAGCATGACCTGGATCACCTCTTGTTTGCTCCTTGCAGAGCCCACTTCTTGGACAAACAAAAAAGTATTATATCATCAATGATAAATGCATACACAAATCTCCATCATGGGGGTGATCATTGGGTGATAGAGAGCACCATTGGCATTCAACATCTAACAGTTTGAGCCACTCTACTCCATTATTCTATAAAGGTGCAAACAGCTCCACTCTTGCACACTACAGAAGAGAAAATCATTCAGGATATGCCAGTTTCCAACAGCCAAGCACAGTAGACTGTGAGCTGCTTGCAATAGCCTTTGCTATGGCTATTTGCTATGAAGAAGCTGATGAAGAACTTCCCGTCCCAGACGGGGAGCTGCATCCGCACTATGAACAAGGTTGAAGTCATAGCACTGTAGATTGCCAGCAAATGAAGAGAAAAACAAAATTGGTGGTCCTGTGACAGATTCTTGGAATGCTTGTCAGTGTGTGTGGACGAATAAATAGTTTTGTATTTAGTACTCCTGATCATCCTAGCACTAAGCTAATGGGAATGTTGCTGGAATAATACGTTAGCAGATGACAGTAGAATAATATAGGGTAGTTTTATCTACCCACAGTATCCACAGAGGATATATTTAGTGAAGCAGACCCTACACCACTATATCATGGTAGAAGTCATATGGCACTGGTCCTCAGAACTGATCAAATGCTTTTAAGCTGGCAAAACTTGTCCATCAGCAGCATCTGAAAGATTTTTCCATTTTATATTTTAACAAACTTCTTTTCTTCTCAACAAGAATCATCACTAGAAGATTATATTCAACTTCGTGATTGCATTATGATAATTGATCATAATAAAACATTAAAAATATTAATGTAATTACTATTTGAATATTACATTTACAAAAATTAATTTATTAAAAGAAAAATACGTTGTAATTCTCAATGAGTTAGCAAATTAAAAGGGTACTTCCTGAGGTAGCAGGTAGGTGAAATTTGGTGTGAGGATAAGTGTAGAGGCACACCAATTTTCTTAAAATTTTGCTAAAGATAATTTAAATTGAGATAATTTGCATTTAGTGTAATCTAGACCATTTCCAGGGTCATGGGTAAACTCACGGCACCCACTTTATTTCCAGTTGTTTTTTTTTTTTGGTCTTGAGGCATCCAGTCCTATCTGGTGTTTACTATTGCCCGTTACTTCCCTGGTCAAGTTGTGCATGCAAGCCAAGTTTTAGGTCTAAGTTGTATATCTAAACTAAGTTGTTCGCTGGTGTGGCGATCAAAGTGAGTCCACCGGCTAGTAGTTAGTGATTACACTGGCAAATAGTTTAAATCAAATTTCTTGGGATATCAAATTTCCTGTGACACTGAGAGATGTTCAACCCTAGTGTGCAATTGATGACCCAGGGGTCAATTTAAGGGGCACCAGTCTGCCAGAAGTATATGCCCTCCAAGGTCTGCTGTCATATGTGGCACTGCATGTACCCCCACATGCATGTTCTCTAATAACATTCACATTCTGATTCACATTCATTTCAAATGTCCAAACACTTCTAAGGGAAATGTACACATAAAAGTTATGAGAAACTCAGCATGTATGTTTATTGAACAATTCTCACCTTAAGTAGTTTACAACTCCCCCACCTCAAAATAGAGGCATGGTCGACCAGGAGGCTTATACCCTGTACATGGCCTAGTTTACTAAACCTCCTTTTAGCACATTGGTGGAACATCTGTCTCACAGGCTTTCGGCCATCCAGAGAAACTGAAATGTCTTCCTGGACCACTGTAATGCTATAAATAAAGTTTATGCATAATGGCTTGCCATGAAAAGATTTAGTAAGCTAGGACACGTACAGGGTATAAGCCTCCTGGTCGTACCACGCCTCTATTTGGAAGTTGCTGCATGCAATCAAATACAGAGCTATAATACCCAGACTCACACTCAAGAGATTACATGCTTGAGAGGTGAGTTTACACAGAGTAGTATGTATTACATACCTGTTCCAGTAGTTTTCTCTTGGTACTGCCTTGTCTGATGTTGTCGTTGTGAATGACATCATTACGTGTCAGTTGGTGATCAGATTTCTTTAAGTCGTCCATTTCAGTTTTTAAAACGGAAAGTTTTTCGGATATATACTTGTACTTTTCCTGGTAGTGCATGCTATAACAATAAACAACAACATAACCATAACACACATACACACACACTAAACAACAACATAACCATAACACACACACACACACTAAACAACAACATAACCATGACACACACACTAAACAACAACATAACTATAACACACACATACACTAAACAACAACATAACCATAACACACACATACACTAAACAATAAACAACAACATAACCATAACACACACATAGACTAAACAATAAACAACAACATAACCATAACACACACATACACTAAAACAGTTTGTGTAAGTGCAGTTTGATAACCACTGTGCCTCATAGTATCTCAGAGAAGGACTCAGCTGGTTCCACTCTGGCAGGAAGACACAAAATTTCAACAGACTTTGCTGTCACACTGAATAATGCAATGAGTGCCATTCCTAATTGTGGCTGCCATGGTGAGCTGCACACTACTACTGATTGTGGTTGCCATGGTGAACTGCACCCAGCTACAGTGATCAATGACTGCAATGTAGCACGAAACAGTTCAACCACAGAGTTGTTCGTGTGTTTCTCTCAACTGATGATACCATTCACACATGCATAGATTTGAGTATTCAACTGTCTGTATGCCTTCCTTGACAGGTTGTACATATCAACTTAGCAATGTGGTCACCTGAAACCATTAAAAAAAGTTGAGATACTATTTACACATGTATAGCACTAAATATGAACAATTTTTTGCTTCTGTTTTTCCTGATATATTGCACATAATTAATTTAGCAGTGTGGTCATCCGAAACCATTAAAAAAGGTTGTGACACTTTTAGCATTTACACATGTATAGCACTAAATATGAATAATATTAATTTGTCTTGTATGTTTTCCTTGTCGTGTCATGCAAACTAATGTTGTTATTGAATGTGTCATGATGACTCCATTTAGACATGACTCCATTTAAGCATGATGACTCCATTTAGACATAATGACTCTATTTAGACATGTTGATTCCATTTAAACATGATGATTCCATTTAGACATGATAACTCCATTTAGACATGATAATGAAGTTATCCGACACTGATGGAGTATTGGGAGAGTCTCCTGTGAGACAGTGCTAAGTGAGTGTGCACGCCATGTCTGATAAAGAACATGTCAAGACTAGTCGGGTGTAGCAACAGGCCACAAGAGAGAAACAACAGAATTAAGAGGGACACAAATATTACATATGAAGATAATAATTAAATAGATGTGCAGCTTTATAGATGACCATCAGCTTGGACTACTAAGAGGAGAAAAGTTATATATTGAGAGGCTGAAATCATCAAAGAAAAAGAACGGTTGTGACAAGAACTCAACAGCAGAGTCATCAGGCAGCAAGCAGGAGCAACATAGAGGCACGAAGAGGAAATAACATAACACATTATTAGCTGTGTGTGGATGGGAGTGAACAGTTTTCCATAAGAAGTCAGAGCAAGGCTGTGATGGCAAGGAGTACAAGTTGACAGAAGTCAAAGTATATATAGATTTCCCTTTGGCCCAACGCTCCAGTCATGCGTAGTGGGAAGTTGAACACAGAAGGAAAAATGAATTACATAAAGAGAAATCATTATACACGACTCCTGGTACCGGTGGGTGTTGAAGGTTAGTGAGACAATAGAGACCAAATGAGATCAGAGTGTGGGGTAAGGAGCACTAACTAAATGACAGGAAGCTGTAAAATAACGCGCATAACACTATGATATCACACATTTATCCTAGATTGCCAAAATACGTAATAATATGAGTGAGACACACACACACACACACACACACACACACACACACACACACACACAGTGGTTCAACCCATACACAGTGTACAATACATGTATGCACATGTGTGTTCACAGCATTCTGTACATGCATGTACCTTTCCTGTTCCAGCTGCTTAGAGAGATCAGCCATGTCTCCTTGTGGGTAAAGCAGGTCGGCCTTGGCATGTGGAGCCTCCGCTTGTTCAGGAGATGATGAATGTGTAGTGGATAAGTCGATGTTGGTGCCAGGTTGGATCTACATACACACACACAAAATAAAACAAAACAAACAACAACACAACTCATCAGTTGATCATGATTATTTCAAGAGCAGTACATCCGATACATGTATTAGTACACGTCACAAGTACAGGGACATAAAAGTGCAGGGACATAAAAGTGCAGGTGATTAATAAATAATCAATACACACAATCACTTGGTGAATTTCTTTTTACAAATCATTTTTAATTTCCTGAAATCATCTTGTTAGTCTTTATCAATGAATATTTAATCTGCAGCAGACGCAGCTAAGGTATCCAGCCATCCATTCCTGCATCCATCCATTCTTGTATCCAACCATTTGCAGCTTTCCCGGATGTTGACAGCTCACAATTTGAAGGATATTCTACTGCATTACCAACATATCATCTTGTCTTTGGAATAGCTGTTCACATGCTCACCTAACTCAGTCCATTAAAGAAACATACTCCTGATGTAGTTTGGACACTTCCATTCTTGTTTTGTTTCTGGAGTGGACGATTCCTCCACTCCTAACTCCAGGATGGGTGAACACACACAGGAGGAGCATTGTCACATCAACAATTCTTGAGGAGGTCTGTGCAAGATGCAGAGCAAAGGTTTATTTGTTCTCAAGCTTTGAAGGACACGGCTTAGCTCGTAAATGCAATACTATTGCACATACAACTAGTTGATCTACACTTACTCTGCGTTTGAGGAACAAGTGTTTAAGAAGGTTGAAAAAACAACAACAAAAAACGAACAAAGAAATACTTCCCCCAGGCAGTAGAGCCAGATGGAACTCAGTCATCAATTATAACAGTGACACTGGCAGTTGAAGAGTCAGCAAAGCAAAATACATTCTCAAAGCTCAAAGCTAAGTACATTCTCAAAGCTCAAGCTTAGTGTTTTATGATATGATGTTTGTTTGTAGTATCTCAGTACAGATGTCAGTAACCATTTTGCATGGATCACTTAAAAAGAAGGTAAGTTTCATTTTAAGACTAATTACTATACCAAATTGACTAGTTAGATGGATCTTTCCCAATTATAATCAGATACCTCAACCACTATTTTGTTTTTATTGGTAATGGATTATTGAATTTGTGATGAGGTGCACATGTGAATCCAATATGTGATTAAATTTTAAAAAAAATCCAACAGCAATACGTGTCTTCTGGTATCCCAATAATAAAGAAGCATTACTCTTTGTCCGTCTTGTTTGTCTGGTGGACGCCTGGACCAATTTTGATGAAACTTTGTATGAATGTTTCCTATGGCCCTGGTAGGGCTGATAAAAAAAAAAAAAATAAATAAAAAAGATCTGGTTTCCATTGGCTACCTATTGTGGCTACTACAGGCATTTTCCGGGAATTTAGATGAATAATCAGGTAAAAAGTTGCCGAAGAACACACTCAAACCATTACCAAAAAATAACAGCAACAAAAAAAACAAAACAAAAACCAAAACAACAACAAAAAAATAACAACAAAAAAAAACATTAATTGAGTGGTGGCTGCAAAAGGCAGTCATTTCTTGAGTTATCATAAATTAAAACTTATGTACACACATTATTCTTGAGCCCATCACTAAGTAGATTTGCAATTAAAATTAAAAAAAAACAAACAAACACTTGAACTTAATAGAAGTCAAGTCTAGTTCAGCGTTGCATGGAGTTTATACAGTCATAGACAAAATGGTTCTATTTATCTCCCTGCAGCTAAAGTGGCATGTATGTGTTCCTGAGCTCCAAGTCCAACTGTTACAGTTCCAGGTTACGCAGACTTTAAGCCATCACATATGCAGAAATGGAGTCACAACCACAATGGTGTCCCTCCAGTGGGACATTTACAAACCTGATTTGTATTAACAAAATTATGCATAATACTTTGCAAATTCTGCTACCATCTTATGCAATTATTTTTGTGCTAGAAAAGAGTCATTACACGACCTTGAAACAACCTCATTAGCTTAATGGAACAGTTGCTGCCGTGTGGTATATTAGCAGGAGTGGAGAGTTCATGGTAGGAAACAGATGGATTCTTACATCTTGTAGCTGCATCTTGGCCATATGTTCGGCCAATCTGGCTCCCTCTAACTCTCGCTGGAGTTCTTCCGTCTCATATACTTGTCTGCTGGAAGTTGCCATCTTGGAATCTGTGTGTTGGATTCTACGCTCCATCTCTAGACGGTCTTCCTCACTCTGTTAGAGAAAAGAGAAAATACAATACAAATACGTATTTTAATCTACGTAGCTAATAAAGGATGGACAGGTGAAAGTGCCTCTAACAGCTGGTTATAGTGGAGGGGGGGGGGGGAGAGACAGGTGGGGGTAGAGAGCTGGTGGTGGTAGAGAGCTGGTGGTGGTAATAACAATTATGGTGGTTATCTGGTCTGGAGATAGATCTGTGAATGGGTGGGTGTTGTCACATTAAATGCACATGTAGACAGAGAGATAACATCATCCATTCCCCAACATGCAGTGACCACACTAGAGTGCAAGTAGCTTCCATTTCAAAGGTCAGGTAAGTCTCCTACCTTCACAGCCGTAGCCCTGACTCTTCTAATCTCTTCCTCCGCCTCAAAGTTTTTCCTGGCATGCGTTTGTGCCTCCTCCTCAGCCACCTTCACCTTCTCATTCAGCAGGGCCATCATTTGCTCAAAGCGAGCCTTTGCTTCCTTGGCCTGTCTCGCTTCTTCCTGCATGTCCTGCAAGCGTTTCTCCAGCAACTGCTGCTTCCTTTCCGCCTCCTTCCTGGCCCTCTTCTCTCTCTCAAGACGATCTCTTTCTGCCTGCACACATGAATACACACACACATACACAACAATTATACACAGAGCTACATTGTTTCTGCTTGCATGCATGTATATATATGTATTACACACATCACTATGAATGACAAAAGCACGCAAGAGATTGGAACAGAAAGTACACAAATCATACGAGGAAAGCTCACAATTTTTCTGGCTTTCTCCTCCTTTGCTTGGGCTTTCATCTGTTGTACCTCCATGGTGTCTAATCTTCTTCTCCGCATGTAGAGTTCATGGTTTCCCATACACAACTGCATTATCTACAGATGCAAGTGGCACTCGTAGTTATGTGGAAGTTAGCAACTTTAACATCTCATAAGCTCGTTTCACATGCTTTCAAGCTCTTATGTTTTTGAAGAGGATAATTTTCAGGGCGTGTAAGTAGCTAGAGAGCAAACGACCTACTCTAAAACTCTGACAATAGTAACATCAACAGATTAAAAACTATAATATTAAAGCATATTGTTTTTGAAATGATGATATCTTACAGTGGAATAGCATATGCAATATGCTTCTAAAATAGCGTAAATGAATAAAAACATAATTCTTTAAGCAGTTGGGTTAAATGGAATTTGTGACACATGGCCTCCTCTAATCAGAGTTAACTAATACATGTATATGTAACCAGGGCAGGCCATAACAGATCCACAGTCAATTATCTTGTTGTGCTTACCAGATCAGATATTCTTGTTTTCAAGACGTAGAACACAAAACTCGGGGATCGTCTGTCACTGGGCATGATGCAGAACTGTGATGGATATGGTAAAGAGATAATAAAGACACTAGGAGGAGTAGCAATACCACCACCAAAAAGACATTTAATACATGGAATGAGGAGGTATTCCTACAGCTTGTGTTTGCTGACTGTGCTGGTAGTCCACATTAAGATGTCCTCCATCCAGGATTCCATCCCGGCCTCTCTGATTGCAACTGCAGTAAAGCTCATTATTAGGGTAGCGTGGTACGAAAGAGTGCCCGTAACTAAGAAATGCCCATAATTAAGAAATTTGTTAAACTTAGCAAATGAAGATGTCGATTACTGGCCTCAGTAGGAGGAAGCATAATTGCACACACATACATGTAATTATAATTAGATAATTGATCATTGAATTATGTATTATTGTGTTACATTGCCATTTCTATTTGAGGGAAGCCAATCTATTTAAAGGAGGTAAATATGTGGACAAGGTGGAGTAGTCTTGAGCAGTGTTGCCAGAGGCAGTGATTTTCTTACATGTCTAAATTTTTTTCCAAAAACAAACAACCAACGTGCAATGCTGGTTGCACACCTACCTATGAGCTGATGTTATTTGATTGAAACCACAACATTTAGAAATAATGCTTGAGTGGTTTTAATCATGCTTCATGTTACCATTGGTCAGATAATGCCGGGTAAACTCTCTAGTAAGGTATAAGACTTCTTTCAAGTCCCCACCAAGTCTATATAGACACTGTAACAGACCTAAGCAAAGAAAAATGCTGGCTGTGTCAGACCAAACTTAGAGACAGGGGCAGGTTGGATAGGTATTTCCCCAATTCCCAGGAATGATTGTAATAGGGTACAAACCTATTCTAATATCTGGGATGTTATGATGAGATAGAGCACACTAACACCAAACACAAGGCTGCCTGACCGTGCCGTACCTTTTTCCCATGGTATTCCACATTTCTGATTTCACCCCAGGGAAAGGAAATTTTTGGTGAGAGCTGGTCATCTTGCTCGTAAATGTTGAGCCCAAAGGCGTCGACACCCATCCACAGCTTGGTCCCTTTCTTGTTCTGAGGAGGGAAGCAATGACAACGACACGAAACAAGCTTGCCTACTGCATGTAGACACATGTGCATGCACTGCATGGAGAGACATGTCATGTCATGCTATTGAAGGAATAATACCATGCAGGTATATATTCTTTCTTTTGCCCTGATCATTTCTAAGTGAAGATCTCCCAGACAAAGAGCTATATCCCTCAAATCACATTAACAAATGAAAAAATATATGTAGTGTATGTAGACATATGTGTATGCCCTATATGGAGACATGTCATGTCATGCTACTTGAGGAATGATACCATGCAGATATATATATATATTTCTCTCTCAATAGATCATTTCTGAGTGAAGCCCTCCCAAACAAAGAGCTATATCTCTCAAATCACTTACTGTGATATCAAAATAGTTGACACCTAGCATCTCAAGATCTTGTGCCACTCTTAGATATTCAAGTTCTGCTTCTTCTCTAAGAATACAACAACAAAATTAACAAGAAATGATAAAACACAACATTCATACTGCAAATATTAGATTAGTAATTTAGAAACATTGTTTGAAGAATGTCTGAGATCATATATTTTATAGCACAGTCCACGTATATCATTTACTCGAGATGATTATAGAAGCAGTTCAATAGATCAGAGATAATATCTATACACATAGTAAACTAATATTAATACAGTTGCAGTCAACATGATGCTAAGAGTGCATCTTTCCAACAAAAATTTCATAAGAAAGAAAAAAAAAAAAATTAACAGTTAAGTAGCTCAATGAAAAACAAGGTAAATATAGTTGAATATGGTAAAGTACCTTAGGTATTGTACTGCTGCTGCATGCACCGCACAGGTGCCTAGAAAATGACAAAAATATCAAGAAAAGTTAGAAATGTGTTGCCGCTTTTTTTTTGTGCCAAAATGCTGAAATGTTTCCTTTTGACCAAAAAACCCTAACATTTTATGTGAAAAAAAATATTTCAGGTTTTTACCTGTTGCCTATCCTTTGTCATAATATTGGTTCAGTCTGATTATTGAAAAAAGGAAATAAAAGCATATCAAAGTTATACCCTTAAAACTTCATGAGCCTAGTATCAGAGTTGATATCATAGCCAGCTTACTGGCACTAACCCATCTTGAGAAGTGCATATTTCATCAACCTCTATCTGAAAACTAACCTTAGCACAAATTTAGCTTACCTAACCTGGATGGTACCCAAAAAGGAATCCTTTATTCCATGCTTACCATTGTCTTCATAGTTCTGTGTTAGCTCTTTTGGTTTTATTTAGTTGTTTAATAATAACTAAAGGAATGGTGTGCACCAAGTAGAAAGGGGTTTAGGTAGGAAGCTGTTTGTGGGGCTTCACCATTTCCCACGATAAGTGAAAAGCCTTTTTTTGGCTATCATCTGCACATGAGGGTGGATTTCATGTTCTCCAATTAAACTCTATTCATTTTGACTTTGTCGCCGGAAGTGAGAGGTTTACAAATGGGAGGACCAGTACCAGCTAAAAGTGACCGCAATTAAATTTTTGGGGGATAAGGTATTTGAAGCTTTCCCGCCAAACGGCCAAGCACTGAAAAGACAGATAGCTACAACTCCAATGAAATCTTCAAGTTCTCCCAAGTTCTCCATCATTTTAAAAAATAATTCTTTGAAGAACCTAGGTCAATACTTGCGTAAGTTGTAGTGTAGTTGTGTCCCCTTTAGGGATACAATAAGCAACTGGGGAGTTGCTATGGTTCTATTGCTGGTCCTTACTACCAGGGCTCATAATAGATAGATACTTTAATATGATGGCTTAATCTTGCAACATGATTAAATGCAAAACCTCCGTTATGATAAAAGGATTGATCCATGGCAGCCAAAGCTAGAGATGTCAACAAACGTCAAGTTACTGCCATCGGGTGCACTGCCTCCTGCAGTGGTTTTTCCACTGTGTAAGCTCATTCCTGTCCTTTGCTTAGGGGTAGGTACTGCAGCTCCAAGGATTTCAATATCGTTCCTAAAAATGAAATTGGAAAGATGCTTTGTAGAAGAATGAAACAATATATATTGTGGAGATGGTCAGAGTTTGTTTTGTTTGTTGTTTTTTTTTGGAAAAAAAGAAGAAAGGATGCTTAAACAAAGCATGAGTTATTTGATGGATTGTTTGGGGCAACTGGCATATATCAAAAGTGTCTCAGTAACATTCATACAGAGTTCTTGGCTAATGATTAAAAGTTTTTATCATTGATAAAAGTGTCACACCACTTCAAGGATTAAAATAAATATGAATTCCTTGAACTCCTTCAGTAATGAAGCAATATGAAAAATGGTACATTTTTTTTTGAGAAGGTAAAGACAGATGGAATATTAAATGGAGTCCAGTTCTGTCTGTGGGAACTTCTTCATATTATTGATTTCTCCTACAACAAAGGCAGCAAATGATTCATATATAAACATGACATTATTAAATAATGTGGAGAAAGTTTTGTAGGCACATGTGGACATTAAAAATGACTATTTTGATAAAGACAGACTAGAAGATATGGTAGATGAAATAATTATTGAAGATGAGGATGCTGACAGACATTTAATTGACATGACACCACAATTATCACAACAAAGTGAAGATAACAACAGAACCAAATACAACTACAAACTCTCAACACAACTTGACAAATACAATAGAAAACATGGACCCTAACTTTCTCAATATTTCCAATTCCTCATGCCAAAATACTTCCACAATCCACCACAGCAATCTTCAATGCAGTGTACATAATAAATTGCTAAGTATTTCCTGATGATCCACCCTCAATGCAGTAAGAAATGTTACCTGGCAATTCTACATCATAACACTCTCAACCTTCTCAGCAATTTTAATGCATTGCACACTTTTCCCAAGAAATTGCATGACAATGCTCTCCAACCATCTCAGCGATCTTCAACACAATGGAAGCCCCCCCCCCCCCACCTTCTCTATGTTCCACAGTTGTCTTCAATATACTCAATATGTTACCTCAGCAGTTTTAAGGAAATTATTTTATGCTTTAAATTATCCTTTAAATATAAGGAATTGAAGACATATAGAACTGTGGTAATGTTGCATGATATTACAATATTACAGATCAGAGCATTTTAGTCTAAGATCAGTGTGAATGTAAACAAACTTTTTAGGAGCTATTTAGATAGATGAACTAGGTATACCAGCTGCTGCACAAACTTGTTACCCCGTAATTAACATTATGAATATTTCTACTCCACAGTTGAGGTAATAATGGCTGACTTGGGTCCTGTTTCTCTACCAAGTCGTGTGTACAAAAAATAGGAAGGGGGGGGGGGGGGGAAACAAGAGATACAAACCCCCCCCCCTCCCCCCCCCCCCCCAAAAAAAACAAACAACCCACACTTACTAATTACTATCATACCATTATAAAGTCTCTCAGGTCTAAAACAACTTTTTGACTATCCATCATATCACATTCAGCGAAATTATCACATTCAGTCTAATAAAAAGCAGAGAGTTAGCAAACCCACAGAATCCTAAAGATGATGCACGACTTAATTAGGTCAATAAAAGTTGCTGTTTTTGCAAACAACCACACCTTTCCGACATTACTGACACCAGGTAAAGACAAGAACACGTGCAAATAAAACACTAGATGTAAACTTTCTTATGGTACTTGTTAGTTTTCTGCTCTGATGAGAGCAAAAAAGAGGAACCTTGATTTCATTGTTGCATACCTCAGCATTCCTTTGTGTTGAGCGTATGAGGTGGTAATTCTTTCCTCCCACATCTCTGGTGTCATCCGATACTGGTCTATCACCTGTACAAACACATCAATCACCCAACACAACACATTCTTTCAGTCTACCACAAGTGATGATAGAATTAACTGTGAATGTAGTAAACACACCAAAGGCTGTCCTTAGGGCAGATTTACATACCATACATTTCACTTCACAATGCAAACATATCAAATGCCGTGATCAGAGAATTACATAAATTTGCATGCACACACAATATTGATAATCTTATGTGTACTTACTCGCTGTGGTAAAATTTTCTCATTGGCCAGGAATCCGGGTTGGCAGAGGTCAGGGTTGAAGTCACCATACTAGATAAGGAGAACAAGGGGAAAAAGAGAAATAAAAATATGGAAACCATCTTTCAGGCTTGTAACAGTATATTTAGAGCATGGAATATTTATATGCTTACTGAGATTCATTAGCATAATGACTGAAGGTGCAAGGTGCATGCATACATTACGGAAAACTGCATTGAGTCTGGCCATTCCTGTGTCCATGGATGCAGATAAGACACTTGCTGAATATAGACAAACCTAACAGCCACACAATCAGTGTTCAGTTCTTCCACAGTGTGCCCTTAGGGCATCAAGGCCTGGTGACTGCCATGCATGTGCATGTAAGTGCAGGTATGTGGTGTTGTAGGCACTAAAACTATCAGAACAGAACAGAACAGAACAGAACACAAGAACGGTAGTCAAAGATGATATCTAGACTTAGGGAAATCTCTGCTGATAAGGTAGGGCTAGGGCAAAGGGTCAGGTAACATATGGACATCCCTCTACAGCCAGGATATATCTCACCATCAGCTGTCATGCCTGTGCCTGGTGAAGTGTCATCATGCAATGTGGGATCTACTGCAGCACAGGAATGGATGCATTCTATCCAGCTGATTAACACGTCCATGTCCATGAACAGAGTAGGGTGAAACAAATGTACAAACACATGTGTACAACTAGATGCAAATTACTATAATAACTAAATAACACTAAACATATTAAACCACTTAATATTCTCCCCCCCCCCCCCCCCCCCCCCCACCCAAAGCAAAACAAAACCCATCTTGCTGATGAGATGTGGTTCACAGTGAGGCACTATCGCAAAACATTCTATTTGTGTAGTTCCCTAAATTCCACACTGAACTGGAGCACTAGCCAGACACTGCCAAGTACTTCAAGACAGCAAATGGAGGAGAGCTCCAGTCTTCTCATTTGGTGCCTCAGGGAGATGTTTGGAGGAAGATAAGTAATGATACAGACAGAGATGAGTGGATATATTTATAGCATTGACAAAGTGCAAGCCAGGGCATAGTCACACTTAGAGTCATTTGAGGCCAAGACACCCAGTTTTGTCTGACTGCCTTCTCACACGGGGGACAAAGTTTCAGCACAGCATCATTGAGAACCCAGAATCAGGCAAGAAAGTATATTGAAGTAATTGGTTTCTAAAACAGCATAATTCCATATGAATGTAATCAAACGTATGCATTGCAGACAACCATGGGAGGTAATTGAGAGTTCATGACATGCCCAAGTACTAAAAAGATTCCATACTAAATTCTTATTTTGCTATTTTAAAAGCTGGTTTAAAACCTGCAGGTTACAGACAACCACTACAGTGGAATGTGAGGGCAGGATGAGGAAACAGTCATGGAATCCATTTCAGCCAGAGCTAAGACAGAGACCATGGTGGGTCCCAGATAGCGGCAGAGCAAGATGTGAGAGTGAGAGCACAGCATGAGGTGGTAAGAACTTGATGAATAATTATAATTTCTCCAAACCTCCTTGTTCAGTAGGCCAGACTATTGCTCTAGCTAGTGATCCACTTTCTTTCTTCTTATTTTGTGGATCAACCCATTACATGGAATGCTGTGAACACATGTAAAAAATGGGAAAGGACTACTTACATGATATGTAAATAACTGAGCCTGGGTAACCTCATAACTGCTAAAGAAATAAATACTTAATATAAGAATGAAGAACAAGAATCAGATGATAAAATTAATTATTAATATATAATTTGTTGACTGTCTGTCCTTGGCACTCAATCAAAGCTGATGGATGAGCAAGTGGAAGAGCAGTTGGGTGTTTATATCCATCCTGTATGTTTGAGAGCAGCAAAGGAATAGGCATAGCAGAGGGTGATGACAAAACTTGTATGCAATCTTTCTTCAACCTCATAATTAGCTACAGCTACAGGTATTTTGACTGCAGAGGAAGCAATGATGGACCTTAACACAGCTCCTACATCTCCATAAGGCCATGACATGTGATTGAAGGTGTCCTGGTGTAGTAGATGTCAACCATGTATAATCTGAGGATGATCCAGTCCCCTTTGAGCATAGTATGGGTGTGCAATGGAATGAATCCTAAGTGGACATCCAACAGATGATCTGTTAACATCCATAGTTGGTTGGCCTTCCATGCATAACACGGAAGTGCTGACCACAACATTGCTTGGGCAAAAAATAAAAGATCTTGGTTTCTTCCCCCCCTCCTTTTTTGTGATGAAAAACTAGGGGGTCTAATTTTATTCTTTGCATATTATCTGTTGCGTGGGATGTACGTTTGAGGTGAGCTTCATTCACAAAGTGTATTACTCCGAGATAATCCTCTTAAGGAGCATATGGTTGGAATTTGTGGGCTACCAACCACACTGCATTAAGCTTGGCACATTCCCAATGGATTAAAGGGGAACAATGGGACAGCACATGGAGAGAGAGTTGCTGATTAACGTGCTGCATGAATGGTTGGCCAAATGCCAGGAGCACGGGCAGGGCCAGGAACATTGGGTGCATGCAGTGTGCGGGAGGGGCAGGGGCTAAACCTGACCAAACTGCCTGAAAGTATCAGTTTGAGGGAATGCAGGACTCATTGATGCTCGTTACCACCACTCCCTCCTCCCCCACCACAACCTCTCCTCCACCACCACACCCCCTTCTCCACCACCATACCTCCTCCCCTACTCCACCCCTTCCCTCAAATCCCCCCTCCCCACTACATTAGAACAATAATACCCATCTGTTGGAGGAAGGTAATACTATAAATGTTTATATTAATGTTTTCAACCATGAAAGACAACATATTTCGAACAATTTTTTTTTGTATGATCTGATCATCCACTGAATCCTTCATCATGTAATTTGCTATTACATAATAACCAATTATAACACCAGGACAAAAGTGAACTTTAATTTATTTGATGCCATGCTAGACATTGAATGGTGAGGAACAATGATGGCAATAGGAAAATCATATCCACCTCAAGATCAATTAAAACTATCATTTTAAAGTACACAATATGAATGCCACAAAGTGATGATGTCCCTTCCCAAAAGAGCTTGGGTGAAAATTGAGTCTATTCTAACCGCATGTGGGCGGCATGGAGAGCTATTGTCATATCTGAACAAAACGTTTAAGTCTGCAGCGGATAAATTCTGCTAATGCACACCGCACCATATTCAATTTGTCTAAATAAATCAAAACCATTCTCTCTCTCTCTTCATCTCTGGATGAACATGAGGTGGGCCCACACTTCTACATGTGGTTCACATCATTGCCAACTGGTAGCAACCACTCCACCCACTAATTTAGGTGTGGTCTCTATTTTCAATATCCCAAAACCATCAACACTTCATCCTTCTGAAGGCTCTACCTACATTTAGTCTTGCTGAAGGACATGACAGCATTGTGATGAGGTGGCAACCTCTTGTTGAGGTGACATGTGGACATCACTTCTTCTGAAGTGGCTGCTTATAATTGCAAGTGCTTCATTGAGTTGATGAAAGATTTATTTGAGCACTTTCAACTATAGGACTGTAAGTAGCTAAAGGGTTATATTTAAATAAATTCAATCTGGATATGAGATAAGGATTATTTCCTCACCACTGCATCCAAAATAAAAGGATGGTTAAAAAAAAAAAAAAAAAAAAGAGAGAGAGAGAGAGAGAGAGAGAGAGAGAGAAACAAAGAATGAAAGAAAGAGAAGAAAGAATAGAAAGCCACCATACACAACCAAACAAGTGGTATTGAGGGCAGGGGATGACATCATGGAAGGTGTAGGCATCATGACAGCTGCTGCCTACCTCAGCTTGGATGGCATAGGAAGCCAGCAACACAGCAGCCTCCGGAGAGCAGTACACGTCTTCGGTGACTATGGCAGCCTTGGCCTGCAAGTAGAACAGGTGCTGTGTCAGTTCCTGCACAAGCTCCTCCCCCATATCCTCCGGAAAGAATTTTGCTCTGAAGTGGAAAGTGAGAGTTCTCTCCTTGGGAACATTTTGATCCAAGACCTGATAATGGGGAGAACACAACAATGATCTGAAATATAAAGACAATCATATTGAGGGGAGAGAACAGCACTCGTTAGTGGGTTATAACCATTCATAAGACCACAACATGGATTTACGAGAAATTTGGAACGAATCCTTTAGCATTAGTACTATACACATAGTACATGTGGTTCAGTACATTCCTGTGCAAAAGCCAAGTTCCTCAATATGTGGAAGGAAACACACCTTCTTGTCTAGTCGCAGCCAAGTCTTGTAGCCCTTGGTGTCTCTGTAGCTCAAGCCGAAGTACCAACACTCCCTCACTCCAATGGTCCGAGTCACCAGGTCAAACAGCTGTTTCCCTGTGGACTTGTTCTGCACACATCAATACATTGAGAGCACATGTGAAAAAATTTACAGGAACTAGTTACGAGGACATTTTCTGATATTGCTTGACTATATAGAATTAAAGTGATAAAAACCAGTTACTTACTATTAGGATAATAAATCTGGTCAACACACTCCTCAAACTATATAAATATATCTACTCTTACATGGATTGTTGTGTAATGCTGATACATGTGCAGACACATGTGTAGGGACATATATGTGCACACGTAAATATACCTATGCGAAGGGAACAAGAGGCAAAGTGTCAGAGGTGCCTGTCACACACATCGTTATTGTGGGTCACCAAAAGAGACCCTGCTTGTTTAGGGCTTATATATACACACACACACAATGTTCTTCATAGCATTAAATACACAACATACAAACTTAAGAAAGTAGACATGTACTTTGACAAAGCATATGGACTAGACATGCATGAATGCATACATATACACCATGGATGGTGCCAATGGGAGGAGACAATATATGTTTGTGGAGGCAAACTCTGATGATTAGCTGAATAGCATAGAAATCAATCAATAGAGTTTGATTTCATAATTCTATGAGATATTCCTGCAGCAATCATATCATTAACTGTTGCACGAGCAAGGCAGGCTTGCACTTGCCTGTTGAAGGAAGAATTCAAGTGAGTCTAAACTTTTAGATATATTCGGAAAAATATCCTTGAATTCAGGTAACCTTTCAATGGTTTTCTTGGACAGGGGAATGAGAATATTTCAAAGTATTTTCTATGGTTTCACTATAGATATGTTCAGGTGAACTTTAAGGACAGCTAACACAACTGCCAATTGTAAAGTCTTGTCCCCCCCTCAAGTATTTGTGAAGGCACAGGAAACTTTGCTACTGAGATTATCTCTTGCCATTGGTAAGATAGTGTTGTATATTATGCAGCTTGGTTGCTAAACTTGTTAAACTTAGGTTACCCTTAAGTTATTAACAACAAAGACCATAGCAAGTGTGTGTGTGTGTGTGTGTGTGTGTGTGTGTGTGTGTGTGTGTGTGTGTGTGTGTGTGTGTGTGTGTGTGTGTGTTGTGTTGTGTTGTGTGCATGCATCCGATCTTGTTGGTATGCTGAGTGTGCCCGATCTTGTTGGTATGCTGAGTGTGCATGTATTTGCCTTCTAAGAGAATGCAAAGGTGCTGTGGAGTAACTTTTTGATTTTCAGTAATATTACACAGAATCATGAAGAAAAAATCTAAATTTTTTTTCAGATGAGAAACTCTGCTCTTCAAGCATGTAACACTCAATATCACAGTACCATAAAAACCTAAAAAAAAAGAATAAAAAAAAATAAATAAATAAAAAAAAAAATAATAAAATAATTTTTCTTCAGTCCATCTAAATTTCCATACTTTAGAATAAATGGAGCTTATCTGTCCGCAATGATTTAGTATGCACACATATGGGAGAGTCTACTAGGAAGTTTGTCAAATCATTGAGTGCTGACTTGGCTCACCAAATACTAAGTTAATTAAGGAATGTTTGAACCATCTCCTGCTACGTAAGCTTGCTCCACACTTGTGCTATGTTGTTCTTGTTGCTGATAAGACAACTCTTGTTTTCAAAACTAGGACATTCTCGTTCGCCAAAGTGATTAACTAAAAAGAAACTACAGATGTCGCCTCAAGCACCATGCTCATTCTGCTGTTGCAACAAATAACAAAGCCATTTTTTGCTCAAGTATTTATTAATCCTGGTGTCAAAATATAATTAATAGCATGTCCTTCATTAACAACCCATGTGACTATGTGTATTGATCAACTACCTAACAGCCTGACCATTAAGTAGCCTGACCAGTAAGTAGCCAAACCACAACTCATCATGGCTAAAGCATTTGTTTCTGGTTAGTTACTAGGCTGTAACACAAAAGCAAAACAACCACAACAAAATAACAAAACAAAAATAAATGCAAACTGAAAAGTGGTCCACAATATGGACAGATATCACAAGATGACACAAGCTTGATGCCATACTGACGCTGGAATAGAAATGCAGTCCATTCCAATGCCAGTAGAGAGGAAGAGAAGAATGCTCACAATATAGATAGGAACAAAACCCCCTGCATTATCTCATGGAGGAAGGTACTGTTTGTAAGAAGAGAGTTTAACTGGAAGCACAACTATAGACAATTAATTGAAATATTAATGCCAGCCAGTGTCAGACCATGTGAAAGTGTGGATGGGGTCACCTTACTGAGAGTGGAATAAGCTGTTATATAATATTTATTAAAACATTGTGTTTTAGACCAGGCAAAATAATTTTTAAAACACTTAGGATGAGGTTAAAAAGTTGTAGTAAAATTTAAAACTTTTGGGTTTCCATACAGTAAAAGAACTGTTGTTACAACTAACTTTTGCGCTTCCACACAGTAAACCATTTATTAAAAATCCATCCTTGACAAAAACTTGTTGATGTCTCCCTCACCATTCCAAGCGTTCCTAGACCTGTGTGCCAGGATTGAATACAGCAATAAAAACCCTATGGAGTGACGTCACATCTTGTTTTATCCTTATTACGGCTCAAAAATGAAAGAGAACCTTAGCTCTCAACTGATTCACTGGTTATTAAACCCTTTCTAGTCCCTAGAAAGGCAGGGGGTAACATAGGATCCCTTTCAATTAGTCACACTTTTGCATATACTCAGTGAAAAATTCATGAAAGTTTTTGTAGTGGCATTTCTAGTGTTTGTACCCTGGGTGTTTTGTGCTCCTAAACTTTGAGCATTGTTCAGTAATAAAAGAAATGAAATGCTTGCTTGTTTTTTGGTACTACACCCCAAAAGGGTTAAAAAAAAACCAAAAAAAAACTGGACTTTTTTTGTGGGGTTTTTCTTCTGAGCCAACTTGCTGCTCAGTAATTGGAAGCTTTGATCCCTAGATACATATATCCAAATAATTGTTTAAGAGTATTTATTATTTTGACACATGCTAGAAACTCGCTCACCCAACAGTGCCACGCTAAGGGATTTACAGACTGGACTACCAATTTAGCCACTTGGGTCACTGCACCTCCAAGTATATGTATAATATTCTGATAATATCTGGTATAGCGTAATGTGGATGTTTCATGTAATATATACATTTTCCAATCCATATACTACAATATCTATGGTGCCACAGGTAAAAATGTATATCAATATATGCTGTTGCTATAGTGATGGTACTATACAAATAGTTTAACTTAACTTACATAGTTTCACCTTCAGCACTTCTATGGCTGCATCATGACAGCTTTATTAAATTTAATATTTTTGGTGGCTTAACTTCCTGTAAAATTACATCCTCTGAATAGTTGAAATAAGTACTTCTTGCATTATTATTAAGTATACTAGAAAAATTGCTCACTATTTTTGCTACTCTATTATGTAATATTGACTATAACCTGCATATACCCATAGACTTTCATCATGCCAACTTTGGTGGCTGTAGCTCCAGCGGTTTCAAAGGAGATAGCACTTTAACAGACACAAACAGACATTTTGCGCATTAACATTAGATTCCAAATCCAAGACAAGAAGTAAAAAGGTAGTTTCTGCAGCAGCACATGGCGATGATGATGACTAGAATATGCCACTTGGTCTGCTCCACACAACAAAACAAACAAAGAAGAGTGTTCAGAAATCCACTTTCACATTTCCTGGCAGGAGAGGTTAGGATATTCACTACACAACAAACTAGCCATGTAAGCACATGAACTTACAGTGAGTGTGCTCTCTGCTGATAAACGCTCAGTAATGCTCTTAAATCACTCGCACAAGGTCATGTTGATGAAAAGAGATGTGCCATATTTTGTATGCAGAAGATAGGGATGAATAGAAATGCGAGGTTTACCTCAGAAGCATAGAGCACAGCTATTACCATGCTCAGTGCATACCAGGAGAGATCAATAAAAAAGAAGCTGTTGGATGAGAACACGCACATGCATACACACACAACGCAAACTCACCTGTGTTGTTGCTCTTTTGCAGTACAAAAGTTAGTGTGTCACAAGATTACTGGTAGGAAGAACTAGACCACAGGTTTAAGGAATGGTACAAGTAGAGGTTGAATAACTCTTTAAAATGATGCAGTATATTCTGCCAAAATAACAAACACCTTGAGATAATGCACTCCTCAACCAGCGCCTGTCCTCAGGGACACATGCATCAGTTAATTATACCCCAACAGCAATACCCTTATATCAAGCCAATGACTGTTGGTAATTTTTGACATTGTCAAATGAATTATATTGATATTGACAGAGTAAACTCATCCAAGGCAGCTTATGCACCAAATATCATTTTTGACCTCACTTATCTTATCCCATGCAACAAGTAATAAAAATTTCGCAGTACCCAAATTTTTCATTCCTCACTGCTATTGCTTTCCTCCCCCCCATCCTTGCTTGGCATAGGAGTACCTACGCAGTGCATGCATGGCGGCAACCATTGGAGAGCAGTTAGCACAAGAGTGAGAACCTCTAAAAAGAACAAAGAATGAGCTAATCCTAGTGCAGAGAAAAGAAAGTTCTACCAACTGTTGCCAGATAAATAGTTACTTATTGATGTTTCTGTGCCAACATATAAATTTAGCTACTGCACCATAACTGGAGAGAAACACAGGATGATGAGCTGTCTTACTTGAAACACTTCCCGATGCCATGGCAGAGGATCTCCAGTGCTTAAAAACGCGTTATCTTATCATGTGTTGAAAAAATGTTTAAGCTTTTACTCTGTGTTTATAAAATAAAATGCATTATATAAATGAAGAAGGATCTTAACGTGGTGATATAACTCACCATCTCCCTAACATACACTTCAACATGAGGTTGGTTTCTGTCACACCTACTTAACCTTGGTTGTTGATCACTTTAATATCTATTGAAATCAATCATTTTGCTGTAGAATCATTGTTACAGAGAAGGCAGGGATGTAAAGGTAAGAGCAACTACAATACTGGTCATAGAAATTGTTGTACTAGTGTGCATTGTATGGGATATTCTCAGACGATCTGGGATCCACTCTGTTTTCCAGCTTCTGAGTATGTCTCGGACCAAGGTATAAATAAGCTTCCCATGTTCCCATAGATAAGATCCAAATGAGCATAAAGTGGTTAGTTGAATGTGGCCATGTCTGATCAATTAAGTTCGGAGGCAGCCAGGGGGAAACTTTTACCTAACAGAAAATTCTGATAGGGCAATAACTGTCCATCCATATTCATTCAGGAAATCTTATTAGAGAACAATAAATAAGGTACTTTCAGTGAACTCACATCACAACACATGGAGAGCCATAATAGTGGGGCCAAGTGAAAAGTAAGGGGCTAACCAGTTCAGACTTTATCTTACACACAAGTAGTAAAGTTGGTAAGTGAATGATATTGTAGAGTTGCTGCATTTTTCGTACTCCAGCAACCAAAAAAAAATTTTTTGTTGGCCTAATGCAACTTATAATTTACAAAACATTGTTGACAGTGTAGTTGAAAACCATGGCAATGAGATGATACACTCTGTGCCTTAAGGTTGTGCTTGGCTGCACATTGGGCTAAGAAACCTAACAGCAAGCCTCACCAGGTGCCTGTTACAGCAACATACTCCAGGTTGGCAAGGAAGACTACACTGAAAGACTGGAGCATGGCATTTAACAACAGGACACACTTCCTCTCCAGGACTTAGGGTAAGGGTTGTCACATTTCTTGAGGTTCAGTTACTCTTCCAATGGCTGTGAACATGATTGGTTAATGATTATTGTGGACCTCAGGTCACTATCAATATTGGTGTAACTAATTTTGAGCTTCCCCTGGATGTGCAATTTTATTCATGATCAGTACCAAAGTCAAGGCAGGCGTCTGTATATCAAGGAACACAGGAACATAGGTAGTACTACTTTCCAAAATGCATTATTTCACTAAGCCTGGATTCATGTAATGGCACAAGCTGTGGATAAACTGCTCTGATATATACAACACAGTCAATTGTAGATAATACATAGTGGGACCACATTCCCACCTCATCAAAATGGGATAGAATACTGATTTATAGAGGCAGGAACCTTAATCTAAATTGATAGCAGTGTGGGCATTTAAATGACCACAGAATTCAAATATTAATTAGGTTCAGAATGTGGCAAAAATCATGAAGCCTCTCAGTCCATATTATCTGCTATAAACAACCACAATATCACTCTCGCAATTATGCAGGTGTCCATGACTGCACATATTAGTGGTAATACTGTTTCTCTAATAAATGAAAGCAGAAGCCTAAAGGTAAGTTAGCTAGCGTTATATATTAGTAGTAAAGCATGACAAATTGCAGCTTTACCTCAACCTGGAACTCCAGCACAGCATCTAAAGTGGTCACCTGGACTTCTAGAGTTTTCTTAGGCATACTTTCACCTTACACACCGAGTTACCGATTGGATTAAAAAATTTCCCCACCTGGAAAGCTTGGACTCTGGGTGCAGGTCCGAGGTCGTTCTGGGTAACAATAGCTGCCATGTAAAACAACCAAGCCCCTAACCCAACCCCCTTCCACACGTGGGTGGAGTTTGATATATTGAAAAAAATGGGTGAAGAGGAGCGAAGCAAAAGTTTGCTCCCGGACTACAAGTTCCCTGAAGTTCTCCAGCGGCCTCCACGCTGTCTGATAGCCTTAGCGGGGCTTGATGTCACCAATAATGCAGTCCATCGGATGGTATGGGTTGAGTTCTCCGGTGGCGCCAGGAGGGCTGACCAGAGGCCACCTATCTTGTTCAGGAACTTTCCAGCTAATCACCTCTACCCTAAGTGTGGCCCAGATGTAAGTTATAGCAAAGCCAGATAAACCCTGTTGCTTGTATAAATGAAAGTGTACAGAGCTCAACAGGCCAATCTTGAATCTCTTCTGTAAGTGGGTGTGGTTTATGATTAGGGGAAGTACATATATTTGCGGAATACGAGGAGATCAGGGAAAATACATATATTAGCAGAATGCAGGGAATCTATAGATTGATTACATGACTCTGGCATGATGGATTTGCAAGTGGTGTTGCTGATGTTAATAGCAGACTGACACAAATTAGATGAAGTAAGATTTGTCAACCAAACATTCCTGACCTACCCCCCCTCCCCTATGGTGTGTAAAAATAAATGATTTTATTAAAAAATGTCACTCTTTTTTTAACTTAATCAGGAATTGATTATGAAGAGGTTAAATTTGTTTCTAGATTATCTTGTTGCCAATTATTTGTCATGTGAATGCTCCTTTTCACTTTAATTCCTGTAAAATATGTCATGATTTTACATAGATTTTCTTTTTAATGGCTGTTAGTTGACTATGGAGGGTCAGTGGACCATGCTGAGACTTGGAGCCTAACACCACTGAGAATATGAATATAGTCTGTTTAAGCAGCACTCTATGGTGAAGCAGCATGCTATTGGACTTAAGCCCTGTCCACACTACAAACAGGTTTGTACCTCTCTCCAGCAACAGCCGGTTCCAAAAGTTTTCTTGCGTCCACATTAGCATAGTGCTGAAACCTCTCCACATCACCTGCATGGGCAGAATAATTGACTGGGCTGATTAATTGGTATTCCTCTACCTCGTATAGAAACGTTGAATATTTTATTTTCTCCTGTGCTACTTTGTTCTGTCTTTTTCCCTCCACAATGTCATCACACAAACGGAGGATAGAGAGGAGGGAGACAGTTGTTAGTAGCTAAACTCCTAATAGCAAACATCAGCAATAAAGCCACAGGTATGTTCAATAAATCTGAGCCGCTTGAAGCCTACCCTTCTGAAGGTTCTAGTGGAAACTGTTGGGATGAAACCTGGTGTAGTGTGGATGCATGGAACCTGTTCCAGACATAGGTGAAACTGGTTTTAGTGTGCAGTGTGGACAGGGCTTAATACTAAAATTTGGGCTAAGTGTTCAGTCCAGTTCCTGGGTTGCATTTTTGGGCAAGTATCTCTCTTTGGTTTAGCTATGTAGATGTGATGATTATTATTCATCGAAACATTCACAGAGGTTTTAAGCAGTGAGGGAATGGGTATCTTGTGCATTTACTGCAGTTAAGAGAGAAATGTTTATAAGTAAAAAAATAAAATTAAAGATAAATTCATCTTCTCAGAAAAATGTAGCTACATTAAATTAGTGAAAATTTTGAAATTAATTAGGGGAGTGTTTTGGGTATGGCTAAAATTACTGCTCTACTTATATTTTTTCTGGGGAAAACCCTGATTAGTATTGTGAACTAGCTGTGCATTACCAACATATTCATTTACAAATTTAATTGAACAGAGATTTTATTCCCTTCCTAACTTTTTGCAATGTAAAGCAATAATATCCTGTGTAAATATCTCTTTTTTATTTATCATGTAAAAAAAAAGAAATCAAATGTCTGCATAATTGATGACCACATGCCCTGTAATTGGTAAACTGAGCCTCTCATACTGGGAGATGATGAACTTGTTGCAGTGGCGACATATATGCCCAAATATGTCTGAGCTAACAGCTGTTCTAATTGGTGAGGTGTAATACATTGACTGACTCCCAATAAAGTGATATTGAGGTTAACTACTACCTACTCGGGTTCTTTGCCTGTTCCACCTCTACCTTTCCCTTTCCCCATTCTCCTGCATTTCACAGTGACTTGGACTTATAATTCCTGCCATTCGCTTGGCCTGGTATTAGGTTGTTCTATAGGGAATAGATGTATACAGCATGTCTCTGGCATTGCTGGTTTAGCTAGCTGGTGATTATCATTAATGTAAAGAGTAGGTTGAAGTTATGATAGATCAACTCCATTTGCATGTGAATGAAGCTTACTCTTCAATTGCCGTAGTACATGCTTCTGTCACAATGGGAATGGGTTATCCATTAAAGCAAGAAAAGGAAAAGAAAATTCTGATGGAAAGGATTGGCAAATCTGATGTCAAAAAAATGGTCAACTGTTTGGAGGTCTGTGGGAGAGAGCATTATCAATATGTGAGGTTTAAATTATCAGTAAACAAAAGGGATGATCCATGCGCAAGCTACTTGCACTTGATTCACAGGAAATGATCGCTAGGAGTGCTGATCAGAGGTCCACAGTTTGAACGGTTTATAGCTAGAAGTTTGAGGAGGTAGAGAACATTGATGCAATGAGGAAATTTTTCTTGCTGGACACTGAACAAGAAGCATTATGAGAAGTGCACACCAAGTGTAAAACTCAATTAGCGAAGTGCAATGTCATCGCTGAGCTGTTGCTCATACAGAATTCTTTTCCACCAAGATATGCGTGACTTGTGGCTATAGTTCTGTGACTTACAAATACCTGTGGATGATTTCACAGTGTTTCTGAGGTTTATATGTGTGCATTGACTGGAAAATGAGACAGCAAGCTGACCAGTTGGCAGGCTTGCAAGGTACTTCAGTCCATATGCCTACTTTGGTTCACTTTGTAATTTGTATCCATTGGCATCGTCCAATTACCTTGACTAACTAGGGGGCATTGTCAACTTCAAGGAAGGTTTGTGCCAAGGTGTACAAGTTGCTTAGTTCGTCATTTTTACTCAAGGTGATGAGTGATCTGGGCAGGTCCCACCTCTCTGAGAGTCTGGAGAAGTGAGGATACCCAAGTTGTAACACTGCAAAAATGTTTGCAGCAGTGGCACATGTATCTGTAATGTGTTCATTGTACGTATGCTCACTTTCCCAGACTCTCTCTCTCCTGGAGTTATAGGCTGGTTATGTCCAGAGTAGGTGACGAGTTGGTGAGATTGTGGGGTGGAGGGGGGGGGGGGGGGTAGAAGCAGTGTACTGACTCGATTAACTGCGATGTTTTGTACCTGTCTTTATGCTTGAGAATACATGTATACCTCGCTATCATGGAATATCCATCACCTCTGATGTTGAGTCATGCCTTGGTGTTACGTACTGCACTAATAATGAATGTAGACTTGCAGTACTTATTTCTTGTTTTGGTGACATCCACATTGCTATTGAGCTGTTTGCATTGCGTTCATAAAGATTAGTGGTGCAATGTTAACACCATTCTTAATTACAATTCAATTACAAATTCTATTTAGATCTATTTTTCTAAATTTAATTTAGCCCTTTTCAAAATTCATTACTACAACTTTTATCCCAATTTTATGATTTAAAAAAGAAATAATGTGTTTTAGTTGTCATTCTAATAAGTATTCCAACTGTGGCTGTGGTTGGCAGCGCACTACGTATGAGGATTATGCTCTGCAAGGCATCCTGAAGACCTCCTGGCTCCATAAACATTGTAAGGAGCTACCTGCGTTGGTCGTCTTCTTCTTTGATCTGGACTGGAAGGACCCTCAATGGGACGAAAAGCAGACAGAATGTGTGTCCAAGGTGGAGGTCATAAGGTGAGTGAGTCATAAGCAATCCTCACAATGTGTATGTTAGTGTAACACTGCATTAGATTTGCTAACATTTACTAGCAGTTTAGTGTTTATTTCATTACACCGCCAGTATTTTAATTGAATAAGATGTCCCCATCAAATTTTAGTTCCAAGCTGCAAAGATATGAGCTCAGCACCAAGGCAATCACAGTTAGACACTGGTTACACTCGGGTTGCAACTCACAGTAATGCAGTGGCTTAGCTTGAGTGCTAGTAATTTGTGGGACAAGTGGATAGAAGGCGTGATGGCCAATGCATGTACACGGATGATCAGTAGTTGCTCTGTGGGTAGCATCTCTTGATGCCGGTTGGGCAGATGAAAGGGATGGACAAGTGCAGTATGGACCGGTAAACTGCATTGCTGTTCTAGGCTTTGCCTTTGCCTTGGCTAGGGCCTGGGCTCCCTACACCTAGGTGGATTGGTTGTTGGATGTGGAGATTAAATAGTGGATGGCTAATTGTGTGTTCACATTGAGATAGATTGGAGACAAGAGCTAGTGTTTGAACAGCATTGATTTATTTAACTAGATGTCCCTTTGCAGCTTTGCTTGCAAAGTTGGAATATTTATATAAATTAATTTTCATCCTCAATTCAGTCAATAATTGATCATGACTCTATCAACAAAAAAAAATTCGATATGCACAACATTTTTTGTGTTCTGGCCAGTGCATGCAATCCTTGATTCAACAACAAATTTATTCATCTTCTTTCTCTCTCTTCCCCTTTTCTGTTTACAATAATTCCCCATTTAACCTTGCAAAGTGAGGCTCTATTCCAGATCTTGATTCACTGGTTATTATGGTTATGCCACCAAAACTCGACCATCTATCCACAGAGGGTCGCTGTTTATCAGGGAATTCTGTAGTTAATTTGTGTTATTATGTATTAAACTGAGTGTGCAATGAACTGCCAAGAGTATGCAACTTCCCTTAGGGCTTTTCAATACAGCTGCTCCCATTAATTAGCTTGAAAAAAAAATTTTTTTTTTTTTGGGCCGCTTTTGTCTATTAGGATCTGAATAAGTCTTAGCTCATGGTTACAGCTACCTTGGTCCAAGTGTTTTTTTTTTTGTTTTTTTTGGAAGTACCATTTTGACATATTTAGCCTTGCACACAAAAGGGAAGGTGTGGCTAGATGGGACCCATCCCATGTTATTTGAAGAGTCCGGCTGTGTCTGCATGCCTAGTTTTAGGCCTGTAGCTCCATTCTTTCTTTTTTTCTGGAAAAAGTACTATTTTTGGTTTTTGTTTTTGATACAGAAAGGGGTGTGGCCATATAAACATTTAAAAGCACATGAGTGGGTGCAGTGCTTGATTTCCATACTTTTGATACCCCTCTTGACAATGTAGCTTCAAAAATGAAGGAATGTATAATGAACACACATACACACACAGAAATTAAGAGCTATTTATAAGTAGATGTTAACAGATTATTGAGTAGTATATAGTGATGGACTGGTGCCAAGGAATTTGTGTTTGGACAATGTTATTAAATTGTTCCATGTTAACAGATTATTCAGGATTTAGCTGGAATATTTAATGAACTGAAACTAAGGAATTAGCTTTTGAACTGCGCTATTAAATTATTTCATGTTAAGTTATTATTGAGGATTGTTGTTTCTGGTTAAGGATGTTAATGAGTGTATGTTTCAGAGAATGTTGCTGTATGTTCTCAGTATAGTCATTTACAGTGTACAATAGAAGGTAAATTACCATCCAGGGCTCTGTCATTAGGACAGTGTGCGCTTGACCGTTACATTCTCTTTTCAATTGGTTGGTTGCACAGCCTACCACAATACAAACAACAGATATTTGGTGACTTTTGATAATTCCAATTCCTTTTCTTGCCATACTTGCTCTCCAATGAGTAATCTTTGTTGTTTATTACCTACATTTACATGTACATGCAAATGTATATATATAAATGCATCTACATGTTCAAAAATGGCTTCCATGTTAAGACTGTTCATTCCCGATCTACTTTGGAGCCACATGGAAACTTTAATATTCCTGCGTGTGTTCTCCATTTTGTATTACATGCGCATCTGTTGTTCCTTGACAGGTCAGCACTCCAGAACCGTGCCACTGAGATAGTGATTGTGTTGCTGCAGTCATCCCCGCCCCTTCCAGTGGGAGAGGCGTCCAACATCAGCTCCGAGAGAGTAGCTGTTCTCTGTGACGCCTGTGAACTCTCCCACCTTAACCTCTTTGTCTTGCCCTTCACACAGAGACCACAATGCTTCATCAGCAAGTGAGGAGAAATAGCCATCATGAGATGATTAATTGCTCTACAACAACAGAAGTGAATGTAACAAGTATATTTCACTTGTTATTATATTGATTTTGTTTAATTGGAGGCTTAGTTGATGATTTGCATTTATTACATGCAGGATTGAAGAAGCCTTTTATAAGAGAGCTATTTCATACTATACCGGGAAAATTCATACGACAAAAGCGCACAAGGTACATCGTATATACCTACCTACTTACCTATCTACCAACACACGTACATGCACACATACATACATACATTACATGCATGCATATGCATGCATGCACACACACACATATATATGAAAGGATATGTCTGTCTGTCTGTCTGTCTGTCTGTCTGTCTGTCTGTCTGTCTGTCTGTCTGTCTGTCCGTCCGTCCGTCCGTCCGTCCGTCCGTCCGTCCGTCTGTCTGTCTGTCTGTCTGTCTGTCTGTGTTTGTACCATCATTCTGGCCAAACTAGTCGGTGAATTTCTCTGAAACTTGGCATGATGATAGGCTTTGACCCAAAGTAAAACATAGGCTAAAAATTTCGGAAATTGGTTAACATTGTAACGTAAATTAGCCAAATATGGTATTTGACCAGAAAAAAAACCTTGGAGCTACGCATCTAAAACTTGGTAGGCATATGTGACTTTACTTTGGGAGTAACATGGGCTGGGTCCCACTTGGCCGCACCTCTTCCTTTACCTGTGTAAGGATAAAAATGCCAAAAGTGGTATTTTAACAAAAACACTTGAACCTAGGGAATTAGATCCATGAACCCATATATATTTAGAATCAATATAATCTGGGAAAGTGCATGTATATGAACACACCTAGTTCTGTTTTTATGTCAGGCCCCCAAAAAAGGCCAAAAATGATAATTTGATCAGACAAACCCTTGAAGCAACAGACTTAATACATGGTATGCACACACAACTTGACTTGGGAGTAATATGGAGGGAATCCATCTTGGTTACACCTCTTCCATTGGTGTGTAATGTGAAAAAGTGCCAAAAAAGGAACTTCTGAAAAATGCTTGGACCAAAGGAGTTTAGATCTACGAACACGCTTTAATATTTATTTGGTTTGTAAGTATGTGTGTCTAGGCATCACGGCTAAACCCCAGGATTAAAAAGGCCAAAATTTGGCATGTACTCCCCAAAAACACGGGTGAGCGTTATTTTAAAATGTGGGTATTGTAATGGGTGTGTTTTTGCCATAGCCATACCCACAGGATGTTATTTTGGCTAAAAAAATAGTTAATCAGGGACCAATAAGGCAAAAATTTTGCTTGTGGTCTCGAAGTACCCAGGAAAGCATTATTAACCACCTGTGAGTATGGTTTGGCCATAGCCACACCCACTGGAAGTTGTTTTTGCTAATAAAAGCTAATAAAATGACCAACCAGACTGAAATTTGGAATGAGACTTCCAAGCAACTGGGTGAGCAGTACTAATTACATGTGTGTGTGTATCATTGAGTGTGGTCTGGTCATTGCCACACACATGGGACATCATTACGCCTGCCAAAAACTCATTTATGGACTAATCAGGCTGAAATTGAGCATATGGAGTCCAAGTAACTGGGTGAGCATTATTAACTACATAGGGGCATGTCAATGTGTGTGGTTTGGTATTAGCCTCACCCACAAAAAGTAGTTTTGGCTGCCAAAAGCTAATTAAAGGACCAACCAGGCGAAATTTGAGTGGTTTCTATAATATTTCATGTTGACGTTGGCTGTGCAACGCTGGGTATATGATATATATATATATATATATATACACAATCCATATAAAGGGAATGTTTTGGTGATGCATTTATATACATAGTTCTAATTAATACCTACTGAGGGTTACTTACATGGGGAACCGACAACAACCATAAATGTCTTAACACATCAGTTTCTCCTAATAATTAGGTCTCAATCACTGCTCCCT
>OZ017779.1:6269896-6370683 GCA_963969325.1 Lycopodina hypogea | reverse complement strand
CCCAGGTATTGGTGACTGCCCATGGAGCCCAGTTAGACACAGAGAAGAGGGAAGGGTAGGAGGGAAATATAGCAGTTGCTATCCCTTGTTTTTTTTACCTTCCACCGATTAATAAATCTTTCCTTCATATTTGGAGGAAAACACTTGTATATATAATTGACATACATACGTCTACATGCAGACTTTATCGGGCTGCTTACGCACACTTGTTGGAGAACATGTACTTGAGTGAAGACCGTTGTATGGAGTTTAAAATGGTGGCTGGCTTCATCAATTACAAGATTTGCCGTATTTGCTTTGGGATGAACAAGCCCGTAGATGCCATAAAACAGTTTACGAGGCACATTGATAGGTTCGCCAAGGATCCGGGCATGAAGCAGCTGGCCTATGAGCATCACGAGTGGCTCTCTCGACAGTAAGTTTTCGGGGTGAAGTAAGTTAGTGTGTTTTTTCATCAATATCAGATTTATGAACCAAACAATTTTAACGTCTATTTTAAGGTTTTTAAAAAGTGGAGAGGGGGCAAAAGGAGAAACTGGCTGGCGGAATTAGCCTATCATCAGTAATACATTTATCAATTAAATCCCCAAGAAAAAGACGTGATGATGGATTGATCTAGAAGTTGTTGTTGGTGTGGGAAGTAGAAAGCTTTTGGAGAGGAAATGTTGCTTTCTGTTTGTTTCTTTATATTTGATAATAAATTTAATGAATCTTAACTCCTTTTTTTCCTGGTGGTGCTTTGCACATGTGCATACTGCAACAGCTGCACAGTCATTGGGTGATGCTTAAGTTAACATGCTCTTATTTCAGATTCAGTGCCTTTGCCGACCTGTTCAGTGAAGCCGTCAGGAAAGGAGTGAAGAGCTACAAGACTAGTAACCCGGGCCTTTACTACTACCAGGCTTCCCTTCAGGCCATCCTGAGGAAGAAAGTCAGCCATGAGCTCTCAGTGGACCTCAGAAACACCCAGCTCCTGTCTGCTCTACCACAGATTCAATACTATGGCCAGCGGCCATGGAGGAAGAGCCTCACAGGTTAGCTTTATACACCGTCACTAACTGTTGGGCTTGATTTCTCTATTTTACAAAGTTATATGCCCTTCCCTACCTGGGGAATGTTTTGGCCACATTTTTGGTAATGATCTTTCACATCTTTTGAAGGACTATCTTGGGGAACACCATTGACACACACAGCACACATGTTCTATCAGTTAGTGGCCTAATGGTATCAAATACAGCAGGATGATGTTTTACTGGAAACAAGTCATTCATAAGGTGATTACTAGGTAACCCATTATTTTGATTAATGTTGGTGATATGTGATAAACTTTGTGTTAATTTTTTTTATACATTTGACCAAGTGAAAATATTTTTCTAAAGGAACTGATAGACATGTACACATACTACATACCACACTATGTAACAATACTACTGTATCATTGTTCTGTCTTGTAAAGTAATGAGAAATACTTAAGAAAACTGACTTTGACCTCCTTAAATGTGGATACCACTCATATGATTGATGGTCTGATCCAAGAAGTTGGCGACCATAAGTATTCTTCTGTATGTGACTAAATTTGGGTAGTGGTGCCAACTATATACAATATGATGATGTTCATAGTTACCTATAGTGAAAGCAAACCCTCCATGGAACTGGATAGCCAGCCAAGTGCTATAGGTGTACACTGTCCTGACAGGCAATGGAGTGCAAACCCCCCCCCCCCCCCCCCCCCCCCCCCCCCACCCCCACCCCGGGGTGTTTTAGGCACTGATGTATACTGAAATAATTTAATAGCTAAGATTCGTTGCATGGTCATCGTTTTGTCTCAATTTGCTCCTACAGATGATAAGCCTTCCAACATGGAGCTGAGGCAGATGTGCATTGTCACCATGCAGAGCATGGAGAAGGATGTAGAACACTCTGTAAGTTGGTTTACCAAGCACACGAGTGATGGCGGGCAAGAGGGAAATAGGGCTACATATCTTGACCACTGAAATAAAACAAATATATCTATAAAAAAAAAGAAACATGCCCATTCTTCAATTTTGCCAGTGATTTAAGTGTAATATAAAGTTACTGAAGTTTATAGCACAGATTCATTAAGTTGATAACCATTTAAATAAAGAACATTTTTTTCCCTACCTGTTCTTCAACTCTGAACCATCCTCCTGTACTCATAATGGGCAAAAGTTTTCTAGCGGAGGTTATTATTTTGTTGGTTTGTTCGGTGATCATTTCCTTTTCATGTTGTTGTTTTAGTGGCAGATAATTCCTCTTCTCACACAAGCTGCGTCTAATCTGAAGAATTACGGCTGTGAGAGGTTGATCACATTCCTCAAGATCCTTACTGCAGAGGAATACTGCCAGGTCAAGGACTTTGAGAAGAGCTTTGTGTATGTGAGACCACACCTCCTTCATCCCTGTTCGTGTAGTTTCTGTTCTGTATGAGTGATGTCACTTTGTGTTTGTGTCCTTGTGTGTATTCAGTTACATGGAATATTTTATTGCACTCAGAGAACTTTGAATTGCACACAGAACAGCTGTAACTACAGGCCTTTTACCCAAGGGAATCTCCCCAAAGTGCCATTAGCATTGCTAAGGGAACCCAAATGATCAACTAATATCAAATGTTCTTAGTCACATAACTTTCATTTATGGTACAGACATTCCAACTGGGGGCATTTTGGATTTATGATTGTCCTAAAGGAGAGCACACAAACACACACACACACACTCTCTCTCTCTCTCTCTCTGCTAATATATGTATGTTGAGATATGCATGTGTTTGTCTTCCCTGCAGACTACTCAATGGTGTGGTGGAGGTGTACAGGTCTGAGCAATGGTGGGACAATCTAACATCTATCTTGCTCCGTCTTCTACGGTAACTACTGGCCTGCACATGCATAATATCTAGTTAGGTTATACATGGTAACTGTGAGTGTAACCCCCCACTTAAAAAACAAACAAACAACAAACAACAACAATGAATAACATAGAAAAAAAGTGCAAACAACTACAAAAACACAACGTCAACAATTACACACACACAACTCTGCTAGTTGTTCAGTGTATTTGGCCACAATGAGTGCAAGGAGTCTGTGCTTTTGAACAACTGATTTTTTGTTATTACTCATTTTGTTTCCCTCTCTAAAACACAGACCCCCCCCCCCCACACGTGCACACAGATCGTTCATAGCTGCATTGCAGAGAGAAAAATTGAAAGAATGTTAGCTCAATTAAAATTAAATAAGCAACAACAGAAAACAGGACAAATTGTTTGCCTGCCCCCATAGCACTGTTTTGTTTTGTTGTTTTTTTTTGTTGGTTTTTTTTCCATCTCCTTGTAAGTATATTTCAAAGAATTTCCCACCATGACTGAAGACATCACTGATGAATATTGTAACACATATAGCTAGCTCATGTTGACTACCTGGTGATGAGCCCTGGAAAACTGACACATACGTCAGGCGAAAGTCAACAAATAGAGAAGAAATTCTCATACACAAGAAGAAGAAGAAGACACATTGGCTTGCTCTTGCTGCCATTTTCCCAGCTGGACCCTATGTCTACCTTCAGGGTTATGCCACTGCTAATTTGGATCAGCCTCTGTGCGGGAGCACACAGCACCTGCAACTGACAAATGTGTTGTAGTTTCTCTTTTAGAAGGCCAAAATGTACAGCCTTAATTTATTTTCAAAGTTTAATCAACAGGAAGAAGGGCTCATTTATGGTACACATTTATCTATGGTGGTTTTATTGATCTTTCACTCATGTGCATGTTTGTTTTGCTTTGTTCAAGTTACGTCACCCTTAATTGATGTTTTGTTGTATCATATAGATGTACGTATTTGCTGGGATTTGTTCAGGAGTATGTCACTATTGCATTGGAGCTCATCAGCCATTGTATCCTGCACTTTGCTGTTAATCTTTTTGCAACCAGTAGCAACATCTGTATGATCTATTCTCAAGCGTAACAGTACCTAAGTGTTGTTAACAAGGCTTGTGAGTGCATTTGGGTACATGTGGTACATATGTATGTGGTGATGCTGTTGTTGAGGGTGATTCGGGGAAGGAGGTGTTTGGATTTTATTTGAACATGTTCTTGAAAATGGAAGTATAGTTCAGCCCTTCAGTTACTGTGGATAGTATTTCTGTACCGGAGTTTAATTACCATTGCTCCAAGACCCGCTGATTTTGATTGGCTACATAATGCCTACAAATTGTATATTGTAGCCAAGTTATTAAGGAAGAAGAGTACACCCAGTTTATTTCAATGGCTCTCACATCTTTGGTTATAAGATGGCCAATCGTTTATTCATTTTCTGCATTAAAAATTTTATTAAATTATGTGCATGTATATGAGTAGAAGCACATGTATGCATGTGTGTATGTGTGTGGTGTGTAGGAATAGTCGTTCTAGTTTGATTCTGAACCTAACTTCACACAGATTTTCCTCTAGATTTCAAAGAGAAAAGCAGAATCCAAAAGAATGTGTCGAAAGTATTTTCTGTGAGTTTTGCCCACCCCAATTACATTCAAAAGATAAAATCAAACACATTTAAATACGTGTGTGTGTGTGTGTGTGTGTGTGTGTGTGTGTGTGTGTGTGTGTGTGTGTGTGTGTGTGTGTGTGTGTGTGTGTGTGTGTGTGTGTGTGTGTGTGTGTGTGTGTGTGTGTGCGTGCGTGCGTGCGTGCGTGCGTGTGTGCATGCACTCTAAATGTGTGTATATCTTCTCCTCTGACAGAGCTATGGCCCTTACCCTGAGGCCAACCTTAGCAATGATGAGATACAGGCTGCTAATGTCAAGTGGGAGGAGTTCTGGCAGAAGTCTCCATCAAAGGGATTCACTGTCCAGCTCTCTTCTCTTGCTAGTTGTGGTGAGGGATTAGTAGATATAGTAGTAGTAGTAACAGTAATAGTAGTAGTAACAGTAATAGTAACAGTAGTAGTATGATGCATCACTCTCCTGCATGTATAGTTGGAGGTGGAAAATGCAGGTGTTATCAAAATCAGTATCTGAATGAGAGCAATCTGGTTTTATGTGGTAAAGGGTCGTCCAATTTGTCTCTGTGAATATATCCAATATAGTCATTTTAATTTTAAAATCAGAATTTATATCTCGAATTCTGTTACAAGTCCAGTTGAAGGTATGTATTTACTTCTTTCCCTCTTATTATTTTTTTTTTCAGTCCTCTTTGTCCCCTCCCTTTGTCCCTTCTCTTTTCTTTCCCTTCTTGTTTTTCCATTCACTCCCTCATCCCCTACACACACTTCCTCCCCCTCATCCCCATACACACTTCCTCCCCCTCCCCTACACACACTTCCTCCCCCTCATCCCCACACACACTTCCTCCCCCTCCCCCTACACACACTTCCTCCCCCTCATCCCCATACACACTTTCTTCCCCTCCCCCTACACACACTTACTCCCCCTACACACACTTCCTCCCCCTCCCCCTACACACACTTCCTCCCCCTCCCCCTACACACACTTCCTCCCCCTCCCCCTACACACACTTCCTCCCCCTCATCCCCATACACACTTCCTCCCCATCCCCCTACACACACTCACTTCCTCCCCCTCATCCCCATACACACTTTCTCCCCCTCCCCCTACACACACTCACTTCCTCCCCCTCCCTCCACATCCAGTAACATAATAATATTCCATTACACTCTGGTTGAGCCTACAAGCACATTTTTCTTGTTGGTGCTGTTGTTATGTCTGTCTGTCTGTCTGTCTGTCTGTCTGTCTGTCTGTCTGTCTGTCTGTCTGTCTGTCTGTCTGTCTGTCTGTCTGTCTGTCTGTCTGTCTGTCTGTCTGTCTGTCTGTCTGTCTGTCTGTCTGTCTGTATGCATGTATTACAGTGGAGTGTAGGACGGTGTTCACCAGACCTAGTTTTATGGTGGATCAGCAAGTTAGTGTCAGAATGTATCTTAGATCCACTGCTCCTCTTCCTCTCAGACTGCACAAATTAAGGATCCTCTTCACTGAGGTGGTACGTAAGTGCACATGTGCTTATATACGGTACGTGAGAGACATGTAGGAAACACTTTATTATGCTTTTCTTGATCTCAAGTACAAATAATATATAAATGCAGGTACGAATACACACCTGTATCTTATTTAAAAAAAAAAAAGAATCTTATGCATTTATCTATGTTATTCACAATGGTATAATATTGGCAGCATGTTGCCCAAGCAGTATGGCGTCGTGTAGATATGCTGCTTTCTCTTAGGCATTATTATTACATGCCTGGAAATAGGGAGAGTCACAGTCTTAGAGAGTAAGAGTGAAGAGAGAGCTAATAACCCTCTCCTCCTCCTCCTCACAATGTGGCATGTGTGGGATGCACACATCTCCGGAACAAGCTTGAATTCTATTCAGCATATGGTACCAGCATCAAGCTTGCATCATTTATGGTGACATTACTCAGTGGGTGACATTACTCAGTGGGTGACATTACTCAGTGGGTGATCCTTTACTTCAGCTAAAGAGGGCATGAACGCTGTGGAATCTAATTGTTATGGAGAGAGAGGGAGGGAGTTGCGATATATGGAGGGGAAAACTGACACAATGGCGACACATCAAGCCAGTACATCCCCTCTTTTCAGTCTTCACCCTTTGTGCTGATTTTGTATTGAGGTTGCTCTTTTTTTCCTTTTTCTTTTTAATCATGTGAACCAAAAATATTTAAAAAAATACGTTTTAAAAGTTCATGTGAAGTGTGTATGTGCGTGCAACTGTGTGTGCGTCTGTGCATGCGTCGTGCACGCGTGTGTTAAGAAATGCCTCTGAGTGTCACATGCTGTGCATACTGCTCCAACACATGTAGGGCTATAACTCTCTGTGTGTCCACGAGGATGCGTTTGTGCTGGAGCCAAATGTCACAAAGTTGTTTGATTTCTCTTTCTCGTCCTTACCCGACTCTGTTGGAAGCACTATAGAGGTATGTATGTGACAGGGAACCTGTTGACAGATCTGTCAGTGCTGTATATATAGGTAATTTAGTTTTGTAAAAAAAAATTTTTATTAAAAGATGAAAAGAAAGTGAGGCTTTCCCCTTTTCCCTTTGGTCTCATCCAATTAGTAAATCCTCTCTTCAGGGATATGATTTTATGAACTTGATTTTTGATAGGCTGTGTGGCTGTTGAAAGCACATTTATAAAGAAGCTGTCATTTGATCATAAGCTCAGCTGTTCATTGTGTGTTAGTTGAGGAGACAGTTACTGATGTAGGAGGCTGTAATGGAAGACAATAGATATAATGTACAGGTTCTGGAGGCATCTTCTTAGTAAAGGTTTTCAGTGTGATGGTGGCCAATTGTGAAAGTTCTTATTAACCATCTGTGATAGTAAGGAAATATGTCGAGCATGTGCCTATTAGAACTAATTTATTGCACTCACATCTAATGCATTTAAATGGAGAACACTTGGTCATCCAACATGTCCATATATGGTACTATGTCTGTATGTACATCTTCAATGGTGGTCTGTGGTGTGTGTCACATTTCATACCCACACTGTTTTATAAAAATGAGAGAGAGAGTGAAGATGTTGATTATGTGAGGTCACTGTTCATTCCCCTTGAAGACTGAGGGGGGTTGACATTGTGTGCAGTTGTGTGTGGCACTTGCTGATGAAGAGGGAGCATGAATGGTGGAGGTGGCATGCAGTACAACTGCTCTCTGTCTCTCTCGCACACGTGTGCGTGTGGTTGTGCATGTGTGCATGTGGTTGTGTGCGTGTGGTTGTGCATGTGGTTGTGCATGTGTGTGTGCATGTGTGTGTGTGGTTGTGCATGTGTGCGTGTGGTTGTACATGTGGTTGTGCATGTGCGTGTGGTTGTGCATGTGTGCGTGTGGTTGTGCGTGTGGTTGTGCGTGTGGTTGTGCGTGTGGTTGTGCGTGTGGTTGTGCGTGTGGTTGTGCGTGTGGTTGTGCGTGTGGTTGTGCGTGTGGTTGTGCGTGTGGTTGTGCGTGTGGTTGTGCGTGTGGTTGTGCGTGTGGTTGTGCGTGTGGTTGTGCGTGTGGTTGTGCGTGTGGTTGTGCATGTGTGCAGGTGCATGTGGTGGAGGCGGTGCTGGTGCATGAGAGGACAGACACGCAGCCTTGCCTGGCTCCTGTGCTGGTGTGGAGCAATGGCTCCTCAGAGCCTTTCTCATCTCAACCTTCAGATTTGCTCCGACGTGAAGATGAGCTTCATAATTCTACTTGGTGAGTTAGGATGGTGCATCTTTCTTATTGATAGTTCAATGAATAGTGAGTGCATGAAATAGAGAGCATAATCATTAGGAGATGTCTGTCGGTCCATATGTTTGTCTATTTGCCATGTCAAACCTATGGACAGATTTCTCTGGAAGTTGGCATGAGCATAAATTTAGACCCAACTTTAAAATTGGGCCAAAATTTTTATTAATAAATCCGGAAAATGGCCACCCTGATGGAGAAAAAAGAAATTTAAGTTTTCCATACATTTCCCTTTTTTTTTCCTATTTTCTTTTCTTCTCCCACCTCCTTTTTCCTTCCTTTTTCTTCTCATTTTTTCTTTCTCCCCCCCTTTTTCCTTCTTTCCCCTGCTTATTTTTGCTTAACTTTTCTTCCTTCCTATTTTTTCCTATCTCTCCTTTTGTTTTCTTCTCTTCTTCTGCCCTCATTTCCTCCTTTTCTTCCTTTTTTCCTTCCTTCTTTTCCCCCTTTTCTTTCCTCTTTTTCTTCTTTCTACCTTTTTACTTCTTCTTTCTTTCCCCCTTTTCCTTCCTTTTCTTTTCTTGTTTCCCCTTTTTCTTTCCTTCCTTTTTCTCCCCCCTTTTCCTTCCTTCTTTTCTTCTTTCCCTCCTTTTTCTTTCTTTCTTTCCCAGATTTTCCCCTTCTTTCTTTTCTTCTTTCCCCTTTTTCTTCTTTGCTTCTTTTCTTCTTTCCCTCCTTTTTCTTTCTTTCTTACCCTGATTTTCCCCCCTTCTTTCTTTTCTTCTTTCCTCTTATTCTTTTTCTTCTTTCCCCTTATTCTTTTTCTTCTTTCCCCTTATTCTTTTTTTCTTCTTTTCTTTTCCCCCCCCCCCCCCCTTTTTCCTTTCTCCTTTTCTTCTTCGCCCCCCTTTTTCCTTCTTTCTTTTCTTTCTTTTTTTCCTCCAATCTTCTTCCTTTATTTTCTTCTTTCCCCTTTCTTCTTTCACTCCTTTTTCTTCCTCCTTTTCTTCTTCACTACATTCCTCCTTTCCTCCTTCTTTTCTTCTTCCCGATTTTCCCTTCCTTTTTTTTCTTCTTCAACCTTTTTCATTTTCCTCCTCTTCTCTCCCCCTTTTTTCATTCCTTCTTTTTTTCCTTTCCTTCCTTCTTTTCCCCCTTTTTTCTTTCTTTTTTCCCCCCTCCTTTCTTTTTCCTTTCTTTTTCTACTTACCCCCTCTTTTTCTCTCTCCTTTTTTTCCTTCTATTTTCCTTTTTCCTTCATTTCTTCTTTTTCTGATTTCTGATATAAATGACTAATTGGGTCGATTCTGGTCACACCTCTTTCTGGTTTGTAGATATTTGGGTATGTATGTATATTTGTGTGTGCACTTTATAGAAAAATCACCAAACCAAATAAAACCCACTCTTAATGGTAGATACATTCTACACCAAGGATAGTTTTAACCCCCCCCCCCCCCCCCCCCCCAAATAATTAGTTTATAAAGAGCCATGGCTAAATGGTTGAGTCATGGGTGTTGTGAGTGGAAATAGGTGATTCAATTCCTAAACTGGATGTTTTCTTTTCTTTTTCTTCCCCCCCTCCCATTTCCCCTATCTTCTATTCTTCTTTTAATGCCTTATAAAAGTGGGGAAAAAATATTCATTGGGTCAATCTGAGCACTCCTGGCCATGGATGTGGGTATGGGTAATCTGGGCATATCAGGCTAAAATTCAAAAATAGAAAGATGTCACAAAACCTTGGGCATGGGCTGGGTCACATTTGGGCATGGGCTGGGTCACATTTGGACATGCCTCTTCATGTGTGCATGTCATATCCCGGGCAATGCCGGTTATGTTTGCTAACTGTGTGTGTGTTCATGTTTACTCTGTCACTAAAACATTTATCTTATTCCAGGATTACACCACGTTCTTCGAACATATCTATCTCTCTAAATCACTCCAAGCCAGTTCTTACCGGAGAATATTATGATGTTGCAGTGAGCATTTGCAACAAAGAAGCCACAGCCATTACCAATGTCCGCATCATGCTCTCTCTTCCAGACTCATTTGACGAGTTGGAGCCTGCAGGTGGTTTTGTGTAGTTGTTTTCATTCATGTTACCACTGTCATTGTTGTTGACTCATTGTTGCTAACTTGAACTTGTCTAGTGGAGATGTTTGAGGATCTCCCCAGTGTGCCTTCTGTCCCCATGCCTGCTGGTGGCACACCTGAGCGGACCTCCCTGGAGTTGTTCTGCCCAACACTGGGTTGCAATGAGAGCAGACTCACTCAGAAGATCTACCTGTGCTCCCACAGCACCGGCACCAGGAAGGTCCACATCTCTGTAAGTTATCCATCCTTGCAGTTTGTGGATTAGAGGAAATAGTGAATTTGGCAGATGTTAGTTGATCTTTGTAAATTATTTCTTTTTTTGATTGCTCTAGGCAACTTACCATATCACATGCGGTGTGGACGGAGGGAAAGATCCAGTGGTTTGCATCTGTGAGAAGGTATGTGTAGAAGCACACTGTGTATGTTGCTGTAGTATGTTGCTAATATATATGCATACATGCATTTGTTGCAGCATTTATGTTGAAACTTACATGTCGCAACATTCATGTTGTGCAGCGGTTCTATTTCGTGTGGTTTCATGTCCCAACAGTTCCATCAACAGAGAAATATGCAACACAGTTTCATAAATTTTGGTCAGTGTAACTTGAGCCCTATCCAGAAGAAGATTTCATAGAGAGCACACAACCATTGCAAGCTTCTAACTTACACACCTGTAGGTTACATGCAGGGGGAGAGGGTTTGTGCATGTGCTTCTTTGCACTGCAGCACAAGCCACATCCCATTCAACGTTCAACATTTTACAGTATCTCCAAATATACAACTTCTCTTTTGTAGTAATTCTGAGTTTCGTATTTCAAGAAATAGATAATGTAAATCAACATAAATATAGCCACACTGGCCTTGTACCTATTTTACTGTATTGCATGTCAATGTAGAACAATAACGTAATGCTATGTAAACAGGTCTCTCTGGTAAGGGCCGAGCACTGTTTGTGGTGCTCACTACGTAAGATACTTTGTGTCTTGTTTACTTCTCTTGGTCTGCTAACCTTGCCGATGTAATGCAAGCTGTTTTACTTAACCCTTGGTTAACTCTATTAACCCTTTATTAACTCTAGTAACCCTTTATCAACTCTATTAACCCTTTATTAACTCTTGTTTACTCTTGGACCTTGACAGGAGTGCAGTGAGCTCTTGCATATTGTCAAGCCCTTCCATGTGACATTCAAGTTGATGTCAACAAAATTTAAGCTCACTGATTGCATTAGTTATAATTCGCCATTCATCTTCATGACTGAACTAAGCTGCACATCTCCTTGTCAGCTGCTTATTGTGGACTCCAAGTTGGAGCTGGTGAGTGTGCTTGTCTGTATATAGCGAGGGAGGAGGTGTCATTAATGATGCATCTCCCACAGGATCCCAGCGTGCAAGGCATTGGAGAGAATTCCTCCCAAGTACAGACATGTAAGTGTCAGCCATTCTCAAGTTGATTTTTTTGTCCAGTATGTGGTTGACCATGCATGGGCATGTATGTGGGTCTTGATGTTGCCTGGAGTATGTAGACATGTTTGTATGTGCATAAACTGTGGGCATTATGTGTTGGTGCTTCACTGCTCACTTTCATTCCATCTGGTTCAAATGATTCATGATCTTGACACTTAATTTTAAATGATGCACACCATGTTTATTATTTTTTTTGCCTTCAATTGCAGTTAACTATCCTTTCTGTGCCTGATATTTGCATGCACAATCTCATTTTGGGTCTGCCATTTCTAGTTGGGATCAAGTGTATAATTTGAATATTGTCCGAGTGGGCTATGTTAGTTGTTGGTAAGGTATGATCACGTCCTCCCTTGTCCCTTCTCATGCAGTGGAGATGGAGCCTAGTGATCAAGCAACTGAGTGCTACTGTCTGCTCGCCATAAGCAACCAATCAAACAGTGTCTCCATTGGGACGTACACGATTATGTGGAAAAGACGTGACAGTTTGACTTCACAGGAGATTACTAGTTCTGTGGCCATTCCAGCCATTGCTGCCAAACACCAGATATGCATGTTGTCTGCAGGTGTGAAGTAGTAGTGTATACACTAAATAAACAAACATACGGAAGTTAGATCTGGTTGTTATAATGGTAGTGTTTGTTGATGTTTCAAGATTGTAATTATCATTTATAACCTCTCCACCGCCACAGATATTCCAGCATATGGACAGTTTTTGGAAGTTTTCATGGTGGCCTACACTATGCATAACATGTCGCCGCTGGTTCAAGAGTTCGAAGCAACAGTCGGAGCCAGCGATGCATTCATGTATTCAGGAAATAGATTTGTAAGTGCAACAATGTGCAGACTAAAGCAATTTCTGTGTGACTGGCATGTGATTAATTATTGAGCATGAGAATGGCAATGAGTTAGTATTATTATATTATGTGACAATCTCTCAATTTTCTGTAATTCACATAGAATTGTCTGTCTTTATTTTTATTTGTATTGCTAATTTATTTCAGATTAAATTCCGAATTCTTCCTTTTTCCAAACATACTTTTATGTTTAACTTACTTCCTGTTGCCACTGGACTGTCGTCACTGCCAAGTTTGGACCTTACTTGTCTACGTGAAAGTGGCAAGGTGGACATGAACAATATTCCAACTTCTATTTTAATTAAGCCTGCACCAATCAGAACCACTGCAGCTCTTGATGCATCCATAGTGTCATGAATTTAGTTGATGGGTGTAACTGCACTCCTGTGTGCCAATGGATATACACCCCAGTGTTCTTTTCAATGTAATATTGTGAGCCCATTTTACAAATGGTTTGGTAATGTGATGATTAAACCTTTCTTCTTTTTTTTTCCCCCTTCCTTTTAGTTTCAACTGTAACATGTTTAAAAAATTTCTCTTTTTTTTGGTTATTAAAGTTGATAATTTTGGGTAACAAAATAATATGAAAATTAATCGCTTGTATTAAGATGTTTTTTTTTTGTTGTTGATAATTTTGTAAGTAATTGAATTTATCAGTCAAAACTGCTGAAATATTCCACTGGTTTACTGGAATTAATTGTTCAGTTTGCCACTCAGAAGTCAAACAAAAACAAACAACAAACCCCGAAAACAATAGAGGGTTAGTGGAGGAACAAACAAACAAAAGAAACAACAGAGTATCAACCCCCCCCCCCCCCCAACAAAACAAGAACACAGTAAAACCAGGAAATACCAACCATCGTCACATGATCCTCAAATAGTAGCCCATGTAATGGTTAAATATGAAGGAAAATGGATGTTAGGGTTGAATGTTGGAATGGAAATAAGAGTGGAGGGAATAGTAAGCATTAAAAACAAGTATTTAAAAGATTAGTGATAAAGGAAATTGTAAAGGAAGAAATGGAGGCAAGAACTGGACAAAAGGAAAGATGAAAAGGGAGTTGGGGTGAAAGAATTGGAAGGGGGAAAGAAAAAAGAGAGTAGAAAAAGAGAGAGGGGGAGGGAAATAAAAGGTTTAAAAGGGAAAAGGTTTAAAAAAAAGAAAGAAGGGGGGGAAGAGGTTTAAAGAAAAAGGGGGAAGAGGTTTAAAGAAGAAAGAAAGGGAAAAAAGAGGGAAAGAGGTTAAAAAAAGAAAGAAGGGAAGGGAAAGAGAGGTTTAAAAAAAAAAAAAAAAGAGAAGGGGAAGAAAAAAGTTTAAAAAAAAGGGGGGGAGGGAAAGAAAGGTTTAAAAAAAAAAAAAAAAAAAGGAAAGAAAGGGGGAGGGAAAGAAAGGTTTAAAAAAGAGAGGTTTTTAAAAATAAAAAAAATGGGGGAAGGGAAGGGGAAAAAGAAGGTGCTGAGGACAAAAAAAAATCCTTGAATTATTTTGATTGGGCTGTCCACTGGTGCCTATTCACAAGCGCTGTCCCACTACCGTCCCACACGGGAGCTTCTGCCTGCTGCTTATCAGCCCTGGGCCGGTTGACTCCTCATTATACAACCTGGAAGCCTCAGACTCCTCTAAGGCCACCATATTGATGCCGGACTTAGTGCGGACGCCTGCTCAACACAGGACGCCAGTATCCAGGAATCCCAATCTCAAACCCTCGGATTTGTACCGCCCTGCAAGCTGCAGTTACAGCCACGCGCCACCGCGGCCAGCTGAAAAAAGTTCTTACAAATTGTGCTTTAGTAGTTGTTAACCCGTGGGTTTGTGTTTTGAAAATTGACGACCTTTTTCTATTCACCTTGCCTCCGAAAAGGGGTGGTGTCTGTGCACATATTAAAGGGCTATAGAAAAATCCTCTTAAGGCTTATGATAAAATTTCAGCTTTTGGGGGAGAACTGAAGGCATTTATCACAGGGTCATAATTCTTCCACTCAATCATCCTAATTTGTCCTCCACTTTACTTGAATAATATTATTTAGGCCCCCCTCACAACTGGAGAATAGTGTTGTCAGCTGGCCAACCTTGTGTCTGTGCCACCAGCTATCATCAGCTGATGGCTATGGATAAGTGGAAAGAATCTACATTTCCTTATGCATTCCAGGAACATGAGTATATCCAGAATAAGCTCAGTGTTTACTTACATAAAAACTATTTAGTTGCACCTCCATGACTTCTGACATTAGCCATTATTAGCACCAAAAAAATTTCATATCAGAATCCTCAAAATTCCTTATTGATAAAGCATTGCCTTCCAGAGTGGAAGGGCAAGGCCACAAGGTGTTGCTCCACATTCTATCACAGGAACAGAAATTCACTCACCATTAAATAGTTGTAGGTCTAGAACAGCTGTTTGTGCATGATATAATTGCTTAGTTTTCCTTTCAATAGTTCACTCAAATCTGGTATTGCAGATGTGATAACAATTTCAATCCATCAACTCTTTTCATGCCCTGCCATGGACAGATAATTTAGAATAAATCAAAGGAATATTAAGGAATGGGTGGCTAATTAATATTTCTCTTTCTCAATTCCTCCCCTCCCCAAAAGGCCTTGAATCAAGGATGTTTCTAAATAAACTTGCATATTTCTTCAATTGAACTGCATGGTCCCAATGCCTGGTGTACCTGCACTAATACATAAATTCCATTGCATCCAATTTATATATATATATTAGAATACCTATGTAACTACTTATGTAACTACCTATGTAACTACTATGTAACTATGTTTGTCCATTTCTCAAAATCCCTCTGTTAGATTTCGACCAAACTTTTAGGGATGGAGGAGACCCACCCTGAGATGGTTTTAAGCCAGGTGGCATGTCTGGGAAAATACAGAATTTGTCTGTCTGTTTGTATGTTTGTACCATCATTCTGGCCAAACTGGTAGGTGGATTTCTCTGAAACTCGGCATAATGTTTTTTTGACCAAACTTAAAACATGGGCTAAAAATTTTGCAAAATGGTTACCATGGTAATGAGAAAAAGCCGTATATTTGCCAGAAAAACAATTGGAGCTAGAGATCTAAAATTTGGTATGAATGTACAACTTCACTCTGGGAGTAACATGGGCTGTGTCCCACCTGGCCACACCTCTTTCTTTCTCTGTATAAGGCTATTAATGCCAAAAATGGTATTTCAGCAAAATCACTTGAATCTAGGGAGTTAAACCAATGAACCCATATATATATATATATATATATATATATATATATATATATTTAGAATCAATATATTCTGAGGAATGTTTTAAGTACATTTATATGACCACACCCACTTCTGTTTCGTGTCAGGCCCAAAAGAGGACAAAAATGGTACTTTGGCCAACAAACCCTTGGAGCGACAGATTTGATATATGGTTCGTATATTCAATTTTGACTATAATGTTTGATGTGAAATTGGCTGGGCAACGCCGGGTATATGCTTCTAGTATATCTATATCTATATCTATATATATAGAGCTGGAATGGGCAGGTCTTAGAGAAGATATTTCATCTTCAACATCCACTGTAGGAATGCGTTCATTGCAATGATATACATGGTAGATAGTTAAACATGTATTATCTCAAGTCTACAGCAACTACCATCCCAGGTCAACCAGGAGTGGTGGCTCACTACTGCTCCCTAACAAAGTAAGTTTACCATCACCAATATGACGATATTAAACTGCTCACCTACACCAGGTCCTTAAAAAAACCCCAATCAAAACAAACAAACTCTGCTAACATTTTTTGATCTTGCCAATTATCCCCCCCCCCCCCTCCTTCCATCGTGTATGATATTACCATTTACAATATTAATCAACTCTTTTTAACAATCAGCCTATATGCTACATTCATTTATAATTTAGTCGAGCAGCTTAGGAAGTATTAAAACAGTGACCTTGTAATGTTCATGAGATGGTGTCTCTCAAAGTGAATTAAAAAAAAATTTTTTTATGGTTATTGTTTGTTGTGTGAAAGGCACATTTACCCTCCAAGTTACAAGACTCATTCTCCACAATATAAGACCATGTTGTTTCACACAGGCCCTGTTTCTTACAGAAACGTGCCAATCAAATATCTTCAGTCAATGAAAAACAAGTATAATTCAAAGAGCAGTATAAAAGAATTGTATTGCTCACCATATTATCATGAACAAATGCAGTAATTCAGTAAGCTTCCAGTTTAATACTAGTGTCTGCAATATGTTCTTGGTGTCTGTCACACATGCCAATGAAACTTAAAGTGCATTTTCACAAATTAAAAAAATGAGTCATTTAACCAGCTACAACTTAGAAACATGTAATGTAATAATTAATTGTGAAAGTTTGCACAATACAAACAAAATATTCCATTCACATATTCAATTCGTAATTCCAACGCTCACAATTTATCATCATCGTAATAGTCTACCACGGACGAGTTCTTGAACTGATCTTCATTCAGCAACTTAACTAATTTCCCTATGGATTGTTGGGGATTTAGAGGCACTGTATCAAAAGCTTCGTTCTTCCTGACCTCTTCAAACATGTCAGTGTCACAAGGCCCAGGAGAGTAACTAAACTGACGAACGTTTGGTAACTCAGTGCCAAGTACACCCATGAAGGCATCCCTTGCTGCGCGGCTTGAACTGTAGAGCAGAAACTTTGGCACAAATACTTTGGCTAGCATAGATGTAATATTGACAACATATCGTTTCCCAGATGTTGGGAAAGCCGAAAGAAACCTTGTAGTTAGCACAACCATGGAAGTGAAATTAATACCCATGTAACTTTGAATTTTTTCTGGATCATTCCAAGAAAGAAATGGAGTTTGTAAGTTGTTCATTGTTCCAGCATTGTTAACAAGAAGTCCAACCTTGTGCTTTGACATGTCTATACCTTCAAACAGCAGTGTGCACAAGGTGGGGAGAGCATCCATATCTTCCATGTCACCAGTGACAGAATGGACACCAACACCTGGGGCCTGAGCTCTGATGAGTTGCTCAGTCTGCTCCAGTGCTTGCTTGTTGCGAGCTGTAATGACCACATCACTAGGAACACCTACAGACATTCACAATTCATAAGATATTCAAATATTTACACCCACACTTGTGGCATAGGAGGATTGTATTGTTTGTGGGGCTCCATTAGCATGAGCTTTTGGGATGGCAAGGAGACAGATATATGTACCACTATCACTGCAAAAAAATCAAGGATGTGCCATTTATGGCCACGTTCAATAAGTTACAAGCTAGCATATTCAATCTTACATGAGCTTTTTGTTGTTGCTTGAATGGGCCTCTAAACTAAATCTTCCCTACAGCTATAGATGAGTAGGTCGAGTTAATTCCTATGCAAAACGAATGCTCATGGATATATAGAGCTGTATAACATTGACATATATAGCTACCCACTATATAAAAATAGATTTTTTTTTTGTTGTACAGCGTTGTCTATAAGGCACTCACCTTGGAGAAGGGAAGGGTAATGCTTATGTTTGCCCTAACAAAGGAACATAGTACTAGGAAAAAAAAATTAATCTAGGTATTTTTTAGATTAAAAAATAAATGAGGGAAATTAGCAACCAAAATAGAGATTCTAAACTCACAACTCACAAATAATTAATAAGGATAGCAAGAATATATGGTAATATCAAGTCTTAGCTTAATCAATTTTTTTTTTTTTTTTTTTTTTTTTTTTTTTTTTTTTTTTTAATGATTAGAGTCAGTGGTTTACAGGTGCATGTACAAATCCACTGATTCATACCGGATTCACACCCGTGCACTTATAGTGGAGTTTTATGGAGCTGGAGAAGTCGTGGTTCTTACACCAGTGTTTTTTAACTATACTTTTTTGAATGTCCATGTTAAGTCGTACCCCTTTTGCTCCATTCTACCGCTAACTGTTTTGCAGTCTCTCTGCCCAAACCCCTGCTCGCTCCAGTCACCACACAGAAACACGTCTGGCCCAGCATCTTCATTCAAACATAGATTTAATACCTGGAAGGGGGATTGCAAATGGCTGCACGTGAGCAAGTACCTTAATTATTTCCTGCTGATGCCGTCCCCGTTACCGCAATAATTTTTTTAATTTTACACCAGCTGAAATATGTGCGAGCTTTCTCTTGGTGAAGGAGTTCTTTCGAACGTAGAAAAATCCTAGTGTGCAGCAAATTGAGCTGAGAAAGCCGAGAGATGTATTCATTAGTGACTAAGTTATTGTTAGGAAAGCGTAAATAACAGAGGAATTCCATTTGCTATGAGTTTTACCGAGTTTTACCGAGTTTTACCGAGTTTTACCGAGTTTTACCGAGTTTTACCGAGTTTTACCGAGTTTTACCGAGTTTTACCGAGTTTTACCGAGTTTTACCGAGTTTTACCGAGTTTTACCGAGTTTTACCGAGTTTTACCGAGTTTTACCGAGTTTTACCGAGTTTTACCGAGTTTTACCGAGTTTTACCGAGTTTTACCGAGACCTGCAGGTTTTTGTGAGGTGGATATTTTTGTGTACCAATTCTAAGCTAACTACAAAGTCTACCGTTTTATTTTTTAAATAATTCATAGTGTAGAGGGTTTGGCATTTAGTATGAAGCCTAATAATTCACTGTTAGCTTATGCTGTTTTGGTGTGTGGTGGGTTTGAGTGTGAACCTGAGGGTATGTAGCCCTATTCTTTGTCTCCCTCTAGTAAGAAGTTTATGGGGTCTATCAAAATAAAATGAAGTTTAATGAAATCTTTAATTTCTACTGTTTTGCATGAGTTCTAACAAACTCAGCAACTCCTTCAACTGGCAGAGTTTGAGGCTGTTTTAGTGTATAGTTGTCAATTTTTAAAAATATAATTGAAGGGACATGCTCTTGTGGAATTGGTGGAATATTTCTTCACCATTCCTAGTGTGACAGCATTCCTAAGTAACAGGGTTTGTCAGGACCCATTGGAGAACTTTTTTTGGGAGACAACGTCAAAGAGAAAGAGTGAACGAAAGCCCCAGTGTGGCAAAATTCTTACAGAACATACAGGCTCTCAGAATTATTGATTCTACCTATGCTACTGTACATGGTAACTGTAGGGGTGCAAACAGGGGGAAAAGGTAGACACCAACTGAAATTGATAGCGCTACACTAAACAAACGTAAAACCACTCACTTGTAATATGTTGCAAAAACCCTGGAAAAACTTATTCATTTCATATCATAGTCGCAGCAATAGACTGTCACACCAAGAACAGAGTAACAACATCATAATACAAAAATATTTATAATATATTGGTACTATTCTTACATTAAGCCCCCTGCACCCCCCTTGAAGAAACTCGACTGAGCATAGAAGAATATATTTTAATGACAGCAACAGATTGTTTCACCAAAAAGAAAGAACAACAACATCATGCATGATTCAATAAAGATCGTTATTATATTGTTATAATTGTTATACACCAATAATATTAGATATGAATAATATTATGCATCTATAATTTGGTTACATAAATGATTTTATATGCAAATAATATTGTTATTCAAGTGATGTGTTGATGATTGAAGTGCTATTATGTCTCAATGATTTTTAAAATTTATATTTAAGAGATATAAGTTTGATCTCTAGTCACAGTGGTCCTCCGTATTGGTTACTTTCTTGCATAGAGATTTAGATTTTTTAATTAGATTTTTCTGTATTGTTTGTAAAGTTCTAAAAAAAAACTTGCAAATGCAAATCCATGTAGAGTACATAAAGTTCACTAATCTGGTGGAGAAGCTCATCCCAATGGAGGCATCTGCATTTGCTGTCATAAGGGTCCACTGAAAACTCAAATCCTAATTTTTCATGATCGCTTCAAGGATAGTATTCTTTGTTTCTTCATTAAGACTTTTGAGGGCAGCAACTTTCAGGTATCTTCTTATTTTATCTTCCAATATTGAGAAACAGTGTAAGTACATTAATTAATATGCCACAGATCTTCCCTATCTGTTAAATTGGTTCACTCCTCCGTATCACATTTACCATCTTCATCCTCACAAAGTTCAAAACAAAAGAATATTAATAATTCCTTGTCTTTCACATTTGATTTTATGATTTTATCCCTTACTTTGTGGCAAACATATCCTCCAACATAATGTAAGGCATCCTCTTCTTCCAAGGTCATGGGACATGTTGCTTCTGACTTATTAATTTGGCTGGTTTCAGTAAATTTTAGTTCTAATTCCAACAAACTATTAAAAACATAGTGTGATACATATTGATAGAATGTGGGTAGCGCAGGCTGACACAAAGATGTCAGGAGGAACTTATCCAACTCTTCCTTGAATGGCTTAGAAAATCTTAATGTGTGATAATGCTCCCATATTTCTCACTTCACGACCTTGCTGTCCTGGAGGGAACATTGAGACAAGTCTTTAAAGTACCTACCAGCCACTGTACAAACAGTATGAATAATTTTTGTGTGCTTTATCTTGGCACCAGGCCATCAGTTCTTCTGCCATTTATAGTGCTTCTGCTGCCCTTGGGGAGAAAAATTTGAATCCTTCATCATTCAGGTCTATGCAAAGTGACCTGGACAGTACATCTGCAGGACTATCAGCTTCTAAAGCTAACTTAAAAACAAACAAGTTTATTTGTATTTATTTATATTTGCTGCTAATCTTTAGACCTCTTACCCATATCATTTCAAAAACACAGATTCTTACTAAAAAAATATATATATTTTTTAGGCTAAAAAGAACACTATTACTCACTCTAACAAAAACCATCTGGAATTTACTATTAGCTGCTGTTTATTCATGTATTGCCCGCGCAGCCATGCTCTACCCAGACCAAATTGCGCGGGGAGATATTATAACGCGGACGGCATCAGTGTTGTATTCGCAAAAATATTCGTTTCCAATCCCCCTTCCGGGTATTAAATTTATGTTCAAAATGAGTATATCCTTTACCAATTGCTACAATGCCTGTTAATCTCGCCCAGGGGTTAGCACAGCATCACCAGCCACATCATCGCCTGCAACAGCATTCACGCAGGTGATGATGTCAGCCAGGTTTGGTAAAGGGTCACTTCCTTTTACCTTTACTGCAGAGGTTATTCACAACTTGTATATACTGTACTTCCTTCAGTCCTTCAATCTCTATAGCTGGTATAATTTTTACCTGTGAACCCAGAATCTAAATCTTACTTTCTTGGGAATCTTGTTGTTCCTGTCCATTGTTCTTGTTATGAACCTTCCTCTGTCCACCAGTGCTGAGGTCCCAGGGTGAACTCCTGATGGTGATTGAGGTTTTTCCCTTTTTTTTTTCTTTCTCCATAATTAAGTCAAAACATTAAATCACGAGTGAGGGTTTTTTTGGCTGGAAATTTCCAGTCTTGTTTTTAATGTTCCAATAATCAACACACAGGAGAGAAAATTTTGATGCAAGTGATTTCTTGGGACTGAATGGGTGCATGGGTTCAGCCTTCATTAGTGCCCAATGTTACAGGTGTCAGATTTATTAATCAAAAAAAATGCAAGAATCGATCATTAATCAATATAACATTTATAGAAATTTATGTTAGATAATACAATATTATTTATTTGATGTCATCAATTTTTAGCTTGTATTTCTATGTCTGTCCCTCCTGTGTTCATGGTAAAGGGTAAACAACAAACACCCCATTTTAAAAATGGAGACTACGTATGCAAAAGTTTTATTTAGCTATAACCAAAAAAAGTAAAGGAGATACTATGAGGACAACTATTTCATCAACATAGAATTGGATAATTACAGTGGTGGATCCATAGTGTACGGTGTAGCAAGAGTAGCAGAGATGGAAGGGTGACTAACAGATTTTAGGAAACCTGTCATAAGCTAGCTATTCAGGGACTATGAACTATTTCTGTAACTCTTTCGTAACTAGTTCTCTCTCTACTATCAGGGATTACTGAGATTTCCTTTGGTTGGAAATATTATATACAGTAATATCTAACCAGTTATCAGTTATGCAGGGATTCTTCAGCTGCACAAGTAAAGTTGACTGGTCAGTTGTGGTGGTAGGAATTACTGCAGCTGTAAAATTTGTTGCCTGCTTTTGTGCTTTCTGAGGTTTACTGGTTTACTGTTAGTTTATTTGAGGGAGGGAGGGGGAAGAATGGTTGAGGAGGCACTCCACCCATTGCACCCCCCCCCCCCCCCCCCCCCCAACTGATGAAGGAGTACCTTTTGGGTACACTTGCAGAGTATTTCAGGATTTTCAGATGAAGGTTGCAATTTGTTGCTTTGTTTTTTTAATATAAAAAGTCCAGAAAGCAGATTGGTAGGAATGGTAGTGTAGCCAAGGATGATGGCAATGTAAGGGTATATAATCTTTTACTGATATATAGTGTGACAGAAGGGTTTGTTATTCTAACAATGTATATAGAATATATTAGTTTAAAATAAAGGACAGCAAATATTAAATTGATCTGTAAAACAATAAGAAAACTAAGTAGGTGTCCATGTTCAACATTATTTAAACAACACTAAACCAATTGTAGTGCACTAGTTACTTACTGATCTTATGAGTATATTTTTACAATGATTGGAGCATCTGATTTAAATTGTCAAAGTTATATTAAAATTCCATTTAGTGTATTGTGTATATGTTGTCTGGAAAATTGAAGGTGTAATTAAAAGAAAAAAAAAAAGGTAGTGTTAGACTGATCATTTATATTTTGAAATTATTTATTTTCTAATTAACTTTGTAATCACATTATAACATGAGGGGTGGACACTAAGACCTCTGGAAAATAATTACTATTTTATTAAAAAGCAATTTATTTATTTATTTATTATTATTTATTTATTTATTATTATTATTATTTTTTTATTATACAAAAAATTATTTAGAACACTTAAGATGAGGTTAAAGTGGTAAGATTTAAAACTTTTGGGTTTCTATACAGTAAAATGACTTACTTGTAACCACAGGATTTCTATACAGTAAATGCAATTAGTTGTAACAACAAACTTTGGTGCTTCTAAACAGTAAACAATTAGTTAACAAGACCAGAAATTGCCAGCCAAAACCCCATTCACTTTTGATTCAATGGGGGGGGGGGGGGGCAACCATGACCAGGAATTGAACCGGAGACCTTAGCACTGGTTGTCTCAAGATGTTTCCTAAGAAGAAGACCAAGATGATTCCCATAAAAATAACATTTAGACTCCACATAATTAATCATGAGTAAAAATCCATTCTTAAGCAAAACTTATGGATATAAAATTAAAGGAAACAGGACTGCATCCAGGTTGACTAAATTGAAATTATTATTACTAATAAAAATCAGGTTCATCTGTTATTGTACTGCCTAAAAGCCCCTTCCCTCTCCCATAAATTGTCTGCCACTGTGTAGCAATGCTTGATATTATCACACCAATGTTAACTATCAATGTCTCTATCGCAAAGAAAGAATCACAATTTTTATGATCTCTAATTATTTTCTAGAACTTAAACAGAAGTTATGGAGTGTAATATCTCCTATCATTGACCAAATATAACTATTATTTAGTCATTGTTAATAAAACTCTACATACTACTACACACACCTAGTTACTTCAAATTCCAAACTAAGATATTAGATATAATAAGCTAGTTCCTTGAGATATTCACTGAGACTCCCCTCAGGCATCCAGAGTGAGCTTGTAATACTGCAGGGGAAAAAAAATTAACAAATAACCCCCCCCACCTCCCCCCAAATAATTATCATAAAATATACAACCATATTGGATTAACCAGTGTAAAAATAGAGCTAATAAAACTACTTGTGTACACCACAAGTTAGATACTATTTTGCAATTTAAATAGAACACACCAACATTTACTGATTTAAGCATTGAATTTGTTTTTTTGTTTGACATAAAATAAAAGTTTTTGTCCAGTATCTACAATTGCTGAATTAGTATCATTTATGCACACATTAAAAAAATTGTCTATACCTTTCTTAACTATATTTGGGTCATTTCCCCTCTTTCATTCCCCCTCCACACCCTTCTCCTTCCCCCCCCCCCCCCTTTTTTTTTCTCTTCTTTTTTTTCCTTTTCTGTAGTGGGTCCAGGAACTCAAATAACATTAAGGCTACTCTAAAACTGTGTAAGGTAGGACTCTTACCAATTTATATCCATTAATTGTATTATGTTTGTTAGGTTATCAGTGACCCCAAACATTCACATTTTCCAATAATTTTATGGAATATTCCAGTTTTCAAAGGCATATGCACTTGAAAGGATTCTGTACAGATATTCTGGCTTTGTCCACCCTTTGGCCAAATTTTGTTAATTTCTTAATAGCTATGGAAACCAGCCCCTAGACTGCAAATTGCTTCCTCATAAAATTATTGTAACTTGTCGCAATTACATGCATGTTTTTGTAACTTAAATTCTCATCACCACATGAGCTTTAATAAATTTGATAACTGTGTAGAACAACTTGATTATCAAGTTTGCCCAGAAAGGTCTAGTTAGTGAGACAAATTTCTCCATGAGTTTCTGTAACTGAGCTTGAACCAATTTGTAGACTCGTTTTTTCTGCTACCGGATGTTTCTGTTCCTAGCACTTCAAGTTAAGCCTTAGATACTGTTGATCTATAAAGTATTGACAGCTTGGCCCTGGTAAGGATTCCCAGTCTAAATTTTGGAGATGATCAAGTTTGGTGAGTTATTACTTTCAAAAGCAGACTACACATGTCAAAGGAATTTCTTATACATTAGAAAATAACTGTTTTCATTGTTTTATTGTTAAAATAGTTTACGATCAGTCATCAGACTCATCAACATGCCAATTGAAATGTTTGATTATAAAGATTAGTGTCAATGATTGTATTGTGTTTGTGTGAATATTTAGTTATGTGTAAGTGTTGTGCACTGTTATCATATCATTAAACTCAATCAATTCTTATCATTATTGGGCTGAAGACTGGTAGCATCATTAATGGAGCCAGGTCTGAAGCCTGGTAGTTCAGCATACAGCTTGAAAAAGAAGTTTATCTCAAACAAGAAAGCCTGTCACCTGAAAACCTATAAACTGAAAACTTAACAATTGAAAACCTGTCAACTAAATACCTATCAACTAAAAATCTATTAAATAAAAAATCTGTCAACTGAAAACTAGTCAACTCAGGATCTGTTCAACTCAAAACTAAAAAAAAAAGAAAAAGAAAAAAAAGAGTCAACTGAATCTACTACTCCCGGCTGTATACATCTTGCAACCAATTATGCCTAGTTGCATGCAGTTCAACTTCTACAGTGCGATGCTCCACTCCTTATAAAACATGCTACCTTCACATGCTAAAGGGTCTTAAGCTGCATATAATTGCAGTAATCAAAACTACTCACATGTGTTTTATTTGTTTGATGCATTAAATTCCGGGCAACAATGGGAACATCTGTTAGTTAGTATTAAATATTTAAAATGCCTGTGGAGATGGACATAGCCTACATTTAAATTTTCTCTTTTCATGATTCTCAATAAAATTGCATTTTCCCCTATAGCTATAGTTCCCCAGTAAACTCTATTCTGTTCTGGTTGGCTTTGCCTATTTTCCTCACTTGCTGTTAGTTCAGGATGAGAATTTGATAAGCAAATGGTACAGTACTCATTTTAACTATGAGCATAGAAATGAATACAAAAGTTATCATTCAGTTGTTAGTCTGCATTATCACGTCATGATTTTTGAACTACATCACAAACTTTGTTTTCACAATCAATCAAACCATTACATGTCTAATTTGCTTACATTCTCCTTATTCAACTTGATGAAGCCAGCAGATAGGTCACAATTCTTGTTGAAGTTATCTGTAGTCATGAAAACACAAAGAAGAGAATGAATGTATGTCTGTTAGCTGCTCTGTATTTGACTTGTTAAAAATATTCGCACAATTATTCGTGTAATTATTCTTAGGATGGTAGGTATGGTTACTTTTCCTCCACAATTGTTACCATACTTTCATTTTTTTAAATTGAGTAATTCCACTAAATGACATAACAAAAGACACATAAAAATTATTTATGAATCAGTACATTTGATGAAAATATTTTTTTCGAATAAATGTATGATACTAAGTGTTTATGGTGTGAGAGACACAAGGGCTATGGACGTTTACAAAATCAACATTTACTGTCATTCCCAAAAGCACCATCCCTCACCCTTAGTGAGAATGATCAACTATAAATGTTCAACTGTGTTTAATAAACTTGCCAGTTACGATTTTCACACGAGTAAGACAAGCAATGAAGTCATCAACTTTCATATATTTGCCCTGGAAAGAAAATCGATCAAACAGGATTCCAATACAATCAGCACTAAGAGAATATCCTACAAAAAATAAACAAAAATAAATTACAGTAAATGTTAAAAGAATTCCCCCCCCCCCCCCAAATATTTCCCCGAATATTGTATACTTTACCAAGTGATTGCAGTGCTTTTCCCAAGCCATTTTTATCAAGTTGACCAGAGCGACTCCTATCAGAGCGGACAAATTTTTTCTGAAACGGAAAAAAAGGGAAAGAAAAACTTCCAGAATAAGTTTGTTGATTCTCATAGCTAACTATCTTTACCTTCCATGTTGTGATAGTTCCAAGAAGAGATTCAAATTCATGGATACCAAGTCGTCCACTCCTATCTTTCTATTACAGTGAAACATGTATGCATGTAAATATAAAATATATTCAATAGCTATATATATATAGTCAGAGTATAGAATGCAGCAGGAAGGGGTTGATCAGAGTGCATTAGACCTCCCATGAGGGAAGATGCAGCCCTATTTTATTCTCTTACTTCAAAAATAACCAATTTTAGCTGGAATAAAAGTGTGAAGAACTCCTAAGCATTTCAGACATGTAATAGAGTTATTGGATTGAGAGCATCTCTTTAGCAAAACTCCATGCAGGCTAGAACAACTTTACATCATTTAAATGGAGTGTTATCTCTTGCATTTCCCTTGAAAGAATTTCTTTACTACCTGCTTGGCTGGTAGGACATTGCAAGTCAAGCCAAGCAGATTAATCACAGAGTTTATGACACTGACAAAGCTGCAATAATGTAACAAGTTCTAGGTCTATTTCTATAGGCACATTAGAAAAACAGTCTTCAATAAACATTATTTAACAAAAGTTTTTTTTCTGTCAGCAAAGAACAACAAAGGAGTGAAACACTTGCTCACTTCATGACAAGGCAACTCTGGTCACACTTTGTCATTGTTCATGGTAATTTTTGTGGAAGGTACAACTTTGACTCAATACCCATTCTGGTGACAGTTTCTACTTTGCCATATAGATTGACATTGTAGCATGTGGCTACTTCTCTTTACTCAACTAGCCGGTGGACTCGTCTCCTCATCACCTGAGTGTCAAACTCCGATTTACTAAACTTAAAATTGTATGTATGCACTTACCTATTGATAATGTGTGGTTAGGAAACATTAAACTTATTGGGAAGGGCGAATGGACTAATAAAGGCATTTGCCATCCAACCAGTTTGAACCCTTCATCATTTAATCATTGTAAAACAATACATATTAATGATGTACCTCTTAACTTGAGATCATGTGAGTTAAACTATTGTCTCCTGGGAACTTTCACAGATTAGTTACCAGGTTACTCTTCGAGAGTCCACTCAGTCACTTTCCATGATATCCAGTGCCAAAGAGAGTATTCAGCAAAAATCAGACAGGTTTTGAAGCTAAATATGAAACTAACCTAGTTTTAGTTTAGTTTACTGATGGTGGATGATTGGCTCCCACAGGACACAGTTACAGAGTTACCTTTGTGTGGCTTCACCTGATAGTGACAGGGTAAGGATTAGGGTTAGAAAATGGCTAGAGCTAGTCTTAAACATACACTATTTGAATTCAGAACTTTATCCTCCATTGAAGAATTGGGCATCAATGAAAAACACACCAGAACCCCCTACAGATCTATATATGTATATCAAGTAGAATATTTGGACTGTTTAAAGCTTTAAAAAATGGATACATCCTTATGTCCATAGTCTTAAGTTGAAATTAACACACCTCAGTGATCCTTATGTGAGTATGCAAGTCAATCCAGTGCTGTTGCACAGAGCTCACTTCATATTCTACAAGGAAGCTGGAATTCCTTTTTGCAAAATTGCAGAGGTTAATGGCTATGTGTAATATTTCAATTTTTCCTTGATGAACATTCCGTTTGCCTATTTTACAGTTGAACAGACCAAGAACAGGCATAGGAAATGCATGACTTAATCATTCTACATACCAAATGGAATATTCTGGATGTGCATAAGACAATTACATGGAATGTTTAAAAAACAACAACAAACTAAAGTCTGTTCCCACCGAATTGAGCCCCAGAAGTCAGCGGTTAATTACAGAAGTGACGTAGTGTCTGCTTCAGCCTATTAACTTCGCCAAAGAGGTTTAACGTCACAAAAAACAACAACACCCACAACAACCCATTGCACTTGAACCGAGTGGACGTTGGAGTGTTTCAATGGTTTCCCAGACTTGGATTTCTAAGGCCTTTGATGTCTCAACTGATGGGTAAGCTGTGCTGTTGTAGTCTTTTATCCTGCAGAACTCTGTTAGCCAATACCAGTGCTTACATTTTTTGTTGTTGTTGCTGTTGGATGCTGTGGCTGGTTGTTGTTGTTTGCTGTGGCTGGTTGTTGTTGTTTGCTGTGGCTGGTTGTTGTTAGTTGCTGTGGCTGGTTTTTGTTGCTTTATTTTTGTGATAAGACAAAACAAAATATTTAATGGTGTTAAAATGTGCACTAAATAGTATATGCAATACAGTAATGAGTGGGCAAGGAATTGTTGTTTCTATATATTAATATGCTTGTATATCTACAGAGCCTTCTACTCTGTCGGGCCTTCCTGAGCTTGTGTCGGACAGCTAGTTCCCATTCAGACTTGCCTGATCCTCATGAGCTACACAAGTGAGAACCAGACTAACATTGGGGAACCATATATGTTTAGGGCTAGGAATAATTATTTATATATATATGATAGTATGCTTATATATTTACAGAACCTTCTCTTTCTCTGTCGAACTGCCATAGTTAACTTTGATTCTGACCTTGTGTCTCAGAAGCAATCCTCTTTTTCCAATTCAAACTGCCAGTCTAGCAACCCTTCCAAGTCTAACTGCCAGACCAGTACCCATTCTGAATCAGAATGTCATGCCAGTACTCATTACAAATGTGAGAAACAGCACTCCACATAAAACCAATAATGCCTCACTAATTAAAAGAGAGCTCCCTTCATCAAATCCTGGTTACAACTATGGGATACGTACTCGTAAATTATTCCTTTAGTATAGGGAGAATTGAACCATTCAATACAGTGATGATGAACACTATCTTGTGATATATCTTCCTTCAAATGTAGAGATTTTTTGCCCACACAAAAAAGGAATAATACTGAGAATTATCTTCCTTCAATTTTGGGAGAGTTGAATCCCTCGACAAAGCAAACATAGACACATCCTTGAGATACAGAGATTATTATACCTCATAAAGTGAAATGAGCCACATGAAGAACTTATACCTTCAGCATAGGGACACTTATGTAGCTGACAAGACTGGACTAAGTATTTTCCAAAACATGGATTAACATCGATGGAAATAATATGACAAACAACTTCAAAACTCATATTCTTGTTGTTGCTGTATTCTACTGGCTGCCACTTCTTACCTAATAATTTCGATCACTTACTTGCCACTCTTTTTATCCACCTCTCAGTCTTTTACCTTTCCATGCAAGATCTTACTCTTGAAGGTGATTTCGATGTTAACTTCTTATTGCCGCCTTCACTTCTTGACAAAATGAACTCATTTGCTGATCTTTATCTTTTCTTCCTCAATAAATTGTCCCATCCCCAACTCACTTTCCACACACTGGTGTACCTTCTATTATAGACATTATGTTTGTACCATCCACTCTTTTCAGCAGGTGTGCTCAAGCGAAGCCTCTGCTACTCATTGAAATAGTTACCAACCTGATTTATTTTCCTCCAGATATATTCCATCAAGCATTAATTCCTGTCCCATCCTCTCATCACTTTCATCCCTCTAAAATCAAAATTCCCTCCTCTTGCACCTCTGCTGTGTAATTTTCCTTCATCCCCCCTTCCACAGAACTGCGGAACTCTCTTCCACTCCATATTAGAATACCTTTATCCCTTTCCACCTCAAAAAAAAACAACACTTATTCAACTAATCTTACCTTCACCTTAAAAAACATTTATTCAATTTATCTTACCTTAATTCTACTATCTCATCCCTGGTAACAATCCAGTTCAAGCTTTCACCTCGGCATTATTTATCATTAATTCATGTATCTTACATTTAAGGGGTATGTGGCGGGTGGCTCCGCTCAGGGAAATGGTCATCCTTGCCCAAAAAAATGAATGATTCTGTGGACCACTGGCAATCCTCAGTGGTAGTGTTGATTCTCCAGCACGACCAACCCTCCAATGTATTGAGTGAGTACAAAGAAAGAAGAATATATTCTGTATTCCACTTGAAGAACTGGAAGAGCTCTGCAGTGGACGTTACTGCCTCCAAGGGCTATTTTTGTGCTTACATTCCATATGGTAAATTAATGCTTGGTGGAACGCTGTGTACTTGCTTATGGGACATACTGCTACATTTTCCTAGAGATGGTCAGCTTCTTCAGAAATAGTGCTAAGAGAATGTCTGGAGTGTCATGAGTCTGTTTGTACTTAAAATCTGGAAATCCATTGAGCATTTGCGAAGTTATTAACCTTTACCCAGGGTTCAACTCAGTGCAAATAGACTAATTATAGTCTTTAAAATTGGTAGACACAGCTTGGATATGTCAATTCCTTGTTTATTTGGGTTACTACCACCTTGAGCTTGCTTGTTAAGTTCCAGACTATCATGCAACATTTAATTTTGCATATAAATAATGTGTGTGTGTGTGTGTGTGTGTGTGTGTGTGTGTGTGTGTGTGTGTGTGTGTGTGTGTATCATATATATATATATATATATATATATATATATATATATATATATGGATAGATAGTTGGAGAGAAAGTAATGGTGAATGCAAAAACGAAAAACATATTGCTATAGTTGTTCTTAAGGACATGTATCTAGCTACATCCATCATATATTTTAATGTATATATTATGTGTATCTATTGTTACTCACATCCAGCATTGCAATCATCGCTCTGCATGCATCAATGGAGAAAACATCTCTCCTCATATCTAAACACAACAGCAATAACAGAACAATAATTAGTGTATACTGCCACAATGACGAATTTCTTTTAAGAAATACCTTCAATGGGCGATGTACCCAACCCTGTGCTAGAAAACAGTAAAAATATATGACCTCCAATGAAAATTGGAAAATAGAAACTCTTGTGTACGTAGAGCACATTCCAAATGAAGTTTCAAAAATTAAGATGAGTTATATGACAAAAATTGATTTGAGTGATAACAAAAACACATATCTGCATTTTATCCGTGGCACAAATCTGTCTCCTTCTTTAGATACTCTTAAAAACTGCCCCGAGTTGAGGTTGAATTACATGCCCACCAACACCCTCACCACCACCCTCACCACCACCCTCACCACCACCCTCACCACACATCCATCCTCACCACTACCAACCCTCACTCCCTCACTGCATACCCAATGTTACTCCTCCCCACCCTCACCACATATCCACCCTCATTTCTCCCTCACCCTCACCACATATCCACCCTCACCACATACCCACCCTCTCTCTTTCCCCACCCTCACTCCTCCCCCATTCTCACCACATATCCATCCTCACTCCTCCCCATCCTCATCACATATCCACCCTCACTCCTCCCCCACAGTCACCACATACCCTCACTCCTCCCCCACCAATGCACATAACCACCCTCACCACACACCCACCCTCACTTCTCCCATACCCTCATATCACCCAGACCAACCCCCACTTCTCCTCTACCCTCACCACATACCCACTTCTCTCCAACCCTCACTACATACCTTTAGATAGAACTGATGTGAACAATTGTTGGACTTCAAAAGCATCAATTTCTTGATCCTTTCCAGCAAGCTGATGAAACATTCTTTTGATATTCTCGGATATCCTTGAATCCAAAACAGGTTGACCTTCAGTCTTGGTCTCGTTTCTGGTAAAATCAACAATTCTTGGATTATAATAATCATTATAATGATATGCCACATTTCATAGTCATAGTAAGTGGAGTTAATCTTGCTTATTTGCATGAAGATAAAATATTACAAGATAAATGCCAAATAATCTTTATGCATACACACAGATACTGGATCATACCCTGTGTGTAGAGAGGAAGTCACTACCTGATGTTATCTATATATACTATAAAGTATGAATAGTTTGTCTGTTCGTCTGTCTGTCTGTGTACCCTTGATTCCTGTCTGTCTGTGTACCCTTGATTCGCTTGAACAGTTGAAGTTGTGTACCCTTGATTCGCTTGAACAGTTGAAGTTAGACCCACAAACCCAGGGGCATAGCCAGGATTTTGAAAAAGGGGGGACCAAATAATCATGGCTATATAATCAAACTTATTTTGAAGGCTTTAAAATGGATGAATAGATTTTAGTGAAATTTGCAGACATTATCATTGTGTGATGGGATAGTCATCAATACATGCAATAATAATACTTTTTTCCCTTCTTTTATATTTTTATTATTTATTTTAAAATTTCAACCATAAATGGATCTCAGTAAGGAGGGAAGGGAGGGAATTCAAATTTTCATTACAAAATATAAGAAAAAAAAAGAGTTAAAGCAACGAAATAGTGATTAAGCAAGGTATTCTCCTGCAGGAGGTTGATCTGTACACTCAAAATCCCCTCATCAGGGCAGCATTGAACAAGACAGCAGTGCTTGTAACTCAGAAGGCCATATCTGGGTACACTTTCAGTATATTCCCAAGTGCAGGTGGGTATTTGTCCTCTTTACACAACATGCTTATTAATTTTTGCAAATAAAAGATGTAGTAAATGCTTTTAAGTGAATCCTGTCTTATCCTAACTAATGCATCTCATCTTTTCTTTACAAGAAAGATAGTTTGGATTAGCTTGGTGGCTTGAGATTCTAGTCACGGCAGTGAGGTGTCTGGGACATTGAATACTTCACTGCAATCCCAATTTTATTTTAATTTATTGTTTTAATTTATTTTTATTGATTTTAATTTATTTACATATTTTTAAAAAATTCAAATCATGTTGATTTGACTATTGATTTGCAAAAATCCCACCAAAAATGCATTTAGAATCCAACACAGTTGCTCAAATCTGCAGACAATTTTGGGGCAAAACTCTCCTTTTTATTCAAATTGAGTTCAATTAAAATTACTTACTGAAGTTAAGCACTGTTAGGCCTACTCAGTACTTGGATGGGTGACCACCTGGGAATAGCAGATCTTGTAGGTGGTTCCCCATTTTTTTCTTATTCCCACCCCCACCCTCTCCTCTTACTTTACAGAAAAAGGAGAGATTTGAAGTGCAAAATTAGAAATTTCTCAACTCCTCACAAATTTAAGCACCTCTTAAATTTTATTTGTTTATCATTATTACTATTATTTTTACTATTTTTACTATTTTTACTATTTTTAATATTTTTATTTTAGCCTGGATCTCTGGACTGGAGAGTTCCATTTCTCAAACTCATTAATGATTTCTATCTTTGCCAAGAGCAATTAGCATTACAGAATGTGGTTTGTTGGGGGCACTCAAACCTCCTATTTGCAGCTGGGGAGGTGAAAAGGGGGGGGGGGGGGGGGGGGGGGCTCTGCTGAGTGCAATGCCTGGTGATGAGTCCCTCCCAGTGCCAACCCACCTTTTCTTCAAGGGTTGATCTTTATCAAACTTTCAGGGTTGGTAGTGGGGCTGTGTAAAAGCTGAAATTAGGTACCAATGTACAACTATGTTTGCTTTGGAGAAGCTATTACTGTGGGTGACTGGGTGAGTACTCTTCTGAATTTAAATTTCCATTGTCACCATTCTCCAACTATAATTGGTTTACTTTTTTAAAGTCATAATTAGTGGTTTACAGCTGTTGGCATTGGATATGCTGCTACTGTAAGTGACTTAGCAAAAATAAACAAAATAATTTGTTAAAAACATCAGTCAAAATTTTCCTTGCTATTATTCTCTAATTGTTCCCTTTTGTTCGGAAATTTGAAAGATCTTTTGAGGGGTTTGCAAAAAGTATTGGTTATTCCAGTAAATTCATCATCTTTTAAGCCAGGCAAGTGAGGAATAATTTAGTCAGATGAAACATTGCCATTAAATTCTTATAGCAAACTATGGACAGGCTGCTACTAGGGTTGAAAACTATTTCAGCAATGTTGTAGAAATTAGAGAAATTTTGTTAGCAGTGATTTTTCCATCAGTTGTAATATTTATTAAATATAATCTTGGCCTCAGACTAAGTGTAAATATATGGATAAGCTTCACAAAAACAAAAACAAAACCAAAACCAAAACAAAATTTAAACCCTGAAAAAATGGGGGGGGGGGGGGCAAATGACCCTTTTGCCCCCCTCTGGCTATGTCACTGAAACACACATATATTTAGAATCAGTGTCACCAGAGGTCATCATAAGCATATCTATATGGCCACACCCCTTTCTGTATTCCAAAAGAAAAAGAAAAAAGAAGCTAAAAGTGGTACTTCTGCCAGAAAAAAGAATGGAGCTACAAGCCTAAAACTTTGGCATGCAGACAGAACCTGACTCTGCAAATAACATGGGGTGGGTCCCATCTGGCCATACCTTCTCCTCCTTGTGTGCAAGGCTAAAAATGTCAAAAATGGTACTTCTAAAAAAAAACCCCTCTGACCTAAGCTTACAACATATGTTTCATAGCAGCCGATTTTGTGACTACAGCCCACCAAAAAACTGTCTGTAGGTCGGGTTTTTTTTGCTAGTATCTATAAATGTGAAAAGGCGTGCTAATGTGTGGGCTCCAGCCAAAACAGGGTGAGAAACTTTGCAGACATGATCCTTGGGTGCTCACTATGGTTAAAAAAATAATAAAATAAAAAAAAAAATAAATAAAATAAAAAAAAAGCATTAAAAACAGTGGCTCAGCGGTTAAAACACAGGTCTCTCAAGCTAAAAGTCAGTGGTTCAAACCTGGATTGGTTGATTTTTTTCCCTTTTCTCTTCCCCCCCCATTTTTCTTTCCTTCCTTCTTTACTTCTACACCCCCCTCTTTTTCCATACTTACTCTCTCCTTTTCCCTCTTTATTTTTTCTCTCCAAATTCTGATACAGCTCAAATGTTAAAAAAAAATTATTTAAAAATAGATAAGTTAAATAGAGAACACTCAGACATGAACACTCCATTTCTTTGATATTTATTGGATAAGGGACATCAATAGATTATTATCTGTAGATCATGACTCAAGTCGATTTGTTACCCATTGACTTGATTTGTTATCTATTGAGTTGATTTGTTACATGTAAATTACTGGACAGAGTAGGAGGAAGCATACTTGCACACACATGCAATTATAATTAGGTGATTAATCATTAAATTATTTATTAAATTATATTATATTGTCATCTCCACTAGTGGGAAGCCAACCTATTTAAAGGGAACTGAATCAGTGGTGCCAAAAGTAGGGATTTCCCCCAAATTAGTGCTTTTTAGAAAAAAATAGGGAGGAATTAAGTCTAATTGGGAAATTCTTAAAACCCTCAAAATGTAGAGAATTTTCAGGAGTCAATGATTCCAGATAAATTTGGAAAAGAGGTAGCTACACATGCAGCAGAGAAGACTGGAGGAACATGCCTTCAAGTTCCTGAGGAAAGCTGCAGAGAAGTATCGAGCTTCATACCAAAACAGATCCATTCCAATTGCCACTGTTCTTACAAACTACTCCTGAGAAATAATATCTGTATCCATATTCTTTCTATTAAATATTTCATTACAGGGAGAACTGGAAGTGCTACAAGGTCAAGAGCAGGCCTGGGACACCAGCAGCACAGATAATTTCCGGCTGTATATCTATGTATATATTAGAAGACCTACCTATGTAACTACGTTCGTCCGTTTCTCAAAATCCCTCTGTTAGATTTTGACCAAACTTTTAGGGATGGAGGAGACCCACCCTGAGATGGTTTTAAGCCAGGTGGCATGTCTGGGAAAAATCAGAATGTCTGTCTGTCTGTCTGTCTGTCTGTCTGTCTGTCTGTCTGTCTGTCTGTCTGTCTGTCTGTCTGTCTGTCTGTACCATCATTTTGGCCAAACCGGTAGGTGGATTTCTCTGAAACTCGGCATGATGATAGGTTTTGACCCAACTTAAACATGGGCTAAAAATTTCACAAAATGGTTACCATGGTAATGAGAAAAAGCCAGAAAAACTCTAGGACTAACAGACCACCACCACTGAGAAACAGGAGCCACCACCACTACCAAACACCCACCACCACGACCATTGGTTGAGTTGGTTGTGATATATTGATTGTGCCTACTTAAATAGCATCAAAGGAAAATAATAAACTGGAATAATAATTTGCTCCACTTCTCTCTTAATAATACATCTTCTCCACCATCACCTTTCTTACTGGCAAGACATGTTCAACTACTGGATTTTAGCCTATATTGGCCAGGCAACGCCGGGTATATGCTGCTAGTCCATTCATATATTGATCCAATGGGGAATTTCTATTCCAACTGTTCAGTATGGGTGTGCCAAAAATGTTTTGTCTTTCCACATTATATACAAATATAGAGAGGTTCTTCTCTCAAAGAACTGTTCTGTCTTCCTTCTTTGAATGCAGAGAAGGGTTGTATGAAACCACAGTATCCATTGAGTACCAAATATTCCATTGGATATGGTTACTATTAAAGCTGTGATATGAAGGCAAAGCTGTAATATATTCTGCACAACTGTGATTCAAAGGAATGGTTCTATTGTTGGTAATATGTGCTTTGAATGCTAAATATAATCTCTGTGTTAATTTATTCTGTAGAGATTTTGGTAGTGATTTTTTTCCTCGGTTGATGAAAAAAGTAGTGATAAAAGTATTTTTTTAAAAAGCAATTTTGTGGTAATTTTTGGCTGTATCCATCTGGCAACACTGAGGATGATCTTCAGGAGAATGTGGAGTAGTCTTGAGCAGTGATGCCACAAGTAGTGACATTGGAAAAAAAATTGGGAGAGAAAAGGTCTGATTGGGAAATTGCCAAAACTCTCAAAATGTAGTGAATTTTCAGCATGAGTCAGGGATTCCATACAATGTTGGACCATAGCCAGCTGCCCATGCAGAAGAAGAGGAGACTGGAAGAGAATGCCTTCAAGTTTCAGAGGAAGGTAAGACTACAGAAAGAATCAAGCTCCTTACCAAAACAGCTCAATTCTGATTGACACTGTTTTTGCAAGCTACACCTGGAGAAAACAGAAAATATTTGTGTCCACAATCTTTTCCATAAGATGTTTCATCCCAGGGAGAACTGGAGTCTAACTGCCCCATGATCAAGGAGCTGGCCTGGGACATCAGCAGCAAAGAGAATTTCTGGCTTGATGTGAATTACAAGGATCCAGTGGGGAACTTTCCATTCCCAATTGTTCAGCCTGAGTGTGCTGAAAATGTTCTGTCTTCTTATTTTGAATGCAGATAGTAAGTGGCACATAGGCAAAATGTGATCTGAAAAAAAGCTATAATATGTTCCAATATAAATTTATTATGTGGTTTGAAAGTGAAATATAAATGTGTTTTGTAGTGATTTTTTTTTCAGTAGCTGATAAGGTAGAGATAAAAAGTAGTGATTTTGACCTGAATTCATCTCGTAACACTAGTCTTGAGTCATGAGATTTTTAATGAAACATGTGAATGTAGAAGCTTGAATTACATTTGATTGGATACCCTCTACTCAGTGTTTATTCCTACTCAAACCTCTTCCTGTGTATTTGTGAGGCTAAAAGTGCCATAAGTATTAATTGACAACTCTTGGACATAAGCTGGGTCACACTTGGCCATACCACTTTCCTACCAAACTACCATACCAATTATAACCCGCACTTCAGAGTAGCTACACAGTGGATGGCTTTTATTCCCTTGCCCACCCCTCCTCCCCCCTCAAAAAAACAAAACAAAAAAAGTTTGTTTTTTTTTGGGGGTCACTTGTCCACATCTCTTCCTGCGGGCATGTTAGGTAAAAAATGATGCTATCTATTTATGGTACTTACCATAGACAGTCAAATTCATGGACCTAGAGACCTAGAAGCATGCAAACACAACTTGAATCTGGTAGGAAAATGGGTTGGGTCACACTAGGCAACACTTTTTCCTGTGGGCATGCCATTATATCCAGGGCAATGCCGGGTATGGCTGCTAGAAAATATAATGAATTGAAACATCGCTATTATCAATATATTGATTAATCTGCAAGTTTCTTCTACAACTGCATTCACTTCACAAGATAGTTAAAACAAAACAAACTGTTCTCATATAATTAAGCATCCATGGAAAAGCACCACACATGGTAATGTTATGCATTGGAGTGTTACAGTGGGAAAGATAAAGTGGAAACAAATAAAGTTATATGTATCACAAATAGTAATACAATATTAATTGATAGATGACTTGCAACATTCTAAACACACACATACCCACAATACTGCAAAGTTTAATTTGAGATTCCAATTTATTCACTTTCATCAAAAATTATTTCCAGGGTTTAATATTTATGATGTATTAGTGCTGATGTCTAGCTGGAGTCAACCTTACAAGCAGTTTGATGTTAGATTGCTCTTCTTATAGGAGCTTATTTAAAAAAAAATCTTTATCATACACCATAGTTGCTCCTCCCTACAAAGAGGTATCAATAAATCTTTAACAGTATATAGAACTACTCACCCTTTTTCAGTGAAGATTCTAAGAAAAAATTCACCCTCCTCCCCAGGATTGAAGGTACAGGGTATTATGATGTATCTGCCGGAATCCAAATCAAACCATTTCTGCACCTCCCTGGCATTAGTGAACGAGCCAGAAGTTCCAGTACTGGTGTTGTAGTCCACATACTGTTTGGTTATCATGTCACTTCCATGAGGTGCCTACATAAAAAAACACACAATTATAAAAATATGCTACTAGCGGTAGGTAGAATAAATACTGCAGTTTGGATATAGAATTGAACTTGTTGGCTTTTTGAAAGAAACAAAACTTCAATACTTTAAAGTCTGATGTTTGTCTGTAATGCATGAAAATAAATTTGATAATCTAATATATCACTTGTATTATAATAAAAGCTATTTTATAGTGAACATGAAAATGACAGATTATGAGATAAACGTATCACTTCCTGTGGGTCTGAGAACACTAGCTGGAATGATTGCAGATGATCAAACTGTTGTAGAGTTAACTATGGAGAGTTATAAAGGTGGATATCACATCTACACATGGCTATGGTGGACTGGTTTGGATGTCAGAATGCATGACAAGAAAGTAGCTCATGATTCATTCGACATTAAAAACATTTATTTAATTGTTAGAGTATTTAAGGATATGCTTAATCCAAAGCTTAGTAATGCCAAGTTCAAGTATTTATTGAAATAATTCTACTATGGCTTTAATATAAATTTCTCAAAGAGAACAAAATATAATAAAAAATAAAATGATAACCTTCTAGCTTCTTGATATGGAAAGAGAGAGCAATCTTAAGAGGTTAAATAATGGAAGAGGAATTTTTCAGCTTGTTTTCGCACACTATTGGATTCGGCATTCCCAAATTAGTAAACAAATGCCATGCAGCTTTGTTGCAACAGTTAGATTACTAAGGGGAGAAAAGCTGCATACCCCAATGGCTCAGAGAAAAGGGGGAAAGAAAAATAAGGAAGGAAAAATAGGAGTGGTAAGAAGAAAAGAAGTAATGAAAAAGGGGGAGGGGGGGGGGGAAGAAGAAAGGTTTCGCTCAGTAGACCAGTGCCTCAATATAACTATTGGGCCATGGCTTTTGTACGGGTTTTTTTTTTGGTATGAAATTTGAATTATTTTTTATTATTTTTTATGCCTTTGGGCAACATATTCTGATATTCAAAATAGGCAGAGTGCCCTCTTGTAATGGGATCAGGGGCAGATCCAGGGGTACTTTGTTGAGTTCCTACTAACTACCCCTTTTTGGCTAGAGATTTGGTAAAAGGTCACTTTTTTTGCTTACTTGAAGCAATAGCTTCTGGGAAAAACTGGCTGTTGAGCTAATTGATTGATAAATTCACTAATTCCCCTCATCCAGACTCCCCCCTTCCATGGCATTTTGTTGCTTATTGGTTTTGTTCTTTTTTATTTTTTTTATTTTATGGAGATGTTTTGAATGATAAAAAGAAGAAGACAACCATAGCTTCTGCTGGTTGTGTAGTGGGAGAGCTAAAAGTAAATGAAATAGTTCAGGAGCTTAAGAAAGGAAACTCTCCAAGGGTCAATATTTAAGGGTAACTGAACTGGGGGAAAAAAAAATTTTTTTTATTGTCGTATTTTGTTGTCCTTGATGCATAACCTGGTATAAAAAAAAATTTGGAAATTTTTAGTCCAATATTCATGAAGAAAACTTAGCTTAAACATATTACTTCCTGTGGGGGGTGTAACTAGTAGTCATTGATGTCACATGGGGGACAGCTGCAGCCAGAAATGAATGGCGGTGATACGCTATTTCAACAAACTTCAACAATTCCAGGGGTCAGGAGGCCCAATTCCACCGGTAAGTCCAGGGTTGGTAGCAGCACATTGACAGCTAGCCAAATAGCAACTGAGAAAGAATAGTGGAGTTAGAAATCTGAAGGAATAAGTGAAGAGATCTGTCCTTTGGGTGAGTACAATAATTATTCATACCTCTAGATCCTCCTCAGTTCCATCTATCTCTGATTCAGGTACAGAAAATGAGGATCAAAGACTTTCTTATTTATCATGATAGAATATAGCTATTTGCAAAATACTTTTTAGCTTTGGCTACTTTTGGTGTGGAGCTAGATATTTAATAGCTAGCCATATAGCTACAGAAAATGAGTATCTTGTTATGGTAATACTTGCTAGAGAGCTTGCCATTTTTGGTGTGGAGCTAGATATGTCATAGCTATCTAGCTATATAGCAAACTGTGTAATTTTTCTTATTATACTAGGTTATAACATTAATAGTTAGTAGCCCAGGGTAGTTACTAGCTATAAATGTTATAACCTAGTGTAAAAAGAACAATTACACAGTTTGCTATATAGCTAGCTAGCAAGTATTACCATAACAAGATACTCATTTTCTGTAGCTATATGGCTAGCTATTAAATATCTAGCTCCACACCAAAAGTAGCCAAAGCTAAAAAGTATTTTGCAAATAGCTATATTTTATCATGACAAATCAGAAAGTTTTTGATCCTCATTTTCTGTACCTGAATCAGAGACAGATGGAACTGAAGAGCAGTATAAATAGGATATGAAGGTATAAATAATTATCGCATTCTCCCTTGGGACAGATCTCTTCACTTATTCCTTCAGATTTCCAACTCCACAACTCTTTCTCAGTTGCTATTTCGCTAGTTGTCAATGTGCTGCTACCAATCCTGGACTTACCGGTTGAATTGGACCTCCTGACCCCAGGAATTGTTGAGATTGTTGAAATACCTTATCACCACCATTCAGTTCTGGCTGCAGCAGTCCCCCATGTGAGTCAATGACTAGTAACACCCCCAACAGGAAGTAAAATATTAAGCTGAGTTTTCTTCATGAATATAGGACTAAAAATTTCCAACTTTTTTTTTTTATAAAATTTTTTTTTCCCAGTTCAGTTACCCTTTAAATCTAAAAAAAAAAAAAGAAAAAAGATGAACAAAATAAAACTCAAAAAATTTGGGGGTCAGTGAAGCATTCAATGCAAGACACTTCACTGCTGTGGGTGGAATCTCAAAGCACCAATCCAGATCATCTTTCTTGTAAAAAAAACAGGTGAGATGCTGTAACTAGGATAAGACAGGTTTCATTTACAGACATTCACTACACCTTTTACTAGCAAACATAAATGAGCATGTTTTGTTGCTTGTAGGTTTGTACACTTGTGATGTTGCTTGTAGGTGTGTACACTTGTGAAGAGGATTATTTCCCTAACATAAAGTGTTGCTTCCGATAGCCTGTACACTTCCTGCTACTATTGATGAATATCATAAACATACCATCAGATATGATTCACCAGTACATTTGCTTGTAATTCAATATCCAAAAATAATATTAGTAATACCCTAGGATCAGGAACAATTGTAATTTGTTGGGTAATTTACCAATCTATATCATAATTTGTGCTAGTAAAAATAATAATAATATAGGTTAGTAAGTAAGGTGAGTTGATTATGCATAGAAACTGGAACAGCTCTAGAAGTTTATGAGTTTTTTTTTTTTCGTGCTTACCCCCTCTCCCCACCTTTATAACTGGGAATTTGTAAGGGGTGTGGTTTATAAAAATGGGTGTGGTTTGGGTTAGTAAGTAAAAAAAAAAAAAAAGAAGAAGAAGAAAAAAGAACTACTCCTTTTGGAATCCTGGATCCACCCCTGGGGATATATACTTATCCGTGAAAGTAAAGAGAAAACATTTGATATATGCTACATTAAGATGAAGGCTAGCACTTAACCATTTTATGGTACCTCTCGCCATGGTTATGTGTGTTACCTCCTTAATATAGTTGTGATGATCAGGCTCTAATCAAAGGCACAAAACATTGATTTCTAAGTAGTCAGATGAATAGCGTTTTCCTATTCAATAAATTATCACTAGATGCCATGGTATTCACAGAAACTGGCTTCATACCTTATAGATGGAAAATCCAATGGTGCGGTTTTGATCCCCCAAGCTCCTCAGTTTTCCTCTGTTCTTCTGCATTAGTACCACCAAGCAGGAAATTTTCCCATCTCCGCTATCATCTTCAAAGAGATCCATGACAATCTGTGGGTTCTTGGCAAAAGTTGGAAAATTCCTGCAACCACCAGAAGTTGGCCCTTCCCAGGTGCCATGCTTCACAGTCATGTTCCAATTTATAACTGAAAGTATCACAAAATACACAAATTTAAAATTTACATCATGTCTTAGTCTTATATTGGTTGTATGTATAGTGTAATTTGTCCAACAGACTCTTTGATTTATATTCCAGCACAATTGCTGTAACTAAACACATGAAGTTTGAATGTACTATGCACAATAACCTGAAAATAATAGTTCTTAAAGTTGACTATGTTGGATGCCTGCAATGAAGATAATTCGGTAAACGGTAAAAAATATTTGGAGGTTTCTTCCGCCACTTTTCCTTGTAAATCCTTTGATCTTTGAAGCTTTCATGTTATGAATCCCAACACCTAGTGGCTCCCTGTATCACCAGACAATCAGTTTATATTACTTAGTGGTTGGTGAAATCTACTATATACAAGTCACAACTAAAATGCCTATTCTACATCTATCAATCCTAATAATAATGGACCAATGTCTGTGTATAACTTGTCCATAACTCCTCCTTGATGTACAGACTGATCTTGACGAAAGTTGGCATGAATGTTCCCTATATCCTTGGTTGGTGATGGAATTAATTTTTTTTTGTGGTTTTGATCTTCTGCTTGTTGTGGCTGCCACAGTCCTTTTCGGCATTTTGGTAAAGGGTCATCTATAGCATAGACGCACACCAGCAGGCCTGTTGGATCGCCTGCCCAGAGGATCGTTAACTTGTCAATCTTGTAACTGATTAATCTTTTCCAAGTTATAAAATTAAAAGGGAAACCAACATACAGGTAAGGACAACCATGAAGACAGTATTGTACTCGGGGGGGGGGGGGGGAAGTCAAATTGGTGGACATAGAGTTGTTGTTGAGATTAACAAGCCATTGACAATGAAGCGAAATACTCATGTCAATTATTTGGTGGTGAAACAATTTTTAAAAATTTTTATGAGTGGATTCCATTATTTGTCCAAAAAAAAAAAGAAAAGAAAAGATTTCTTTAGGCTAAATTTTCTGGCTACAGGGATATAATTATCCTATAAAACAATACTTAGCTATATAGCTTATGGATTGGTCATAAATTCCAACTAGTGGGCCATAATCTGTATGTTGTCAGTGGTTCTGCCATACAGACACCTTAAATCAATCATTCATATAATATGGTCAATCTTATATTTAGGATGAATAAAAAATATATGAATATATTAGAAAAATACAAAAATTATTTAAGTGCATGTGTGGAGTGGCACATAATATGCTGGAATTTCACCATCATGATTCTTCTGGAGATAAATTCATGATTAGAGGGAGTGTGATGTAATGATGCTCACATTTAGCAGTGGACCCCACAACATAGGCATCACTGGCATATAAACTCTGAACTTTGATTCATATTTATTAATTTTTGAGATGATGTGCTTTGTTTTATGGCAGCTGAAACTGTTGAACAATTAATTATTGGGAAATAAACAGATTATCAAATATAAGAAATTTATGGGACAGTTGATTATTCTGACTTTTGTGATTGGTATTGACTAAGACAGTTGAGCTGGTTTAACCTGGTCAATATATTTGATTTAGGTTACAAAGTGATTAACTTTAATTGCACCCTACTCCCCAAATAGGGCTAAAAATTGGTACCACACAAGGCTGATCAACTCAATTTACAGCTGTTGGCATTGAAAAAAAAAACTACTTTTGTGGTGACTTGGTGGTGGTTCTTTTCTAAGTTGAATTTTCATTGCCATTATTCTTCTAATTATAATTGTCTTCATTTTCAAGCTGGAATTATTGCATAGTTCAAGGCAGTTAGTTAGCTTTGGATGTGCCACTACTGTAGGTGACTTGAGCAGTGGAAGATAAATATTAGTAGTTTTTAATTAATAATAATAATTAAAAAAAAAGAAGAAATTAATAAAATGGTAGTCTAAATTTTCATTGCCATTATTCTTTGAACTGCAGCTAATTCTTTCATTTGCTAAGGATATTAGTAGTGCTTCAGAAGCTGTTGGCTAAATGTGTTGGTTATTTACAAGCAAAGCTGGTGTTCCTCTGCTACTTAATATACATAAGATATTTACATATTCTTATTATTGGGTGGGGAAGTGGGGGGAGGTGGAAGGAAGTAATTCTCTGTGATCGAGTGGACAAAATCACAGCTGCTATCACCTATTGTACCAAATCTGCCAAAAATGGTAAAAGATGTACCTCCCACTGGCACTCTCTCTGGGTCTCCAATGGTCCCCAGAAAGTTTGGAGATTACACTCCCAAAACTGAAGACCGATTAACACAGACAGGCATACAGACAGAACATTAGCTCAATTATAATAGGATTGACCTTCTTCATGTTGTACCACCATTATCAGATGGATGAAACCATTCAAGTCTTATTGTTGCAGTACCTTCATCATCTTGATAGAGCACATCCATAGAAATATGACACATTTCCAAGTCCGTGAAATATTTCACCATGTCATCAAAAGACATAAAAAATTCTCCATCATCATCAACCTTCTTTGAAATTTCAGCAATAGATACTGTCCTCCAACAGTCAGATCTGCAGTTTATAAATGCAATGATAGAAATCCCAGAATACAACTGCATAGAGTATGGTAGCAAAAAAGACCTGGTGATTGGTGCAATAACAAATCTATTATTCAATTGAATAAAAGCTGTAAGCTGAAATAATGCATGAAAATGTGTGAGATTACAAAAATTGTACAATATTTTTGGGGATAAATATTTTACAATACTGAAAAGATAAAATAAATACAGTAGGAAGTCAGTTATTCAAACTTCAGTTATCCAACATACCAGTTAATGAACACCACCTGAAACCACACCCACAATGATGCAGCAGGTCAGAACAAATAAAACCAAACCAGAATAGTGCAGCAATTATTAAATTGGAGCAAACATAACCATAACCAATTAACCGCTCTAGGTCCACTGCAGCTGTTTTTCTCCAGGAGTTCTAGGAGCTCAAGATTATAATTTGGTGGGTAATCATAGAACTTTAGCTAGTGTAGCTACCCATTCAACCTGAGAAACCAACAGTCCACAATACTATTAGGAATCCAGAGTGGCTGTAGTCCTTCCACAACGAATTTCCTTGATATAAAAGCATTTTTTAACATCCAATATATCATATAATTGTGTTTACTTGAGCAACATAGGGGCAACTTAAGTTATCCTAACATTTCAGTTATCCAAACTGCTCTAGTCCCAACAGGTTCGATAACTGACTTCCTCCCTACCAGTCTTGTTGGTAATTTAGAAAAAATTTCACCACAAGTAAAGCTGAAAATGATATAATTTTTCTAATTACATTCATTATTAACAATTAATGGTGGAAAATGGAACTATAATTTTCTATACCATAAGCAAACAAAAGGAGAACAAAAAAAGAAGCAAACATGGCCAAATGGTACAGGTCCTACAAGTGGAAAGCTGGCAGTTTGATTCCTAGACTAGGCTTTTTTTTGTTGTTTTCTTCCCCCCCCACCCCATTTTTCCCCCTCCTTTTTTTATAATTATTTTGGTTTGAGTTCACATGTGAAGAAATTCTCACTAATTTTCTTTGCTCCCCACAGATACTCTATAGAAAGCTGTTTACATGCCTATACCAGTTTTTGGCTGGGTGTAAAGTGTTATTCTCGGTTGCACATGTGGGCAGATTTCATTTTCTGTAAGCCCCCCTTTTTTTTAATCTCTAAGGATGAAATTCATGGAATAATTCTTTTAGCTTTCTATCAGTCATTTCAAATGGGTTCATTGATCAAAATTGTTGACCCTTTATCCATTTCTTTTCCAAAGAGTGCCCAAAGTACCATTTTTTTTGTTGAATTAACTTTCTTGCTTGCCCATTATTGGAAATTCTGAGACCATCTGTGGGGAGAGGGCGACATAGAGAGTCGGATACAATTCAAATATTGGTTGTGGGGCCTTGTGTTCTTAAATTTTCTCCCCCTGACAGTTTAGCAGGCAGAGCATGTAGCACAAATTGCAATATGCCAGAGGCCTGCTGCAGCTTCAATTACAATAATCAATTGGGGGATCTCAATTTCAGCATTACACCATGCCTCCAAACAAATCTGCCGATTTTATTTGAGTGAAGTACAATTTGTAGAAATGGTGTTTTGAGTGGCTTCTAATGTTTCATGTTGACATTGGCTGGGCAATGCTGCTAGTCATTATATGTTTTCGTTCGTATGTATCTATGTGCGTGTGTCTAGGCGTGATAGCTAAACCCTTGGTTTAAATGGAACTAAAATTTCAGGCAAAATTTTTTTGGATGCCACCATCCCCAGATGGGGAAAAAAGGAATCCAGTTTTTATATGCAAAAAAAAATAAAAAAATAAAAAAACCCCTAAAAATTGGTCATTAGTTAGAGTCTTCCAGGATAATATATATATATTTTTTAAATGTACAAAAGCTTAGTGCAATGTTTAAGGCACATGTCTATTAACTTACTAAGTGGAGAAATCCTGGGTTCTTGTCCAGGTCTGGGCTTTTTTTCCCTTCCTTTCCCTTTGTTTCTTTTCATCCTTTAATCTTTGTACCTCTTAATCCTTTTTTCTTCCCCTCCCCCCCATTTCCATTATTTCTTTTCTTCTTTCCCCTATATTTTCCACTTTGCTTATGCTAATTTTGTTCATTCCTATTATGCAAACTAATTACACAAAAACTAAAAATCCAAGTGAGTTCCAAACTGTTGGCAACTTTCCATTCAGAATTACACCATGCCTTCAAAACTATCTGATCTTTCTTAAAAATTAACGGGAATGCTGAGTACCTACTTATGAACTCATTATATTTGAATGAAGTTGAAGGTGTAAATAATGATATTTAGAGTGGCTTCTACTATGTTTCATGTTGACATTCGGTGGGCAAAGCATGGTATATACTTCTGGTATACATATATACATACATACATATAATTAACTTGAAATTAAAAAAAGTTTGCAATCCTAAATTAATCTTGGCATCAAATCATATACATAATTGGAAATTTGGATATACTATTTTAGAAATAGCACTAATGCATCATATGAGAACAGTTCACATTTCCTTTCCCATTAATACTTCCACTCCTTCAATAACTCCTAGTGCATACATTGATATCCCATAGTCCATCTTACTTATCGCTCCAGTCACCAGTCCACTCCTTCATTCCCCAAGGATTACGAATTCTGATCAATGTCACTTCTTTTCCATGCACAGTCACTGTCTGTGCACCGGTGATAGAGTAAGCATGGCCTTGGATAAGACCATTAGCAAGGTTCGCCATAATTTCTTTCTGATTAGTTGATCTATTATAATCATAAAAGGGTACTCCATCATAACAAATACATTAAAGGTTACTTAGTTTGTTACCTTATAAAGCAACTGATTAAAGTTGAACGATTTAACGATTTCATTATCCTCAACTTTATAACCTCAGCTCCTTCGTTGTGTAAGTCAATACTTTCCACCAGTCCTCCAGTGAAGTCCACCAATGCTTCTGAGGTTTTGCCTCCCTGTAGAGACTGATAACTGCCATACAGCCTTGAAAAATGAAAAAAAGAGAAAGAAGTCCATACAATAGAGGAATTAATATAATCAAAAAATTAAAAACTTGAACATCCATTAAATATCTTCCCAAATTATTGTTTGTGATGTGTTCAAGAATGAGTTCTTAGGTTTCTTTTCTTTTGATCATTTGTAATAGGTCATTACAAGGTTTAGACATATTTCAAATGTGGCATAAGTTATACTTCTTTATCTGCTTGCATAGATATTATAATTGTGGCTTCCCTCAATCTAATGAATTTATTGTTTTCTAAATAAATGTGGGGGAAAGTGACATTAGTACAATGGCACATATGAATTAAGTTGAGGTTTTATTATGATTGATATGTTTGGAAATTAAATAATGTTTCTGAAGTGATCTTGATTAGTACTTGTGGTGGTTTTGCTTGGCATAATGATTGCCTTGTGGTTTATTGATTTCCTGTATCATACTCACCAGTATATAAACCATCACTTATACTATTAGTGTGTGCTGTTATGATTGAAAAAGTTAAGAAATGATATTTATGAACATTTGAGGTAAATACCTTGAGGGGGTTTCTAGTAGTGTGCGTGAGTTCTATTATATTTAGACGGCCAAACACTAGTTTCCACACTTATTCATTACATTTATTATTCATTAATCAGTGACCACAAAAGATTTTTTATCTAAACATTGATGACCAGACTTGATCTGTTTGTTGTCATCGAGTTAATTTTCTCCGTGTAGATTCATGACCCAGATGTGTTGCTATTTGTTACATTGTCATTTGCATTGGGGTAGGCTAACCTATCCAAAGAAGACTGATTTCTGGAGCATAAGGGAGTTTGAGACTTGATTTCTATGAGTTTAGAGTTCTGATAGAGCAGAAGTTCTAAATATAATATATATATATATATATATATATATATAACTGTTTGACATACCCGTTTTTTTGCCTTTTCAGTATAGACTCTACCAGCAATACCAGACGTAGGTTTTAGTATAACTTTAGTGAAGATCAGACAGAGGCTGGTTGCAGAATAATTAAATAAGCAAAATAGGTGATAAAGTCAGTAAGAGGTCACAAAAACTAATTCCAATGACTTGCAGAAATTTGCCACTTCCATTTTTTGGGGGGGGCGGGAGAAAAGTCACCAACTGCTTTGTTCTGCTACCTGTTTTCAGTTGGACTTTTTTAAAAACGTCAAGGAAAAGGCGAGCTTACTACCTCTCAATAAGGGGTGATTTCTCAAATGTTAAACTGTTGAGACTTTTGAGGCTGCATGACCATCTCCTTCAGAGTCAAAACTAATCAGGCTGCACTCCGTTCCAATAGGGCAGTTAGCTTGTCAGACATGTCTTCAGGACCAGGCTGCCCACCAGGTAGACTACTAGGCTGCATGGCCAGGCTACACGGCCAGGCTGCACTACCAGGCTGCACGTGTGGCAGAGCGAGGAGACACCAGACCTAAATAGATTTGGCTCAGTCCTTCAATGCCCATGGTGTCACCACAATCATTTCTTGTGTTGGAAATGTGACTGTCCTCTGCCCATGTAGAGTCAAGAAGCTCAGTGAAGAGACACCAGGCACATGCTTAAGTGGTCAGGAGGTCATCCTGGATGCCTTGCCTCCACCACCCTACCTCATGCACCTGCTGGATGGGAAGGGTGCTTGCAGAAGCCACTTCATGACGAACGTTCATGCATACAACAAGACTGTCTAGGCACCAATTTATGGACACAGGGGCTTATATATCACCGACTGAGATATACAGACTGCCAAAACCTGATCGGGGCAACTCGCAGTAGTTGGGACAGGAATACTAGCAGGAGGTGAATTACCATCAGGACAAAGTGACAACTACAGTAGAACTAACTGACAGATGACCAGCACTGTGTCTATAACAGTTTTATGGACATGGTGCAGAACCAAGGTCCAACCAGCAAAGAGCTCATGTTCCTGGCAACAACATCAAGTGGGATTGCTGCAATGCTCTCAAAGGTGGTTGAACACTACAGCAATTGCAAGATACCTTTTGACACACACAGAATGGATGCCCAACAGGACTATCATGTGACTATGTTGGATGAGGCTGCCGCCTTTGGGCGGTAGGTCTGAACTGCCCTGGCAAATGTCATATTTGATGCTGCAGCCAAAACACAAAACCCAACTAAAGGCCTGTCTCCTATCACTACAGCACTGAGCTACTAGTTTTGACTCAAGACAGTTACAAATTAAAACCTTGACTAAATAATTGTTTATTTCAAGCTACAACCATTGCTGGAGTTTTCAAGCACACGCACACACACACACACACACACACTACACTCGTACACATAGAGAAAAGCAACTTTCAGCACCGATCTCCTAGTTTGACTCTATATAGTACAAATTAACACCTGGACTAAATATTATCAATCTCAAGCCACAGCCCTTGCTATAGTTTCCTTAAAAAAAGGAAGTAAAACAACCTAATGCCTGTCTGCACTATAGCATTAAAAACTACTGGTTATGAATCTAAACAGTTACTAGACTAATAGTAAAGCAGATATATGAAACAATTGTTTGTTTTTACATAATAAGTATGAGACTTGGCAGGATTATAGAATATCCTCTAGAAAATATTTTCAGAAGTGGAAACATCATATTCGACTTTTAGTGACCTCTGCATGTTAAATTATTGGAAATTTCCCCTCCAAATTGACTAACATTCCCTAACATGCTTGATATTGATATTAAAAGAAAGCCTGTAATCTTAAGAACAAATTAAAATTTGAATCATGTTGTTAGTTTATTCTGATCAAAAGATATGACCGTTTTTATACTTCCACTTATCACATTCTCATTATTTCCTCACTGTGGAAAATATGTGCAGGTTTATGCTAGATATTGCAAGATTTATATGGTATAGCCAAATCTGACAGGCCAGCAATCAGAAGTGGGCCAATCTGTAGTGACTATTGGGTTAATTGCTTTTAAAATTTAATTAAAATTCAATTAATGAAATTTGTAATTTAATTACAAAATATAATTGAAATGTAACCCAAGACTCTCTGTAAACAAGATTTAGTCAGAAGTGCTTTTAAAAATAACTAATCACCATGTCAAGGAAAGAGACTAGTGACGTTTCTGTAGTTTCTTTCATTTGCCAGGTTGAAGAGACAGGAAAGAAACATTATCAGACATATATTACCAAAAGATTGCTAGATCGATCAATTCCTCTATCAAAGCCCCTCTCAAAGTGTAAATTCTCTCTATTTAATTGACCTTCTTTTGGAGAGAGAGAGAGAGAGAGAGAAAAGCTTGCAAGTGTTATCCTTCATAAGTGAAATTTCTATATCTTCAAGAAGACTTGAGCTACATAACATGTCAGTCAAGAAATTGTGATCTCGATGATTTTTTTTTGTCATAAAAACCAAACATATCCTTCTCTATCTTATCTTGATAAATTGTGACAGGGAAATATACTAATCTCTTGAATTACCTGGAAAATTTTACTGAGTTAGTATGATCACAACCTAATGCTGTACTCACTCACTATTCTGGATGGATCTGTAGTGGTAAAATTTCCTGTTGCTGCCAAGACCTTTGATGACTGTGCAGTCAAAGCTGTTGTTTTTTTTTAAACCCATATTTAAAAGGCCAAAGCTTCAATGTCAGTGGAATAGATATTGTGTGGGACCAGTGACTCAAAAATAGCCTAAAGGCTCAAACAAGGAAACAACATGAAAAAGGTATCAGGAGTAGGGGCGGATTCAGGGGAGGGGGGGGGGGAAAAGCGGGCGTACGCCCCCCTAAAAATGGGACCACATGGAAAAAAATAAAAAAGAAAAAAAAGGGGGGGGGGGGGGTGGAAGAAAAAAACAAACAATAAACCAAGCAATCAAGGATCTTGCGTATAGTATAGTTTAACTACGGTATTCAGACATTACGTTAGCTACAAGAGTTTTGATTGGCACCACACCAACCTAGGCCATGGCTATCCACTGTTACTTGCTGTTTTCTTTGAAGGACCCTCAGGCTGTCCTGCTAACTAAGGGCAGTGCTACCAACTATGCGGAAAGGTTCACTATTGTCTTAGCTACAAAAAAAAACAACAATGAAACACCAGGGGAAGTGATGGCTCCTCTCCACATTCTTCTTCTGGTATACTGCAGGATTCTGCTTCTGTGGAAGGAGCTCTTGACTCTGAAATAGTAGCTGCAACTGTCAGGAAGATAGCTAAGTTGTTTTCAGAAGCTGGAGGGTCAGGAAAATTTGAAAATAGTTGGAGACTTCCATATGCCATTGTTGCTACTACAAAAAGTGACATATGCATAATGAAAATTGTGTAGCAGTCATTTTGGTGTTAATCATAGTTGGATTAACCTGATATCTCTCTCCATGTGATGATACCGCTGCTATTTCATTTCATTTCTCTGAAAATCTACTTATTCCTATTGGTCATTTCTAGGAAAGTGTTAATCTTGGTTTAATCTTTATATTGCTTTTGTTTGGAAACCAGCTAAAATAAAAAAATATTTTATTTTAAATTTCTCATTCTGACTAACCTAAAGGATCTCAATCCAGATGAATGAAAAGTGTCAGTTTAAATACATTTGATGAGATCCATGCAAGTATTCCCATAAGTTTCACAAAGCAACAACAAGATTAGAATTCAGAGGAGTTTCTATTGATTCAAACATAGATCGTGATGATGCTCAAATTTTGGCTCTTTGTCATGACATGAGATCTCTGATGGGTGACTGTAGGTACTTGAATATTTAAGATATAGCTCTTTATCTGCTATCCATCCCAGTAAGTAATGCTGCCTGTGAGAGAATATTCCGTTTGGTGAGTAATATCAAAACTGACTTCAAGTCAGTTCTTCATTGTGGTGCAGTTTCCTATCTAGTTGGTGTCCATTTCAATTTGCATTTAATTGCTTCAAACTACCCGATTTTGAGACATCTCTTCTTGATATGGCTGAACTGTGCACAAGAGAAAAGAACATTAGTTACAAACATTCAGTGACATCTTAAATTGCAATCACATGTCAATATTTAAATATGTGTGATTCATTTACTTTTTTTTTGTGTTCCTATGATAGTTTATACTGAAATTGAGCCAAAAATAATGAAATATTGTATTTCCAATACAGAAAGATTATCTGGGTTGGCAGAATTGTGAGGGGCAGGCTTGTTTGGTGACATTTGTTTCACCTGTTGGTAAGAGAAATTTATTTATTAATTTTTTTTTTTTTTTTTTTAATTTCTGGGTAGCATTTTGGGCAAATAGTTATTCTTAGTTTTGATGAAGATGTGGTGATGATAGTCATGAAAACATTCACAAAGATTTTCAGATGTGAAGGAATAAACAACTTGTATGCTATTGCAGCTATTACAAAGATAACTGGCACTTCCATTGACAGTTGCATGCATTATCTTTTTTAAAAATTTCATTCATTGAAGCTGGATTGGAATATAAATACCCACTGTGTCTTACTTGTCTGCTTTTTTGTAGAACACTCCCTCTAATCTAAAACTGAAGAAACAAGTTACATGCAAATGCCTTTATTTTTATTTGGTGTGACAGCACATTGAAAGTGGGCCTGTGAAGATGTAATTCTCTACTTATTCAATCAGCTTTCTGTCCATGCTCTCCAGCAACATTGACCACATCCTATTCACTCCCAACTCATCCCACAGCGGTGTCACTTGCACACTATTCATCAAAAAAATAATATCAGAACATAGGGCAGTGAAGGTATCATATAAATCCTTAAAAAAAAAATATTCCAAGACCTACAGCAAAGGATGAGAAGCTAAGATATCATGGATTACTTCATCATCCTAGGAAAATTAGTAGCATATGCTATTCACTGAAGGAGGCATCAAGGACCTCAGAAATCATGGTGAATTAGCTGATAAATGCAGAAAGCCAAGTTTGTTGGACAACAACCTCTGATGTTCCTGCAACAACCTTTGATATCACCATGGGGTAAAAGTGAGAATATAGGGGTTTTTGGATATCAACCTGGCAATGCTGTATGTCGAGGGCAATGCTGTATGTAGAAGGTAAATTTTACCTGACATGCACCAATTTATTAAGTTTTCTCTTCTCTGCACTTGTCCTCAGGTATATATATTACGCCCCCCCTCCTCTAGAAACAAATTCTGGATCCGCCCCTGAGGAGAGTCAACGCATCCACAAACGTGCCATCAAATTGGCAACAATTTTTGAGTGAAGAGAGTAAAAAGACTGAGTTGTTTGCTTTCCTTGAAGAGCATATCAGACATGTTTGGAAACAGACCAGGAAGTAGTTACCACAAATAGACCTGAGGTTGTTTACATCCACCCCCCACGAGACACAACAGTCGTCTAGTCCCTTGCTATCATGAAGAATACGACACAGGAATGATCCCACACCTGGCAGATGTGACCAGTGATGGATTTCATTAGATTTTGCTGTGTACAGTGGGCACTGACATAGTTGTCTTGGCATTAGCAGCAGCAGTGAAGAGGAACATCCAGGAGTTCTGGGTAGCATTTAGGACAGGCAGCAATGTCAGACATATCCCTGTTCACAAGATAGTTGCATCCATCAGACCAAACAAATCACAAGCTTTGCTCATGTTTCATGCCTACACAGGGTGTGACACAGTTTCGCCATTAGTTACAAAGGAGAAGAAAACAGCACGGGACACTTAAAAGGGCGCATCTAGCACAAATCATCTTCTTACGCCTACACTTTGACTAAAGCCTTGTCCACACTAGAAACGGGTCTCCAGCAACACCCGGTTCCAAATGTTTTCTTGTGTCCACACTAGCACAGTGCTGAACCTGCTCCACATCACCTGCTCCACATCACCTGCGTGGGCTAACTAATTGGCTGGGCATATTAATTGGTTTTCCTCTACCGCGTATAGAAACGGGGTATTTTATTTTCTGTTGTGCTCCGTTGTTCTGTCTCTTTCCCTCCGCAATGTCATTGCACAAAGGGAGGCTAGAGAGGGGGGAGAGAGCTGTTAGTAGCCAAACCCCAAATAGCGAACATCAGCAAAAAAGTCACAGGTATGTTCAATAAATCTGAGCCACTTGAAACCTACCCTTCTGAAGGTTTAAGGTGGAACCTGTTGGGATGAAACCGGGTGTAGTGTGGATGCATTGAACCCGTTCCAGACATAGGTGAAACTGGTTTTATTGTGCAGTGTGGCAGGGCTTAAGTTTAATTTTAATCCACAGCTCTTACTGGAGTATCCATGAACACACATACCATGTCTCACACAGACGGATGGACAGAGAGAAAACAATAGCTAAAGGCCTGTCCAAATTACAGCACTGAACTACTAATTTTGACTCTAGACAATTACAAAATAATTGAGGTAGTTAATAATGTATTCTTGAATACATTTTTTATCAAGTTTTTCACTTTCGTAGATGAGCAAGAAATTAAAAAAAGGTTAATGGTTCATCCAAAAGTCTAGATTATTTCACTATACCCTCCTTTGTATAAAAAAAATTGAGAATATTAAGGAAAAAAGACAAAGAAAAAAAATTCCCCCCCCCCCCTCCCCCCACTTTCGTCCATTTTGGGGGGGGGGGGGGGGTTAAGGTACAAAAACAGCATTTTTTTCCAAAATGCCACAAGTACAAGTTGCATCAAGAATTTCCTTTGTCACAAATGGTGGGCCTTCAAGTCTGATCACAAGAGAAAACATGGTACTGCTGGTTTGGGTATCGGGCTTATTTGGTGGTCTGGTTACTACACTATATTAATCTCAAGGCACAGCCCTTGCTTGAGTTACCACAAAAAAAGAGGGAAAATCCAACAACTAAAGAATGTCTGCACTACAGCATTGAAAACTACTTGTTATGACTGGCAGGTTACTAATCAACATTTGACTACATTATTATTCTTATTAAACCACAGCCCTTACTGGACTTTCCACTTCCACACACAGACAAAAGACAGCTACGATCTGTTGTACTATAGAACTGAAAATCACAAGGGCTATTCACTAGTTGTTTTTTTTTTTGAAAACATACTACACCCTGAAGTCACCTTGCTAGTGAAATATACTTCAGCCCAAGTCACTGGAGGGGTTGCCTTTGTAGAAAATGAGAGTTATTGTATTTTCAAGAAGACAAAGGCTCTTATCAAGTATCAAATAAGGGATATTTCTTTAGGAACTGAAGGTGTAATGGGGAGCATATACACAATTATCTTCTCTAAATTAATGGTCAAAATCATCTTAAGTTTAAGCAATTCATATAGGGATCAAAATGTTTTCATCTAGTACAGGGTGTCAGAGCTAAGATTAGAGTGATGGTAAGTTAGAAGTTCACATCTTTAAGTTTCAACAAATGTGGCTGTATGCATGCATTTGCAGGAGAACTTTAAATGAACACATTTTGGAGTACTAAAGTCCTTAGGTGCTCCTGTCAAAGAGCCTAAGCAGGAGGTTCCATGCAAAGGTGACACAAACATCCTACTCTTAACATCAACAAGGCTACCAATATTATTTGGTAACTAGCTAGTCCTACATGCCACTGTCTGGGATAGAAATATAAGTGAGGAATGAACATTGACAGTTTTATAAAAATAAAAATAATAGCTATATACTAAAATTTAAAAATACAACTAGAGGTACCCAGTGTTGCCAAGCACTACATTATTCAATTGAGATAAAGTTGAAAATTATAACTTGGTTTTAATCAAATCATCCGGGTAGTTTATTAGAATCCTTTTGTATGGAATGCAACAAATGCACATCTCTAGAAATTGCAATTTTGGCTAGTCCATCTCTAGCAACTTTTGAGATCATTTGAGGTCACCGCCACTCATCCTAAACTTCCCAGGCCTTGTTAATAATGTGTATAAGCTTGCTGCCAAGTTGGTCAGTTAATTAAGCTCACTAGCTACTGAGTTCAATGCATAAACTAAACAGAAATATTAGTAGAAATACACGCATTCTCATCAACAAGTTATTGAACATAGTCTGCCTATGATATTGATGGTTAAGATTTTACAATTTGCTTGCCTGAAATTATTCATAGAAATAAGAACATACATTTTAAGGCTAACTTATTAATTAAATTGCTTCTGTACTTTTATTTCTAACTCTGCTGTTCTTGAGTCAAGTCTCTCTCTCTCTCTCTTTCTCTCTCTAGTAGACTCACTTTGCATAGGCTTTCTCTAGTAGTGCACTCCAGAACTCGTTATTTTCTGCTGAGTGAATGAACATGAGTTTTCCTTTGTATGTTGGAAGGCGATCATCAATCACAATGTCTACCCATTCACCAAAGTGCCAAAAACGAAAATGAAATGCACCACAATAGAGTTTATCAAAGGATTGGTCATCTGGTATGACCTGTATTGAATAAAAAAAAAAAAATTCAGAAAAATTATAAAAATTTATGTAACACTAAAGGGTGCATTAGGTGCGAAGCTATATGCTTATATTTCAGGTGATATGTAACAAACTCAAGATTTTGAAATTGTATCTGTAGCTAAGAAACATATCCAGTACATGCAGCAGTGGCAACCATTTTAATGTGGGGAAAGAGGAAAGAAAATTAAAAGGAAAAATTGTCTTTCATAAATATTATTATTCTTGACATGATCCCAAAAGTAAGTTAAGGTTCAGGAATATTTTATATTTGCACATAGATTGGGTCATTCACTTCACAGTTTTAACTGAATTCAACAACAATACCTTGCACAAAATATTATCATGGCTGACATGATGTTATTTACAGTTGAAAAAACAAATAAAACACATCTGTGACTGAAATATCTTTGAGGAAGGTGGTCTATCTAATATCCCATAAGGTAGTGGGTGGGGGGAGGGGGTGATACATACAACAAAACAACCATATGGTGATCTAATGCAGCAATGGCAGAATATAATTAATTAAACATTTATGCTATCATACATTCTTCAGAAGCCTTTCTTCATGAGCCAAACATGTCATAGCAGCCGCTGCCCAAGAGTTGTCAAGAATCCCTTGGTTCACGTCAAATCTGCTGGCCCCTCCAGCAAACAGTTGAGGATTGTCCGTTATATCCTATAGGACAAAATCAGAAGTAGTGTCCAATATTGAGTTATGAAACCATTGCTATTTATACAGCATTTTCCACATGACTGAAGCTATAGCTAAATAAGAATGTGTTCGGCAATATAGCTACAAATATTGTGTTTCTGATTAATCTTCATGTCTTGCCAGAGTTAGAAAGCTTTATGATCAAGAGTTTTAAACTGTAATCCTATTAAAGAAAGAGGAATAGCTGAGAGGAGCCAATAGACCCCTTGCAATGGGCAGAGTTTAACAAGGTTCCGCCATTATGAAGTACAACCTTGAATAATGGTTAATTTTTGTGCTATCATTGGGTGAGTGTTGCAGCCAAGGTGAAAGGGACAAAAACAAAAAACTTTTACCGGCTTCCAGCGGTCATAGATAAGGAGGGAGAAATAATTTTGGAACTTACTACTGAAGAAGAGCAGCCTGGCTTTGTGCTATAAAAAAGAGTGATCAATCTTAAGCCAGAAAATTATCGGTACACCCAGTGTGTTGGATCACTTTATCAAGCTCCCTTGTATAGTGTTACAGACCCTGATAGTGTTCCCACACTCAAGATTGGCCATGGCAAGGAAACAGATGCACCATCTTTAAGATATGACAGGTCAGTGGAAATAGAAGCAAAGAAAAGAAAATTGCAAACTAAGGAGGTAATTCAAGAGTCCAGAAGTATTGTTAAGACAGAGCTGAAGGTATCAAATGAACAAATGGAACTTGGAAAATTTGAAGTGACAGAATTAAAGAATGAACTGAGTGCTGTAAGAGATGAAAATGAAAGCTGAAGAAGGAATTCCTGATGATAGAAGAAGGTTTCAAGGATAATGATGGAAAGGTTTTTAAATTTTTTACAGGGCTACCATCATGGGATATTCTTCAGAAGTTACTTAAGTATGTGAAGCCCTGTCTTAGCAGTACTTCAAGAAATGTACTTAATCCTTTTCAACAGTTGCTACTGACCCTAATGAGATTAAGGCTGAATTTATCAGGAATATATTTGGGTTTTATATTTAACATCCACATGTTGACTGCAAGTCACATTTTCTCTGAAGTTATTGAAATTTATATTATTGATTGAAACCACTTATTCATTGATCTGACAGAGATTCACTTAAAAAAATCAATGCCTATGGATTTTTGCAAGCATTGTCCTAATCTTGCTGTCATCATGATTGCTTTGAAAAAAATTTTTTGGACAAACCTTCACATTTATTGTCTAAAGCTCAATCATATTCAGCCTATAAATATCACTAGACAGTTAAATACCTGATTGGTATTACTCCACAGGGAACAGTTTATTTCATATCTGATGGCTGGGGTGGAAGTCAGTGACAAGCATTTGACAGAAAATAGAAATATTTTGAATCTTATTCCTGGTGACACCAGCTAATATTCGGATACATGTAGAATGTTTTATTGGATTAATTCGACAGACAAAATACTAGAAGGTACTTTACCTGTTGAGTTTGTAATACCAAAAGATGATTCAACTTTATTACATAAAATCGTTTCTGTCAATTGTAGTTTAATCAATTTATGTGGTTCTGTTGAGCCTTTTGATTAAGAAAGCAATACTATTTACTTACATTGGTATTATTCTTTGTCATAAATAGTCTTAATATCAAAATCTATGAATTTTGCTACAATCGTGGCAGTACTACCTATCAGTTTTTGCAAGTCCCATTTAATACCTTCAGCTCCTTGTGTAATAACAGAATCCAACTGAAGTTTCATGTCATCAATACTTTCAGACTCCTGAATTACCTCCTTAGTTTGCAATTTTTTCTTTCTTTGCTTGTCTTTCCACTGACCTGTCTTATCTTAAAGATGGTGCAGCTTTTCCTTGCCATGTCCAATCTTGAGTGTGGGAACACAATCAGGGTCTGAACACTATACAAGGGAGATGGCTCTCCTTTGATAAAGAGATCAGAACAGATAATTTTCTGGCCTAAGATCACTCCTCTTTATAGCACAAAGCCAGGCAGCTCTTTCTATCCCCCTTCCTATCTATGACAGCTGGAAGCCTGTGAAAGCTTCTGTTTTTTTCCTGTTGGGCTACAACACCCAATGATAACACAAAAATTAACCATTATTCAAGCCCCCACCCATTGCAAGGAGTCTATACAGTAACTATCTGTGGAACCAATAATAACATGCTACACAGTGTCAGCCATATCTTGCTGTAGAGAATAAATATCAACAGATCAACACACCTTTGGCCTTTTCCATTCTGGCACAAAAGGAAGCTTCCCTGCATAAGAAAAAGAAGAGGAGTCTGCAGGGAAGTTAGGGTCTTCAAAGAGAACTCCATCAGATAAACATTTTCTTCGAATTATCTGAAAATCTTGCATTATTCCTGAATTGCTGGTCGCCTGAGGCTACAAAAAATAACGAACAATACATGTATTGCGTCAGTACTCATTGCTTCCTGCACAGGCTGGTTTGGTGGGGTGTCCGCAGCTTAACCACTTTTTAAAAACATTTTTAAACCTCTCATACTATTGTAGCGAATTATAGTTGAACTTACCCCTAGTAAACTTACTTTTAATTCTACCAAATACTCCCTGCATACGCCGTTATGGTAATAGTCCTGACTTCAACCTGAGCACGGTATGAATTGATAAGTAACCCCGCTGGCTTTTATAGGTTACAAAATAGGGGAAATTTAGTTCAGGAGAATAGTTTACCACAATACCGGTGACTCCCCGTCACTCATGCCTAGGCGTCAGTGACTCCCAGTCAGTCACCCAAGGTGTGAGTGACTCCCAGTCACTCATGCCTAGGCGTCAGTGACTCCTGGAGTCACTGGTGACTATGCATGAGTTACTCCCCCTTGGCATCAGTGACTCCCCCTTGGCATCAGTGACTCCTGGAATCACTGGTGCCTAGGTGTGAGTGACTTCTTCTATTGCTCTCCTCAGACTGAATATATCACAACTACATGCTCTGATAGCTACAATTCCTACAGGATGTCTCTCATCATCTTGTATTTTTTTTATCAGACTTATAAATTTGCCAGTTATTGTTTTGCATCAAGATTTTAATGATATAGCAATTGCCATCCTCAAAAACAGTAAAATAAAAAAAAAAATAAAAAATAAAAAAAAAAAAAAAAAAAAAAATTATTTATTTATTTATTATTATTATTATTATTATTATTATTATTATTATTATTATTATTATTATTATTACTACTACTACTACTACTACTACTATTATTATTATTTAAAAAAAACAAAAAACAAAAAAAAAACACAATAAAAAAAAAATAGAAAAGAAATCACACAATATTTCAGTTAAATTACAGATTAATCATACATACCTTATATATAAGAATAGATAAGATAAATAATAATGTGTGTAAATAGGTAGTCAAATTTCAGCATCCTCCATCCTGAAAGCCCAAAACTGAATTTCAAGAGTGGAATAAAGGGTATTATGATCAAGTAGCTACATAAATGATACAGTGATATATCTCAATTATATAAATATATAAACTAGCATAGATATACACACTTCTTTACCTCATAGTCTCTATTGCTTGGGCATGAATCACTCCCCTAGGCAGTAAGAACTATATAAGCCTTGATTAATTATTTTTATTTATACCAATGACTCTATTCCTGCATCCTCAAAACTTCCACCTATTTTTTCTTTAATGATTCAAGTAATATTCCCTTACTGTTAAAATGGTCTACATATTATTCTATATTATGTAAACAACCCATTTTCCTGAAAGCTTCTGCCAGTATCACCTATGCATACTCAATTAATGAGCTTAACTATTAAATTAGACAAGCATGATAATTTTCTTTTTTTCTTTTCATTTTTTAATTGATTTTTATAAATCAAATTTTTGTAAATGGTACATTCAAAAGTGGTAATGCTATTAATATTTTCTAATATGAAATCATGATTGATTATATAGTGATGTATGGAAGTATAATTCATCAAGACTTAGGAGTTACTCCACTTGATGACATCACCCCAGTCAGTTGCGCCCAGGCATCAATGACTCCCTTAAGATAGTATCCCTGGCTCCAATTTCCCCTCTAAATCATATACTCCACATTAAGCTGCAAGATGACAGACTAAAGAAATAATTATTCATATTGTTAAAGCGCCATTTTCAATAGTGATTATATTGCAGTAGTAGATCCCCTTGACAATCAAGTTGATTCAATACTTTGTTTGCAGATATCAAGAAGTAAGGGTTTCTTTTACAACACTAGTAATCGATAAAAATGAAGTCAGACTGATAATCAATGCATCATAACATGACCAGTATATTAATTCAACATTAAACAGGAATAATTTAAGAACATACAAGTAAAAATAAAGAAATATTTTTGCCAAATCTGGCTTTAAAAAAAAGAAGAAGCCATTTGGTAACACTGATGAGGAAGGTGGATGAGAAACAGGATATTAAACACAAGCAGCCTAGTGCCAATAAATAGATCTTTGAAATGTGTTCCTAAAATTGCCTAATAGGCCATAGATAAGGCTCACAATTTTGCTTCTTTTCTTCTTTTTTTTTCTTTTTTTCTTTTTTTCTTTTTTTCAACTTATTATTAGCTATTATTAATATTGGGTTATTTTTCTTCCATGGGGAGTCACCTACGCCTAGGGGGTCATTCATGCCTAGGCGTCAGTGATAGGGGAGTCACTCACACCTGGGGAGTCACTCATGCCTCAAACACCGGATGAAACTATCACAACAGGACATGACATGACAGTACTTAATTGTCACTTAATTGTCACCCGGCAATAATATTGATCTTCAATAAACCTTGGAGGATCTATGATGTAGTCTTTGCTGGATAGCAGTACTAAATAGGTTGGAAAGGTGAAATAACAATGACTAACAGCAGGTTTTGTTTCATTATTGGCATATGCAATTAACACTACCAAATACTTGAACCAAGGGTTTATATTAGCACAACATAAACATGTATAGTTTATTGTGTGTGTGTGTGTGTGTGTGTGTGTGTGTGTGTGTGTGTGTGTGTGTGTGTGTGTGTGTGTGTGTGTGTGTGTGTGTGTGTGTGTGTGTGTGTGTGCGTGCGTGCGTACGTGCGTGCGTGCATGCGTGTGTGCATACGTGTGTGTGTGTGTGTGTGCGTGCGTGCGTGCGCGCCTGGGGTTGCCCGGCCAATGTCAACATGAACCATTATAAAAGCTACTTAAATTTAGGCCTGGTTGGGCCTTTAATTAGCTTTTGGCAGCCAAAACAACTTGCTGTGTGTGTGGCTAATATCAAACCACATACATTGCCACACCCACATGTAATTAATAATGCTCACCCTGTTACTTGGACTCCATATGCCCAATTTCAGCCTGATTAGTCCATAAACAAGTTTCTGGCAGGCAGAATGTTGTCTTATGGGTATGGCAATGACCAAACCACACCCATTGACACAAGCACATGAGATTTGTAATGCTCACCCAGTTGCTTGGAAATGTCATTCCAAATTTCAGTCTGTTTGGTCGTTTGATTAGCTTTTAATAACCGAAACAACTTCCAGTGAGTGTGGCTAAGGCCAGACCACACCCACATTTGGTTAATAATGCTTTCCTTGGTACTTGGAGACACATGCCAACATTTTGCCTGATTGGGCATTGATTGAAATTTTCAGCTAAAATAACTTCCTGTGTGTGTGGCTATGGAAAAACCACACCCACTATTATGCCGACATGTGTTTTATGTCACCCGGGTTCTTGAAGAGCACATGCTAAATTTCAGCTTTTTTTTGGTCCAAGTGTTTGGCCGTGATGCCTAAACACACATACATACAAATATACATATATGCTTACGAAACAAAATATATATATTAAAGTATGTTCGTAGATCTAACTCCTTAGGTCCGAGCGTTATTCAGATGTTTTTGCCTGATTGGACAATGATTAACTTTTTTCAGCCAAAATAATTTCCTGTGGTTGTGGCTATGGAAAAACCACACCCATTACCATGCCCACATGTGTTTTATAATGTCACCCGGGTTCTTGAAGAGCACATGCCAAATTTCAGCCTTTTTGGTCTAAGGGTTTGGCCGTGATGCCTAGGCACAGATACATATTTATGAACCAAAATATATATAAAAGTGTGTTTGTAGATCTAACTCCTTTGATCCAAGCGTTATTCAGAAATTATTATTATTATTATTTTTTTGGCACTTTCTTTTGCTTTACATATGAATGGGAAGAGGTGTAGCCAGGAGGGATTCCACCCATGTTACTCCCAAAGTGAAGAGGTGTATGCATACCATGTTTTAAGTCTGTCGCTCCAAGGGTTTGTCTGGTCAAAATACCTTTTTTTTTGGTGCCTTTTTTGTGCCTGACATGAGAACATAAATGGGTGTGGTCATATACATGTACTTAAAATATTCCCCAGATTATATTGATTCCAAATATATAGGGTTCATGGACCTAACTCACTAGGTTCAAGTGTTTTTACTGAAATTCATTTTTGGCATTTTTAGCCTTACACAGGGAAAGGAAGTCAAGAGGTGTGGCCAGGTGAGACCCAGCCAATGTTACTCCAAGAGTGAAGTCATATATGCATACCAAGTTTTAAATCTGTAACTCCAAGGGTTTTTTTCTGGCAAAAATACCATTTTTGGTTTTTCTTGTTACCATGATAATCATTTTCTGGATTTTTTAGCCCATGTCTTAAGTTGGGTCAAAATTTATCATCATGCCAGGTTTCAGAGAAATTCACCCACAGGTTCGGCCAGAATGATGGTACAGACAGACAGACAGACAGACAGACAGACAGACAGACAGACAGACAGACAGACAGACAGACAGACAGACAGACAGACAGACAGACAGACAGACAGACAGACAGACAGATCAACCAACAGACAGACAGACAGACAGACAGACAGACAGAAAGACAGACAGACTGACCGACCGACCGACCGACCGACCGACCGACCGACCGACCGACCGACCGACCGACCGACCGACCGACAGACAGACAGACAGACAGCCATCTCCTTATAGATAGATAGATAGATATAGATACATATATATAGATATATATATAGATATATATCTATATATATATTAGAAGACCTATGTAACTGTGTAACTGTGTTTCATCCGTTTCTCAAAATCCCTCTGTTAGATTTGGACCAAACTTTTAGGGATGGAGGAGACCCACCCTGAGATGGTTTTAAGCCAGGTGGCATGTCCGGGGAAAAAACAGAATCTGTCTGTCTGTCTGTCTGTCTGTCTGTCTGTCTGTCTGTCTGTCTGTCTGTCTGTCTGTCTGTCTGTCTGTCTGTCTGTCTGTCTGTCTGTCTGTCTGTCTGTACCCATTCTGGCCAAACCGGTAGGTGAATTTCTCTTAAACTCGGCATGATGATAGGTTTTGACCCAACTTAAAACATGGGCTAAAAAGTTCACAAAATGGTTACCATGGTAATGAGATAAAGCCAAAAATGGTATTTTTTTGCCAGAAAAATCATTGGAGCTAGAGATCTAAAACTTGGTATGAATATACAACTTCATTCTGGGAGTAACATGGGCTGTGTCCCACCTGGCCACACCTCTTCCATTCTCTGTGTAAGGCTATTAATGCCAAAGATGGTATTTCAGCAAATCACTTGACCTATATATATTTAGAATCAATATAATCTGAGGAATGTTTTAAGTACATTTATATGACCACACCCACTTCTATTTTTTTTGGTGTCAGGCCCAAAAGAGGACAAAAATAGTACTTTGGCCAAACAAACCCTTGGAGCGACCGATTTGATATATGGTTTGTATACTTAACTTTGACTATAATGTTTGATGTTGAAATTGGCCGGGTAACGTTGGGTATAGGCTGCCAGTATATATATATATATATATATATATATATACTAGCGAAAAACCCGCCCTTGGATGATTTTTCGGCTCACCTTTGGTGGGCAGTGGTCACAAAAATATCTGCTTTGTGTATATATTAATTTTGGTTGTGTATATGTTTATTTATATGCATTAATAATTTTTTCTTTATTAGGACACAATCAATTTTTATTTAGCTTGTTGTATATAGATTCTTTTACTTCATTGCAGTTTTTATCAGTTTTCTTATTTGCTAAATGTTGTGTTCCAGATATGTTGTTCTTTTATTTTGAGTAATCAATGTAATAGTCTATATTATGGAGTTGTGTTTTATTGTCTTGGATAGCCATGGTGTATGTTATTGTGTAGAGGTAATTTTGTGCACAATACATGACATTTTTTTTCATCATTGGTAATTGTAATTGTGAGCTGCACAACTCTACATTGATCTGGGCTTGAATATTTTACAGAGCATTTAGTTGTGAGGAATCACCCATATATTGTTGATCAGGACCTGTGGTCCTTGACTAATCCTTAGGCCTGATGTTGTGCCTCCATCTTCTGGGCCTTTCCTCCTATATGATGGGTATCCATCATCTCCAGTCTGAGTGTCATTGGGTATCTTTTTGTACATTTCTCGTTATCCATGCTTGGTGATTTACAGTTGGAGTGCCCACAGAGACCACGGATCATCAGTGTTTTGACAATATGAAATCTTTCAGGATTTTCATTGGGGTAAGGTAACTCTGCTGAGATGATTTTATCAATGTCATCAGGCCTAATCTTGTCTTTGCACCATATAACAGTGTGTGAGTGAGGGTTACCATGTTTATGCCACTCGATAGTATACATGTAGGCATTGAGCTCGCCAAAGATATTTCCATCCTTTAGCAACCTCATGAATTGTCCTGTTTTCTTTTAAAAACTCGGGCTACAATATCATGTCTCAATCTTGCTATCGTGTTTGTTCCTTCCAGTTTTCTTCAGTCTCCTCCCACTTGGGATTGCACGTGAAAGTGATAAAGAGATCAGGTCTGCCAAATTTGTGCAGTTATGCCATGTCATCCTGAGTGCATTCAGCCATGTAGCGTGGGCTGCCAATGAAGCTTGATGGGAGAACAATTGGCTGCCTGATGTTTTGCAGATTGATGTCATTGGGTGCATCCCTAAGGTGCACATACTGTTCAGCTCTCATTCTGGCTTGATTTCCCCGCAGGTAGATTAATCGTCCTGCCTCAATCCTTGCATAGACATCTTACATACACTTCTGGGATAGTGTTAGCCACTATTATGATGAACTAGCAGACCAATTCCACAGTTTCTGTATTAAAAAAAACCCATTCCTTATAATGTAATATGGTATGTGCTGCTGGCACCATTAAGGGTGGATCACATACATTTCCTATCGGAAAATTCATATCCAACATAATTAGCATGCTTTATCCATGTGAATAATTGATGCAGCTGGATCAGGTTACTAGGCTATATTGAACTGCTTATGGATTGTAGAAATTCCTCTTACATGAGGATGATAAATGTTAGATATAAAATTCAGGTATTTCTGGGTGTGTGTGTGTGCATTCCTGTGTGGATTTGTTTGTGTGTATGTGTATGTGTGGTGTGTTTATACATGCGTGTGTATTGTATGTGTGCATGTGCGTGCATCCATGCCTGCGTGTGTGGAGGCTAATGTCAAACAAATATATATTTTTATAATATTAATATTTAGACTAATTTTGCAAAATTAGCATTAATTCCTTCCAGCACAGTTGTTTATAGTCAGGAAGCTAATCTATATATCTACCTATATATATATATATATATATATAGCAGTAGATCTGTTTTATGTTCGAATAAGGCTTTTTAATGGCTAAACAGATTTTGAAGAAAATTTTTTATTTATACATTGTCTTTGGGTGCTGGAGAAAAAATACTTAAACTTTCCTCTCCTCCCTTTATTTGATATGTTAGTTTTTCCTCCTAAAATGACTGATATAATTAAGGTTAGATATCCAGCATCAAGATTTTATGTCTTACACAGTGGGTTTGTTGTACCAGTAGAAATTTTAAGATCTCGATGACATGTAAACCATACAATAGCAAAACATGATCCTTAGCGAAAGCTTGTATTGAATAGAAGGCTTGCATTCAGAAAAGAATGAAGAAGAAAAATGGGGAAGAAAATTGGTACTGAATTGGGATAAAACTGTAAGCTAAATGTTTTGATTGAAGAAATAGTAGTAATGTTTAATTTATAAAGTGAAAACATGTTCATGTTTACCGTTGTATGTTAGCATGGGTTTATACATGCATGTGTGTTGAGTGTATGCATGCATGTACACTGTTTTTGTTTGTGTGTACATGCATATATGCATGTGCATGCATCCATGCCTGCATGTATTGAGGCCAATTTTCAAAGAAATATTTTTATAATATTAATATTTCAGATTAGTTTTGCAATCTTAGCATTACTTCCTTTCAGCACTGTTGTTAATAATCTGAAAGCTAATATAGAAATAAGCCACAATGCAAACTTTCTATCTTCCTAAGGCAAATTTTTGATGTAAAAAATAAATTTTTGGACTATGGCAAAATATTAATTGAAAATAGACGTCACAATAATGTAATATTAATAATGCACTGTTGTAAGTTATTTGGATAGTTTTTATCAATAATTAAAAAATACCTGTCTGTCAAATTTATAGATGGATTTTCTGAAATTTTGGCATGTGCATAGGTTACAATCCCACTTAAAACATGAGCTAAATTTAACCCAGGCCATGTCCAAAGGTATTTCTGAGAACCAATTTTAGCATTTTTAGTCTGACATACCCAGATGAATATGTGTGGCCAGGTGAGGCCCAGCCCATTTCTCTCTCATACTCATTATGTAAGTTTCCAGTTTTAGATGTCAGGTCAAAGGATTTATACTAAGTACCATTTTTGGATCATAGATTCATACACCATATGAAGAGGTGTAGCAAGGTGATCCCCCTCCCCTCAATTTTTTTTTTGTTAAAAAAATGTCCTTGGTGAAGGATGTGTCTATCCTAAAGAAAAATTTTCCTTTGGTTTAGTGAATGCACGAACCAGGAAGAATTGGAACTTGGAAGTTACGATTAGTAGAACATTTGGCCATGGTTTATTTAAACATTTCCCAGGCCCAGACCATTGGTATCTTGAAGTCTATGAAATCAAACACTGACCTAGGTTTATATTATTGTATCCTTCCTGAAACCCTGCATATTTCAGTTGTTTCATAACTGTGGAAACATCCCATTAGAAAATATTTTGATACACTGTTTGAGACAGCTAACCTAGATGTCTGGCTGAGGAAGCACAAGTAACATTTTAAGCAGTGATTGAACCTGTCCAAGCAACCACCAAAGACAGCAGTTCTGATGGAGCTCACCTTGCAGAACTTCCTAGATGATTGCAGGGAGAGATAAAAAATTTTAACTGCCAATCTTATGAGGAACTTGTGGAATCAACTGCCATCACCTCCCTAATAGAAGACCAGACAAGATGTTTGGAGGAGAGAAGTTCCAGCCAAAGGAGAGCTCAAGTACACTACAGTTGCATGAAGGAAGCATGACTCTAGGACTCTTACATTCCCATCTAAGATAGATCATCAAGGAGGTTGGCAGGAATGATCTATATCAGGAGGGACAAATGATATCCAGTATTTTTGATTTGGTCAAAATGTTCACGTGTCATGATTTGAAACTTGAAGAAGCTCATTTTGGGAGAAAACTGTACACCAGGTGAAAATGACCAAGATAGACCGAGATAGTGATAGAAAATGGACAACCATTTGTGGCATTCTTTGACACGAGCTGTTAGAAAAATATGGTACACCCTAGATGCTTGGGTATCAAAATATTTAGGATGGAAGATTCTTTACACCACTGAAATGCCAAGAAAACATGGTTTCCTGCAGTGAAAATTACCCTGCAAATTGGCCAAAAATTGTGTGACCTAGTTGTTAATGTGTCAAAACATTTAAATGTCGACATGCTATTGGGTAGAGACATACCTAACTTTTGAACACTTCTGAAGGAGGCTATAGCAAAAGAAAATATGAAAGAAGAAACTGACCCTCTCAGTGGGCCAGAGATAGCAGAAGTTCTGGTCAACACGAGGATACACAGTCGAGCTACAAAGGAGGAGTTGGATGACAGTAAACAACAAATGGATGGAGCAATAATGCATGAACTGAAGGAAGACTCAGAGGAGGAATCATAAGTAGAGTTGGATCAGCTGTTCCCCTTTTCAGATGACCTCTTTCAGATGCAGACAGTTCCCAAGAAGAGAAAAGGGGTCAAGGAGGCTGAATTGCCATTCATTGGAGAGATAAAGGAGAACATCTCCATCTTGACAAGTGGTCAGGAAAAAGAACTGTCATGGTTGAAAAAGGACTCCTAGAATATCATCAATGACTTACCAGGAAGAACCACTTTGGTCGAAGACCACATTGAAAAGGGTGATGTGAAACCAGTGAAACTTCCTCCATATAGGCTATCCCACATTGCACAGGATTCCTAAGGGAAAAATCAAATAGTTTCTGAAACTAGGGATTATGAAGCATAAGGCAGATGGATGTGTGGGATGGTGGGCTCTCTAGATGAAACCCTATAACCATAAACTTGTCACTAAAGACCTGTCTGCACTAGAGCCATGATAGAGATCAGATCAGTAATGGTTTGATTCACCAGGGGGTGGTAGATCTGATTGAAATAAAGTAAGATCAGAGTGAAATTTTTGGTTAGTTGGGTTTTGTAAAAAAATAATTGATTGTGAAAGAGTATGGTAACTGGTTGGGGTTGCTATCAGCGTTTGTAAAAAAAAAAATTAAAAAAAAAAATAATCACAGATTTATCCTGAAAGAGTATGGCAGCTGGTTGGGGTGTAGAAGGTCTTGGTAGGGATCTGGGTATCTGCTGATGTGCACAATCAGCTACATGCAGTTGCTTGGAATTGGTCAGTGTATCTAAACATAGCAACTTTCCAAGTTGGCTCTGGTTATGAATGAAGTGGTAGCAGTGCAAGACTAAAATAAAAACCTCACATAGAGCTATAGGAAGGAAGGTTCATTTGAATGTTTGTTGTTGTTTTTTTTTTTGTTGAGAAAACTATAAGTCAAGTATTTTTTTCTCTTCAAAATACCAATATATATATGTATATTTTTTTAAATGTCAATTATATCTGATTGGCCATTATTTCTGATTATTTCTGATTTAATGTTTTGATTTAATAATAATTTAATCAGTTGAACAGGGACCTTAGCACTGGTGGTTGGAGGAAGTTTCATAACAACAAGATCAACAAAAAAGTAACATTTAACCAGGAAGCTCAGTGAGATGTGCAAGCTGTTAACTGCTTGAGATTTTGAGATATAATTGTGGTGTGGTCATTAATGACCTTTAGGAAGGGTAAGTAGTGTGCCTAATTCTTTTTACTCTGGGAATTTGGTTTGGATTTAGCATATGTCTCACCTGATAGCTATATAGAATAAGTAGCACCTACTTGCATGCATTCTTGTATTGTATAGGTGTTCCATTACATAATATCTATTTTAAAGAAAGCATATCACAGAAGGCTGTCCTTTGATTGTTTCCCCCTCCCTCTCACACCCTGCAGCTGTGTAGGGAGTATACTCCCCGATCCAACAAGGAGAACATCTTTAACTTTATAATAATTTGTATAATATTTTCCTTAACTAGCTAATGGAAAGAAAAGAAAAAAAGAACTAAATTAAAATTAAAAAAAAAATTGAGTATTCAATACTGCTGACATACTTGAAAGTCTGAAGATATGTATGAAGATATACAGGTTCACTGTGGAAATTATATATTTGTATATTTTTAAATATCATTAATTTGTATACTCTTAAATATGTCAATCTCTCTTTAACATTGGTCCTGATAATATAACTAGCTATATAATTTTATTATAAAATATTATAGGGCATGGGAAAATGTGTTACAAAGGACAATAACATCTTCAAAAATTCCATCTACCTTCTTTTTGAAGTAAGCAATGGCTATAATATATAGCTACAGGACCATGTCTTTATCAGTGGCAAATACTTCTCAACTGAAAATGTAATTGTCGAATCTTATCAACTTCGTTCTGTGGAAGTAAAATAATTTACACAAAAGCAAGTGCCTTAAGAAATGGGACAGAAAATATTGGGAGAAATGCACATTCTAGCTAGATACAGCAATATTTTGCCTGGCTATGGAGAACAGAATCAGAATTCATTCACAATGAAGAATATATCACCATATGAACAGGTTTCATCTGTAAATCTGCATGTGTCTTTCCATCATCTATCAAGACTCAGTTAATTCAGGAAAGGATTGTTTTGGTAAACATAAATATTAATTCGAAGTTGTACAGTCACCAAAAAAAAAAAAGAAAAAAAAAAGATCATGAAGCTTTCTACTGTTTTTCATATATTATCATCAGAACCAATCTTATACCAATAGAGCTAGTGCTGTTTATGTATTTATATATTTATATGTATATATGTGTATGGCAATCTGCCAAATGGCTGTAAGGATTTGGTTGAAAATTGGCAGATATGATATTCAGGTATGCGAAGTAACCTCGGCTATGTCTCATTTGTCCACACCCCATTGTTCAAATGAAGTAACTAAAAGAACCCCCAAAAAAGGCTCTTCTACATCCGCCATTTTATTTTCACCAAAGGGAATGCATAGGAATTTCCACGCTATCATTTCAAAGAGACATTAATGCATTTTAACATTACCCATCAAGTTGACAAGATAAAAGCCTATCAGCAATTTCAAAGGGAGAATAAAATTTGTTGAACTGAAAATTTGTGTTCCATGAAATCCTATTGCTGCAAGGGACTGCTGCTTTGGAGGAGCAGCTGAAGGTACAGAATTCTGTGCTCACACTTACCAACTACCAACTCCCCCCCCCCCCCCAAAATCCACTCACCACTATTCCTGTAGAACAAAATTAAGTTCCTGTACAACCAAAATAATGACTATCAAGGATTTCACAGGAGGAACAGTGTTGGAAGAAGGCAAAATAACCTGCCAAAAGAACTTACTGCTAAAAGAGCCGCAGACACAGTATTAATATGAAAATTATTTTTTCAAGATTTCAAACCAATCTTAGTGGTGTATGGTAACAATTGAACCACCAAACATCATTGTCTGGTACATTCCAACTACAATTTTAAAGCTGGTGCATTCACACCATGTTGAGGGGATATGTTTGCAATCATGCATGAAGATGATTGACTTATCCATAAAAGGTCAAATAATGAAAAAAAATAAACCTACATACCCAAGAAGAACATTTCAAACAGAAGCATGTCTCAGAGCAAACAAAACGCTGCTGGAGGAAAAAAACCCCCACCAGATGTCAAACTTAAATGGTTGCTGCTTCTGCACAGACCTGTAAGACATGCCCACCTACTAGATATGTCCTCCCATGACAAATATTCTCATGAAAGACATAACCATCACTACCACATCTTCCAGTAATACATGCCTTCCTGCATAAAAACTCATCCTATAAAACCTGTACTCATGTTGGACATGTCTTCCAGTAAGATAGTTCATGTGTTTGAATAACACATATCCACTCATACTTCATGTATTCTTGCAAGATATGTCCACCTGTAAGACATGCCTTCATGTAATATATGGCTTCTTCCTATAGGACATATCCACCACTTGAATCTGTCCACATATAAGAGGTATTCCCTTGTACAATAAATCATCCAGTAAGATATGCCCTCCTGTAAAACATGTACTCCAGTAAGACATCTCAAATAGCAATACATGCTCTCCAATAATACATACCCTCAAGCAAAACATGACCTCCAGTAAGACACATCTCTCAGTAAAACACAACATTTGTAAGATATGCCATCCTGAAGACATGCACTCCACCAATACATTACCTCCCATAAGACTTTTCCTACAACAAAGCATGACCACCTTATAGACATATGCTATCATAATATATGCCATCCTGAAAGACATGTGCTCCAGAAAGTCATGTCCTCCCATAAGACATGTTCTTTCTTAAGACAATTTCGTGACCACAGCCCACCAAAGGTGGGCCTAGCAAGCAATGCAGCCAAAGATCGCAATTACGTGCTAGTATTAAAAAAAGAATAACATATATAAGAGTATAAAATTAAAGATATTTAAGAGTATATAAATTTATAATTTCCACAGTGAACCTGTGTATTTTCATATATATCTTCAGACTTTCAAGTATGTCAGCAGTTACGAACACTGATTTTTTTTTTCTAATTTCTTCTTTCTTTTTTCTTTTCTTTCCATTAACCAGTCAAGGGGAATATTATATAATATAATTATATAGCTAGTTATATTGTAACAGTTCCTTTTCACTTTATATTTTGCATTTAATCATCACAGACACCTTCATCACAACATCAGCTCAAATAAGGAAAATATTAAATCAATTTAAATCAATATAACTAGCAACCCCCCCCCCCCCCACCCTATGGGCAGTTTTTGGTACAACTTTGGTGGGCTGTAGTCACAAAAGTGTCTGCTTTGTTGACATATGGTCTAAACTTATAAACAAAAGTGAACATGTGATTAGGTTAAAGCTTTTTTTTTTGTTGGAAGTACCATATTTGGCATTTTTGTCTTACACACAGAGGAAGAGGTGCAGACAGATGGGATCCACCCCATGTTACTTGTAGAGTAAGTGTGTTTGTATACCAAGTTTTAGGCCTGTAGCTCAATCCTTTTTTCTAGCAAAAGTACTATTTTTGGCTTTTTGAATAAGAATGGGATGTGACCATATAGACATGCTTAAGAGATTCCCCTAGTGACACTGATTCAAAATATGTATGGGTTCAGGTCTAACTTTAATTATTCAAGCATGAATGAAGGATACACGGAGAGACAGACAGACAAACAGACTATTTGTACTTCATAGTATAGATGATTTAAATTAATAAAAAAGGAAACAAGGTTTTGGAAATCTAGACTGAAATGATACAATCAAATGCCTTTCGCTGTAGAGGAAAATAACAATTTTTCGAACATTTTTCATCTGATATTATATAAAAATAAAAAATGTATATATATATATATATACACACACACTACAAAGATACATAGCTACTTTAAAAAATTCTAAACTAAGTAGATATGATAGTCAGTTTCTTGATAGGAGATTCCTTTCAGGCATCCAGAGTGATCAAGTAAAACTGAAACGCATGACAGGGAAGCATGAAATGTTAGACAAATATTTATCAAATACGTAAATTCACAGGTAGCAGGAAGTCAGTTATTCAAACTTCACTTAATCAAACAGCAATAATATAATTTTCCCTCCTCAGCTTGTCCACTTCCCCTTATAGCTGTTCTACTGTTGAACACAATTGTTTCTGAAATGACCAGTTCTACCTCTGCTACTGTTGCTGGAAAATAAAGGAGAGAATTGTTGTGACTGTAGGAGAATAATGGAATATGGAAGAAGTGACTCTAACAGTTTCACATCACAGAGAGACAGGGATCCTGTAAAGCACTTGGAACAGAGAAGGAATACCTTGAGAAAATCTTAATGTGCTCATAAGCATCACAGTTGTTTTGAACATCCTACTAATGCTAACAGTAAAGAGGATAGTTATAACTCTCACAACAAACTAAATTTAGTGATTGTTTTGTACAGGTAACAAAACTACTGTATGTACTCATTGTACTTATGTTGGATTCGATCATAGTTATAACTTATTTTAACCAGTAAGTAGAGAAATTATATTTTTGCAACTTCAATTAGCTGAATATTTTTTTATTCAAAACCCTTGAGCTCAACCATGAATAACTGACTTTCTACTGTATAAATGTTACACACATATATAATATATAGATATATAAGTACATACACACACATATATACACATACAAACACATATACACACATACACATATACATACACACACATATAAACACTGCTACACACAAATTCACACACATACACACATTACACACACACATACATACATGCATGCATGCATGCATGCATACACACACACACACATACATACATACATACATACATACATACATACATACATACATACATACATACATACATACATACATACATACATACATACATACATACATACATACATACATACATACATACATACATACATACATACATACATACATACATACATACATACATTAGATACTTATAATTTTATGTATGTGTATGGATAAAAAAAGTGAATAACTTATGGTGTTAACATAAAGAATAGCTCAAATATAATTTATCTGTGCATGCTCAGTAACACCATTGAAGGATTCTGAAGCACACATGCATAAAAAACATATCGATGTAAGTATGAAAGTATATATATTTATATACACAAAAAATGGTGATACTGTTTTTACAATCAATTCACACCTTGCATTGTTATATACATATATATATAGGTGTATTACCTCATCCTGACTCAAGCTGATGGAGTCAGACGTTTTCTTGTCACCATGTTTCTTAAAAGTATCTGGTAAAGACAACATAATAAACAGAGTAAAGGGCTATGTGTGCTAGCGCTGTATGTACTATATATGTATTATTTAGAAATACCATTTCTAACATACCACTATATAAAAGGAACTCAGATGTGAAGCTGCAACTATGTTGTAGTTGGTACTGTAATTGTAGTCACATCCTTCATTATTGAAACAATAGTTGTATTCTTTTATAGACACAATAAAATATACCTGTGCCTGAAGTTACACAATAGAAAGTTCTAGGTCTCTTCACTTGATCTCACTATGTGTATATATATATATATATATATATATATATATATATATAGTATCCAATTTAGTATGGACTAATGCAAGGTAAAATCATAGTGATGTATCAGTGAAGCAAGAGTTGTGGATATATTACACTACGATTTTTCCTATCACCTCCTCACCAGCAACACCCATCACCCTGATGTGGTTGAGCTCTGTATTAATGTTTCACTATGTTAAAAAAACAACTTGCCAGTCATGATTTTCACACGAGAAAGACAAGCAGCAAAGTTATCAATTTTCATATACTTCCTCTTGACAGCAAATCGGTTGAACAAAATCTCAAAAGACTCAGGACTAAGAGAATATCCTATAAATAAAACAAGAGCAGCAAATGTCAATTAATATTGTCTAACATTATCCTAAAAACCATGGACTTTACCTAGTGAACGCAATCCTTTAATCACTTCATCTTTCTCAAGTGTACCAGAGCGATCCTTATCAAATTTGAAAAACATTTTCTGAAGGGAAGGAAAGGAGGAGAGGAAAAAAATTATATATTAAACACATTATATGCACTATACAAGCGTACAAATTTACAATACTTTTATATACACATGAACATATTATGTTCACTAGGAATTATGCATACACACATTTATACATATATGATATGTATCACATACATACCAGAAATATATTTTACACATTTCCATACTAGCATAGTACCCAAACTTTACATCAGATAATAGAAATAGTTGCTGTGTGTAGCTATATATATTTTTTTACTGTTAAATAATCTCAAGAAACATTCACATAACATTTAACTAGTTATTCTATTTTTCTCAGCAAAACAAAAATGTGGAATTAATACAAACATAAAAAGAGTAAAGAACCATTGAATAAAATTGCTGAAGAGATTCGAAATAGATAATGTTTCATATGTTGTTGTTGGGTGCAATATAGCAAACCAGCTTACCTGCATACTCTGTTCCAGATACAGTTAATTAGAACAGGCTCTGTGTGAAGCATGGTATGATCACAAGCAACTTAAAAGTCTGGTCTTGTGACTTGTTGATTGTCATGGAAAAGCACGGTTGGCAAGCAGAATAGAGAAGCCGAAAGCAAAGAGGAGTTCAGAATCAAAGGGGGAGGGGAAGAATTCAAGAAGAGTAGTACCACTTCAATGTTGTTGAGACCAGAAAAGATGGTGGCCTCAATGATGTTTGCATGGAAGTGATTCTCAACACATTATATCCCGCATGCAACCTTAAGTGGCTCCACTCAAGATCCAATCTTAAACTTGAGAAAGTGGATGTAATCACTGAAATTTTTGGAGTGCCCAACAGTTCAATTAGATATTGCCCGATCTTTCTGTCACACCCAACATTGTCAATGGACTAGTAGACTCATTCCTTACTTGGAAACTCATCTATGAGCCATCCATTCAGGTGGTTGAGATTCTCATTGAGAGGAGAAATGATAGCATGCATGGTCAGCTACTCTGGTCTCTGATTATTGATGGCCATGTCAGAATACACTTTAGCCCTCATCTACTCAGGATTTGGAATAGTCGTCCCTAGTGTGACAGGATTTGGATGGTACCTGGATGTCCAGCAATGTGGACCCTATCATCACTTCCAGGAGCAGGTTTTAACTGTTGTCGGTTTGCTCATCTCCAATTAGGATGGCACCCATGTTTGTTTGTCAGATGTCAGATGTCACATAGTCATGTTGTGCCACAGGTGTGAGTGGTTCCAGACAAACATTGGCAATGTTAGAACTTGTGACACTCTTTTCAGACTGGCTGGATTTGATGAGAGCCAAATAAAACAACACGTGATTTTATCACATTGCATGGGTGTTCTTGCTTATATAAGTAAGTTGATACTGAGCATGCTGCATATAAGAAATGTGATGAGACATTTTAGTAAATTTTTCAGGATTTTTTTTTGCTTTTTTTTTTGTTTCTTTTTTTTTAAACAAAAATTGTGGTATTTTTAATTTTTATTTTAGAAAAATTAATTTTTTGTTGAAAATTTCCCTCTCCCCTACCCAACAATAGCGTTCCATGATTCCTTTGAATATTATAACTGATCTTAGCATCCTGATCGGCCCAACCGTCTGGGCATGCATAGCTATATACACACAGATAGGACAAGTTGCACATATACATCCACACATATATTACATACATATATCATTCATAAACACATTCATACAAAAAAGAAAGCATAGGCACACATGTACACACATATACATATAAAATAAAAATACACTCATACATGCATGCACATAAAAACATACTTACACACAGATACATATAAATATAAATATGTATATATATATGCTATTTTTAACATAAACATCTGGAAAATGGTTATCATGGTAATGGGAAAAAGCCAAACAAACCCTTGGAGCTACAGACCTAAAACTTCGTATGCATACACAACTTGACTCTAAGAGTAACATGGGTTAGGTCCCACCTGGCCACACCTCTTCCTCAGGGTGTGTAAGGCTAAAAATGCCAAAAAATTGTACTTTGGGAAAAAGGCTTGGACATATGGAGTTTGAATCACGAACCAATAAACATTTAAATCAGTTCCATCTGGGGAATGTCTTATACACATGTATATGGCCACTCTCCTTTGTGTGTTAATGTCAGGCCAAAAAGGCCAAAAATTGTACTTTCACCAAAAAAATACTTAGGAGCTACAGACCTTAAAATAGGTATGCATACACAACTTGACTTTGTGAGTATCATAGGCTGGTTCCCACCTTGCCACACCTCTTCCTATTGGTGTGTAAGATTAAAAATGTCAAAAATGGAACTTCTGAAATATACTTGGACCAAAGGAGCTAAACACATGAACCCATATGTATTTGAAATCAGTGTTGCCTGGGGAATGTTTAAATATACCATGGCCAAGTGGTTAAAGCACAGGTCAACCAATCGGAAACTTCCAGGTTCCACTTCTTTCTGGTTCATACATATATGGATATATGTGCATTTATATATACCAGTGAAAAACCTGCCCTATGGGTGGTTTTTCGGCCCACCTTTGGTGGGCTGTAGTCACAAAACTGTCTGCTTTGAAAGCATGGTGCAGACTTTTAATACAAAAGTGAGCTTGTGATTAGGTTGGCCCACCTTTGGTTGGTCATAGTCTCAAAAATGTCTGCTTTGAAGACATATGTTGTAGACTTTTAAAACAAAAGTGAATATGTGATTAGCTTGAAGTATTTTTTTTTGGAAGTACCATTTTTGTTTTTTTTTGGTTGTTTTTAGCCTTACACACAAAGAGGAAGAGGTGTGGCCAAATGGGACCCACCACATGTTATTAGCAGAGTTAAATTCTGTCTGCATGCCATTAGATCTGTAGCTCCATTCTTTTTTCTGGCAAAAGTACCATTTTTGACTTTTTTTAATACGGAAAGGAGTGTGGCCATATAGACATGCTCATGATGCTCCCCTGGTGACACTGATTCTAAATATATGTGGGTTCATGGGTTCAACTTCAACCATTCAAGCATGAATCGCAGACACACAGACAAACAGACAGACTCTTTGCACTTTATAGCATAGATTGTATGTTTATCCACTTTACCACCAAAGCACCAAACTAAATGAAGCCAACTCTTCAGGATAGACACATCTTGCACTAAGGATGTTTTTTTGCTGCCAAGATAAATTTGGATCACTTGGCCACACCTCTTCTTTTGGGAGTGTGTCTATATTGCTAAAATGGTACTTGTATAAACCCTTGAACCTGATATCTAAAACTTGGTAAAAAGAACACATCATGATTCTGAGAGAGATATGGAGTGGGTCCCACCTGGCCACATGTAATCATCTCGACTGTCAGGCTGAAAATACCAAAAATGTTATGTGGCCAAACTCTTGGACATGGTATGGGTCATATATGGGTATATCATTATATCCCTGGTAATGCCGGGTGTACCTGCTAGTCATTCATAAACATAAATAACATACATATATCATATACTCATATATGTACACAAAGTATATACATACATATAATGTAATATATACTCACATTCAAATACTTATATATATATATATATATATATATATATATATATATATATATATATATATATATATATATACACTAGCAGCATATATCCAGTGTTGCCCGGCCAATACCAACATCAAACATTATAGAAGCCTCTCAAATTTCGGCCTAGTTAGTCATTTAATTAGCTTTTGGCAGCCAAAACAACTTCCTGTGTGTGTGGCTAATATCGAACCACACACATTGCCATACCCACATTTAGTTCGTAATGCTCACCCGATTACTTGGACTCCATATGCCAAATTTTTGCAATATTGGTCCATAAATGAGTTTTTGGCAGGCATGACATCCTATGTGTGCAGCAATAACCAGAACACACCCATTGACACACACATGCATGTGATTAATAATGCTCACCCAGTTGCTTGGAAATCTCATTCCAATTTCAGTCTGGTTGGTCTTTTCATTAGCTTTTATTAGCCAAAACAACTTCCAGTGTGTGTGGCTATGGCCAAACCACACCCATATGTGGTTAATATTGCTTTCTCAGGTACTTGGAGACCACACACCAAATTTTTGTCTAATTGGTTTCTGATTAACTTTTTTTTAGCCAAAATAACTTCCTGCGGGTATGGCTATGACAAAACCACACCCATTAACATACCCATATGTGTTTAATATCTCTCACCCGGTTTTTGGAGAGCACATGCCAAATTTCAGCCTTTTTGGTCCAAGTGTTTCACTATGATGCCTAGACGCACATACATACAAACATCATGCATACAAGTGTTATTCAGAAATTCTCTTTTTTTGTTGGCACTGTTTCACTTTACACACCAATGAAAAAGGTGTAGCCAGAGAGGATTCCGCCCGTCCATGTTACTCCCAAAGTCAAGTTGTGTATGCATACATGTTTTAAGTTTGTTGCTTCAAGGATATGCTTGGTCAAAGTACTATTTTTGGCCTTTTTTTTGGCCTGACATGGAAACAGAAATGGGTGTGGTCATATACACGTACTTAAAACATTCCCAGATTATATTGATTCCAAATATATATGGGTTAATGGGTCTAACTCCTTAGGTTCAAGTGTTTTTGCTGAAATACCATTTTTGTCATTTTTAGCCTTACACAGGGAAAGGAAGAGGTGTGGCCTGGTGAGACCCAGCCAATGTTACTCCCAGAGTGAAGCTGTATATGCATACCAAGTTTTAGATCTGTAGCTCTAAGGGTATTTCTGGCAAAATACCATATTTGGCTTTTTCATGTTACCATGGTAACCATTTTCCGAATTTTTTAGCCCATGTTTTAAGTTGGGTCAAAACCTATCAGACAGACGGACAGACAGACAGACATCTTCTTTTATAAATATATAGGATACATATATGTATATATATATATATATATATATATACACACGCATATATATATACACACAAATAGCAAACATATGCACAGGCATACAATTGTCACATACACAAGATGTACATATCCCCAAAACACAAGAAAGATTTAAGTATGTGCTAACCAGTTACAACCTAGAGTACTAAGAGCTATCTTTACCTTCCACATTGAGATAGTTTGAAGGAGAGCTTCGAATTCATTCAAACTGAGCGTTCCATTCTTATCTTTCTATCACAATGAAACATGTATGCACTTTACATTAAAAACAACAACAATATATAGTATAGAATGCTGCATTAATTTAGAGATAAATGAATAGATACCATTAATATATCATCTTGGAGGGAGAGGGGAAGGGCATAAATTAGTCATTCAAAATTCACTGTTCTAACATCCACACAAATACAAGCTCATGGTCTCAACTATCCTAATCTCATTGAAACAATTGTAATAGCGTAAATGAAAGAGATGTCAGAGTAAAAATTCTTTGAGCAAGGTATAAGGCCAAAATAACATCATGACATTATTTAAAAGAATTCTTTTTTCGTATTGTATCTGATCAGAAACAATTTAATTAACGGTTGTTATCTTTTACACCGATTGCATTGTTATGTGTATCCAGAATATAGATTATGAGCACACACACACACACACACACACACACACAACACACACAACACACACACACATGTTTACATGTATTGCTACTCACGTCCAGCATTGTAATCATTGCTCTGCATGCATCAATGGAGAAAACAGCAGTGCCCATTTCTGCAATAGGAGCAACAGCAAAGTAGTTAATAGTGTATACTGCCACAATGAGCGGCTTGTATTCGTACTATGTATATATCAACTTGCAGATCTACAGTGCCCTCATCCTGCCTCTGAGGAAAGACCCCAGTATATGGTATTGTGATAATATCAGGCAAATAGAATCATTTGTAAAGAAATAGGCATCGCAAATAGGACTATTCAAAAGGTAAGCTGTGATGCATGTAATGTTTGATAACATTAACATACACACATTTATTCTTTTTACTTATGGAAGAAATCTGCTTCTGCATTGCTGCACCATAGAACTGCCTGGGAAGTAGTTTGGTGGTATATACGCTGAAAAAATAGCAGCACTGTGGTTTGTGCTCATCGTTATGTAATATGTTGCAAGGAAATAGAGGGGAGCAAAGTGAGGGTCAAATAATTTTTTAGTTGGGAATTCAAAAACTTTTTTTTTGGTTTGATGGAATGAGTGAAAAATTTTTTCAAATTGAGGTAAATAAAAGTGTGAAGGATTGCAATAGGATGGGTACAATAAATTTTGGAAGGCACATCCACTCCCCACCTCATTTTTAAAAGATTTCCACCATCCAATTACTTACATCACATTTACCATGGTAATTTGAACAAACTTTGAAATTTCCTCCCCTCCCCCCCCCCCCTCCCTCTTTCCCCAGCCATTCATCTAAAAAAATTTAAAAAAAAGGGATTCCCCACCCCCCATAATAAAAAGAACCAAAAAAAAACAAACAAACAAAAAAAACAAACAAAAAACAATAATAAACAACAAAAATAGCAAAAAAACAAGTAAAAAAGTAATAAATTACAATCTATGTCTGTGGTCACTGAATATTCATGTCAAGATCATCAAGAAGCAGAGAAATAAACTGCTCTTCTCTATTAGGTCATGCAGTACATATAGATTGTCACCCATTGTGTTGTCCACCCCCCCCCCCCCCCCCCCCCCATACAATCCTTACCACCATCATTGTTACTATCATACCCTTTGATAGAGCTGCTGTGAGCATGTCTTGGAGTTCTGCAGCATCAACTTTTCCATCCACTCCAGCAATCCTGGTAAATAGTCCTCTCAACTTATCATACTTCTTTGAATCCACAAGAGTTTTAGTCTTTATTGCTTTGCTATCAAAAACAACAATACTTGGATTATCATAACACATACTGCATAAACTACTTAAAATGTGGATTTTACTAACAGGATTAGTAAGATTAGCCAAAAAAATCTCCAAGGGAAGAAATTATTTTTCTGTTCACTAAAAAAGGTTCGTGCTCTGATTTTTTCCCCTTGTGTTTTCTGATGCATGTGAGGGGGCGAGGTTCATGACACATGCTCATCTAGATTTTTACTTAACTAGCTCTATGGGCAGTTTTTCAGCTGATGCCTGAGCCAGAATTTTTTAAGGCCCCAGCACTTCAATAATAAAATGGACTGCCTTATTCCAAATTGTTTCCAAAACAGGATATAGCTGTAGCTAATAGAGAAGTTTAAGAAGGTAAGAAAGAAAATTGTACAAAGCATTTATCATACAATAAGTTAGCTTTATATTCTGGTCTATTTTAACTTGCTAGGGCTAGGGCTAGGGCTAGGGTTGGAGTGAGATATTATGTTTTTCCCATTACTCATACATACTATCTGAAGGAGTGTGTACTTTTAAATTATAGCCAGCTCTAGCTGATCGGAGTGGGGATATAGTCAAGGTTAAACTCATACTCTCTTATAGCTAATCCACATTACTATTTGTAATCACTGGTCTACAATATAAAATTGAAACACTCACCCCTTTTCAGTGAAGATTCTCAGCAAGAATTCACCCTCATCATTAGGTTTGAAGGAAGAGGGTATTATGATGTAGGTGCCAGGATCCAAGTCAAACCTTTTCTGCACCTCCCTTGCTTTAGTCAGCGGCCCAGAAGTTCCAATACTGTAGTGGTAGTCCACATACTTTTTAGTTAGCATCCTTCCATTTGGAGGGGCCTGCACAATCAAGGAGGATAGAGTAAATTGAGTGGGTTTATAGCTTAATTTGTTTGTTCCTTGGAAGTAAAAAATACCTTCTATAGTTTAATAGTTAATGTAACATTGTCTGTAAATGAATGAGTACAATTTTGACATTCCTATAATGGTCAATTGGTAAAGTCATGTTTATAAAACTAGTAACAACTGACTTAGGAGCCAAACACAGGAGTCTATGCCAAACTCTCCACCCAAAAGGGAGCATATAAGGTAAGTTAGATCATCACACTGTTGAAAGGTACACTGTTAGAAATTATTACCGATGAGTATCTTTATACATGTCTATACTGGACTCTTTGAATGTTAGAACGTATGACATTAAAGTTATCCAAGGATATTTTTGTTGAAAGAAACAGTACCATACCAACTTCATAATTTTTAAATTTCATAATAGCTTAGTCTATTTTTACTTATTATGTGTTAAAAATTCATATTTCAACACACACACACACTCAAACTGTATAACTCAGTCATTGTTTTGTTATTATCTACTTCTCATGAAGAATTAAAATTTGATGATTAATTAATCTCCCATTATTAATCTATCATCTCCCACTATATATAGTTAGCAAGTATCCGTCTTTCTGTAAGTAATACTACTCCTCCCAAACAGAAATTCAAATCACCACAATTTTTTTAAACGGTTTAGTTAGGGTAGCACTGGGAATGAATAGATTGAGTTTCATCTTGGGGAGAAAAGAAATAAAAGGGAATTTAAATTTTACTGTGTAAAAAAAAGCCTAACAAATCATGGCCAATCGATCAAGGCACAGGTTTCCCTAGCTTAAAGTCAGAGGTTTATATCCATTTGCATCCACCAGGATTGGCTCTGCCAAGACCAGCGTGGATGAGGCTAAACCACCTACAAACCGGTGTTGGGTACTTCTGCTCATCCATGCACAAATGGGGAATGGCCCCTTCAGCAATCTGTGAGTGTGGCATAGAGGATCAAACTGCAGACCATATTATACAAAGGTGCCAATACCCGCCACCAAATGGCGTCCATGGTCTGCAGGTCCTGGATGATGACGCCATCAAATGGCCCTTGACCTCATTTCCCAATATCTAGCCTGGATGGTTTTGGACTTTAGGAGGACAACTTTAAACTAACTTCATAAACGATTGATAATAAGAGGGATGTTATGACATTCTCGGCATGAAAGTAAAGGATATATCTTTTACATCACCATTAAGATCACCTCTTGCTCACCATAGTTATCATGTTGTCAAGTGTCTCTACATCAACACACAAATTCATTGATTATGAAGTAAAAATTTTAAACTGCTTAGTGGTTTACCCTATAACATTTTTCTGTTCAATAAACTATCACTTGATGTCATGTCATTCAGTGAAATATGTTTCATACCTTGTAGATGGAGAATCCAATGCAGAGGTCCTGCATGCCCATACTCTTTTGCTTTCTTCTGTTCTTCTGCATTAGTGACACCAAACAGGAACATTTCCCATCACCGTCATCATCTTCAGTGAGTTCAAGGACATATTGCGGGTTTTTAGTGAAAGTTGGATAATTCCTGCAGCCACCGCAAGTTGGACCCTTCCAGGAGTCATTCTTCACAACAATGTTCCAATTTTTGACTGAAAAATATCACAAAGTAAATAAATTAATATCCTGTGATAATTTTTACCAACAAACTTTAACAAGTTTGTGGAGTCTAAATGTTACTTAGTTGAGAATCTTGTTGTTCTTGTTCTTGTTATGAAACTTCCTCTGACAACAGGTGCTGAGGTCCCCAGTTCAAATCCTGGTCATGGTTGAGTTTTTTTCCCCCTTCTCTTTTTCACCTTTAAAAAAAATATTTCTTTTACCCATGATTAAGTAAAACATTAAATCATAAGTGAGCGGATTTTTGGCTGGAAATTTCCTGTCTTGTTATTTTTGGAAAAAACTATATATTAAGTATGCTAGGGCTCCTTTTTTAAAATTAGTGCTCGAAGGAAGCTATCGCTTCGAAAATCATTATATAATAATTAAAAAATTTGTTCTAAGTTATTAAAGGCAACAAAAAAAAGCAATAGACTATGCTGAAATGCAGGTAATAATTTTAATTGTTGTTGGGCTATTTTTAGATGATACTGTGTATATATCTCTTATATATATATATATATATATATATATATAAAAGAAGTCTGTCCATCCGTCCGTCCATCCGCTCGTCTGTCTGTCTGTCTGTCTGTCTGTCTGTCTGTCTGTCTGTCTGTCTGTCTGTCTGTCTGTCTGTCTGTCTGTCTGTCTGTCTGTCTGTCTGTCTGTCTGTCTGTCTGTCTGTCTGTACCATCATTCTGGCCAATTCTGCGGCTGGATTTCTCTCAAACTTGGCATGATGATAGGTTTTTTTTTATACAACTTAAAATATGGGCTAATAAATCCAGAAAATATTTACCATGGTAACAAGAAAAAGCAAAAAAAAAAAAAATTCTTTGGCCAAAAAACCCCTTGAAGCTACAAACCTAAAAACTTGGCATGCATATATAAAAACTCTTGGAGTAAGATAGAGTGGGTTCTACCAGGCCACACCTCTTTCTCTGGGTGTGTCAGGCTAAAAATGCCAAAAATTGTACATCGAGAATAATGCTTGGACCTACAGAGTTAGACCCATGAACCAATGTATATTCAGAATCAGTTTCACCTGGGTAACATTTAAGTACATCTATATGGCTACACCCCTTCCTGCATTCATGTCAGACCAAAAAGGCCAAAAATGGTACTTTTGCCAAATAAACACTTGGAGCTGCATACCTAAAATTAGGAATGCATACTCAACATGATTTGGGATTAACATGGGCATGTTATACCTGGATACACCTCTTCCAATTGGTGTGTATGGTTAAGAATAAATGCCAAAAATGGAATTTCTGAAAAATGCATGGATCGAAGGAGTTAGATCCACGAACTCATATATATTTGGAATCAGTGTCGCCTCTGGAATGTTCAAATAAACCATGGCCAAGTGTTTAAGGCATAGGTCTAGAAATCAGAAACTTCCAGGTTCTACTACTTCCTGGTTCATACAAATTTCTACCAAGTTTCAGATAATATATTTCTAGACTTCCTCTTAATTAAAAGGTATGCTTACCACCATCATTTTCATAGAGCTCATCCACAGAAACATTGCAGATTTCCAAGTCTGTAAAGTATTTCATCATATCTTCAAAGGACATCCAAAATTCTCCATCATCATTGATGTGAAGTAGAGACTTCCTTTGACTGGAGGACACGTTAGTCCAACAACTGGAACTACAGATTAAAATTCAATAAGAGTAATAAAAATGCCAGAATACAAAGTGCTTATGGTGTAGTAACATAAAATAGACTTCTAGTTATTAACACTAACTAATCTAAATCCAACAATTTAAACTGCAAAGTCAAATCTGTAAGAATAAATAAATTTAAACATGTGGATTATAAAAATTTACAGAAAGTATCAGGCAAGTGTCCCACATACATCAAAAACAAGTATAGGTAACAGAGAGTGAAGCTAAAACTGCTTGGTATTTCTTTTTGCATATTTTAATGTTTGCTTACAAGCTATGTTAAATTCTAAAGTAAAAAATCGAAGTCTACTACTAATGATAAAAATGAAGAATCAAAGGTTGGAACTATGACTACATGAAGTTTCAACTTTGGTATAGAGTTACACTGTTACTATGTGCATAACAGGTAACACCTTTTATTATGGTTAATATTAAAAACTAACAGACAATAACTAAAAAAACCCCAAAATACTTTGTAAAACTCTGATATAACCTAAATAGCTTAATTTTGGTTCATTTTGAACTTTGGTCTCCCCATAAGGAGTGGCATCAATCTTGAGCTGCAGCAAATCCATTAGATTTATCAAATCAAATCATCAAATTTATTCTCATCTTTATATATATATATATATACGTATATTTGACATATCTTCTTATATACAAATGGAAATGTCTGTTTGTTTGCCTGCCTGCCTGCCTGCCTGCTTGTCTGCCTGCCCGTCCGTCCGTCCATCTGTTCGTCCGTCTGTTTGTCCATCTGTTCGTCCGTCTGTTCGTCTGTCTGTTCGTCCGTCTGTTCGTCCGTCTGTCTGTTCATCCGTCTGTTCATCCGTCTGTTCATCCGTCTGTTCATCTGTCTGTTCATCCGTCTGTTTGTCCGTCTGTTTGTCCGTCTGCTCGTCCGTCTGCTCGTCCGTCTGCTCGTTCGTGTGTTCGTCCGTGTGTTCGTCCGTGTGTTCGTCCGTCTGTTCGTCCGTCTGCTCGTCCGTCTGCTCGTTCGTGTGTTCGTCCGTGTGTTCGTCCGTCTGTTCGTCCGTCTGTTCGTCCGTCTGTTCGTCCGTCTGTTCGTCCGTCTGTTCGTCCGTCTGTTCGTCCGTCTGTTCGTCCGTCTGTTCGTCCGTCTGTTCGTCCGTCTGTTCGTCCGTCTGTTCGTCCGTCTGTTCGTCCGTCTGTTCGTCCATCTGTTCGTCCGTCTGTTCGTCCGTCTGTTCGTCCGTCTGTTCGTCCGTCTGTTCGTCCGTCTGTTCGTCCGTCTGTTTGTCCGTCTGTTTGTCCATCTGTTCGTCTGTCTGTTTGTCCGTCTGTTCGTCTGTCTGTTTGTCTATCTGTTCATCTGTCTGTTCGTCCATCTGTTCATCCATCTGTTCGTCCGTCTGTTCGTCCGTCTGTTCATCTGTTTGTTCGTTCGTCTGTTCGTTCGTCTGTATGCTTGTACCATCGGCCTGGCCAATCCTACAAATGGATTTTTCTGAAACTTGGCATGAAAATAGGTTTTGACCCAACTTAAAACATAATATTACAAAAAAAAATCTGGAAAATGGCAATACTGGTGCCTAAAAATGAAATTCAATTTTTAAAGCAAAGACAGGCTTCACCTCTCCTTTCCCTCCCTCCTTCTTTTCTTCATTCATTTTTCTTTCTCCTCCTTTTATCTTCCTTTTTCTTCTTCTCCCCCCTTTTTGCTCTACTTTTTTCTTCCTTCCTCCATTTTCCCCTTCCCTTCCTTTTTTCTTCCTTCGTTTTTCGCCTCTGTTATTTTCCTTCCTTCTTTTCTTCTTCCCCTCATTTTCCCTTTCTTTTCTTCTTCCCTCCATTTTTTTTTTTTTTAATCCTTCCTTCTTTTTTTCTTTCCCATCCTTTTCCCAATCTTTCCCCCTCTTTTCCATCCTTCCTTTTTTAAAATACTTTGTAAAAATGGATTATTGAGTTGATATCGACGACATCTGGCTAAACTTCTTTCTGGTTTGTACAATGTGGGTATGTATGTATATATGTATGAATATTTGTGACAGTGTGATCACCAACTTTATTAACAAAGGTTCAAACCAAATGAAACTTACTCTTATGGCTTGACATACCCTACAGTAAGGGGAAAAAATTGGCCCACCTTGCTACACATCTTCCTGTGGGTGATGGGAATGAAAGGTCAAAAATGGTACTTAGGATAAACACTTGGACCTAAGACACTAAAACTTGCTATCACACACGTAACTCTTGGAATGACATGGGCTGGGTCCCACTGGCTACACTCATTTCTCTTGGCATATGAGGCTGAAAATAGCATGTATAGCTATATATGTGTGTTTGTATATGTGTGTTTATATATGTTTTGTGTGTAAGCACTTTCCAACTAAAACACTACACAAAATGAAACCTGCTATTCAGGATAAACACATCCTACACCAAGGATGACTTTAAAGCTCAAAAAATATGGGCCATCAGGCCACATCTTTCTTGCGGTCATGTGAGATTAAAAATGAAACAAAAAAATGACTTTGGGAACAGCATGAGCTGGGTCCCACTTTGTTACACCTCTTCCTCTGGGAGTGTCAGGCTAAAAATATCGAAAAAGGTACTTGACCAAACTCTTGGACATGGGCTGGGTCATGCCTGCTAGTATATATATATATATATATATATATATATATATATATATACAACTATATATAATATATCTACCAGAGGCCCATTTGCAGCTTCGCAATGATCAAAACACTTCTTCTAACAAACACTATCCTAGATATTATTGAAAAGGTAAATAGAAGAGTTTCAATTTAACTCTTCTGCTTGGCAGTGATTGAAATTGTTGGATAAATGACTTCCACAACAGTGCTTCCTCAGCAATTGTGAATGTCTCCAGTTTGCTCTGTTTCAGTTATTGATTTTCTAGTGTCTCCAGCCCTAGACATTGCTCATGATGGTGTAGGGTTTTTTCTTAAATTTTGTTGTTGTTTTTTTCTAAATATTTTCAAATTCTTGGTCTAATTGATGTGTAGGAAGGGACACTTTCTTCAATAATACCCCCATGCATTTATTCATGGGAGAGGTCACTGTCCATACTGCTTCCTACCCCCATTTTCCATGCCCTGGTTGTTGTTTCTTTCTTCTTCTTCTTTTTTTTTTTTTTTTTAGTAGTTGCATACATAGAGGCCCATTTGCAGCTTTTCTATTTATTTATTATTTAATTTTTATAAATATTATCACTGGTTTATAATTTATTTATTGGTGGTAATGATGTAATACTACTCTGGTCAACATTCTATAAATTGGTGGAAAAAGACATTTCAAATTGTTTTTTTTCTTTTATCTTTTAAATAGGACTATTTTTTTTTTTTAATTTTCAAGTATATTCTGCCAACTTCATAATTTTACATTAATTTTAGACATGCCCACAACACAGAATTGGGGCTTGTAACCTGAGGTACTTAGCTGTTTTAGCTGTTTTAGAGCTAAGCTTCAGTTCACTAAAGAGTCTTCCATTCTCAGCTGGCACAGGCAAGCTAGATTTAATTTTCTTTCATTAATTTTTTTTTTTTTTTTGCATTTTTATCAGCCATTTTAAAAACGGGAGCTTGGATGGATACAATGTCGACCTTTTACCTACTTTACGAACACAGTTTGCTTAAAAGAAAGACTTTAGTTTACCTCTAACTTTTTAGTTGGACAGTTCAAAGAAATCCAAGGCCTTCGGCACCTCTAGGACCATGTAGGGAGCTGAATGAAGTTTAATTCGCTGTCCCATGACCCACAGTTCAAAAGTTTTTCTTGCCAGTTATGCAGGCAGGCAAGCAGGCAGGGAGTTAGTGAAAATAATATATAGGATAAGAGCTTAGTTGTGTGTGTCTGTCTGTCTGTCTGTGTTGCAGGATTATGAAAACAGCTAGACCAATTGGGATAAAATTTGTCTGTGAGACCTCAGAGTGGGTGTGGGATGGTTAAAATGTAATTACATTTTGAATTACTGAATTTTTTTTTTCTATCTATTTATCTTTTTCAGTTTGTGCATAACCACTGTGAGAGAACAGCTGGGCCAATTGGCATGAAATTTGGCATGAGCACTTGGGCTAGGTGTGGGATGGTTATTACATGCTAAATTTTGAATTGCTGTATATCTATCTATCTTTTTTTCTTTTCATTTGTACATAACCACTGGGATTTGTAGAACAGCTGGGATGATTAGGATGAAATTTCCACGAGCACCTGGGGTGTTGTGGGATGGTTATGTATTAAATTTTGAATTGGCATATTTTTGTCAATTTTTCTCTATTTTGGTGCATTTTAGTCTATCAAGCTATCTATTCTATTGTGCATAATCACTGGGATTTAGAGAAAGGCTGGGCAGGAGATGAAATTTGCCATGACAATTTGAAGTCATGGGTGTGGGATGCTTATCACTTCATTACATTGATAATTTTTCTTTAATTGTCACATTTTCTCTATCTATCTCTTTTATTTGTGCATAATCAGTGAAATTTAGAAAACCGCAAGTCTGATTGGGATGAAATTTGCAATGATCTTATTAGAGTGGGTTGGGTGATTCTTACATAATAAAAATGTACAATTATAGTATTTTTCTATTTGTGTGTAACTACTAGGAAGATTGGGATAAAGTTTAATATACAATGTTGGGTCTGTGGGAGATAGTTTTAAAATAATAACATTTACAATTACAGATTTCCACTAGCTATTTCTTTTCTTTTCTTTTGTGTTAACTGCTTGGCCTGACTGGAATAAAACTTGGATAAGGAAGGCTTCTTTCCTCTTACTTTCACTTTTCCCCTGCAATGAGCATTACCAAAGGGGGTCCATTGGGGCCAGATCCATAATAACATAATGCATCAATAAACTGTTCGCTCCTCCATTCAATGAAATAAGTCACTCTTTTGAATAGATCGAACACCATCAAACTGAATTGAAGTGCTGATGACTAATACCTACAATTAAGCCAACTGACGAGTAAAGCTAACTAGCTAAAGCACATAAACTTCTAACCATGCCTAATGTTTTTGAAATGATTAGAATGAAAGTGATGCAGTGAATGATATACAGAATCTATAAATGTCAAAAGGTGTGTGTGCGTGCGTGCGTGCGTGCGTGCGTGCGTGCGTGCGTGCGTGCGTGCGTGCGTGCGTGCGTGCGTGCGTGCGTGCGTGCGTGCGTGTGTGTGGGCTCAATGGACAGCAAAAAGGCTGAATGGATAGTGATGAAACTCTGCAGAATACTAGGTTTTCACCAAAAAAATTCTGAAAATGGCACCCCCCCCCCCCCAAGGGGGAAAGAAGAAGTCAAATTTCCACTAAAAAGCCTTAAAAACCATGGTTCAGTGGTTAAAGCACAGGTCTCCCAAACTGAAAGTCAGTGGTTCAAACTTGGACTAGTTTAAAAATTTTTTTCCTTTTCTTTTCCCCCCTTTTTCTTTCCTTCCTTCTTTCCTCCCTTTTTTTTTTTCTTTTTTCCTCCCCAACCCCCCACCCTATCTTTCCCAATTTCCTTCCCCCCCCCCCCCCCCCCTGTTTCTTTTCAAAATTCTGACAGAGCTTAAATGTTTAAAAGAATCACTTCCAAATTTGTAGGTTAAATGAGAATACTCACATATGCACACACAAATTCTCTTTGTTACTTATTGAATTATGGATGTGAATAAATTGTTATTTGTAGATAATGACTATAGCTGATTTGTCATTCACTGAATTAATTTGTTCTTTATTGAGCTGATTTGTTATATGTTGATTACTGGCTTGATGACATCTATTTATGGTACTTATGGATGTCAAATTCGTAGACTTAGAGACCTAGAAGCATGCAAATACAACTTATTCTGGTAGGGAAACAGGTTCAGTAACACTAGGACATGACTTTTCCTATGGGCATGTCATTTTATCCTGGGCAACACCAGGTATATGCTGCTAGTAATTTATATATCTACGCACCTGATCTGATATCCCATGACATATACTTATACACATTGCATGTACTAATGTATTTAACTCCTTACATTGAATTCTAATGCACACAGCAATTAATAACTCATGACTCACACTTACCTATCACTCCAGTCACCATTCCATTCCTTTGCTCCCCAAGGATTGCGAACTCTGACCAACATCACTTCTTTTCCTTTCACAGTTACTGAGTCTGTTCCAGTGATGGAGTAAGCATGGCCTTGGATAAGACCGCTAGTAAGTTTCTTCTCACACTCCCCCCTACCAGCTCTGTTGTTGTTAGCAGAATATGTACTTTACATTAACAAATATACCAAAGATTAGTTGTCTGTTACCTTATAGAGCAACTCATAAATGATGAATTCTTTGATGATTTTACAATCCTTTTTTTTACATCTTCCGCTTCTTCCTTCTTCATTAAGTCAACACTTTCTACCACTCCACCAGTGAAGTCCACCAAGGCTTCTGAGGTTTTTCCTCCCTTTAGAGCCTCATAACTCCCATATAGCCTTAAAAAATGAATAAGAAAAAATTCATTAAAGGAACGCTTCACAATAAAGAACTTTGAAAGTGTTGATAATCCTTTAAAAAAAAAAAAGATTTCTCATAATTTTCCCTTCTCGTCATCTCTATTCTCTATAAATGAGTTCTTGCAAGGTTCTTATTAATTTGTTGTTATAGTGGTACACATTACTTAGTTGTCATTTTCATGAGATATCTATGTGGGTGACTTATTTGATGTTGAAAATTACTGGAATAAAATAGCAAAACTGATAATATATTTTAAGGCTTGCAAGTTCAATTATTTTGTGACATTTATTAACGATCTTACAATTCCATTGATGGCATGAACTCAGCCAAGAAGATGTAATTTTATAACAGTTCGTACATATTCACCCTTTAGGTTGTTAAAATAATTGTGCCCAAAATTTATAAGTCAAAACAAAATTTATTATTAGTCAAATCCATACTGTAAAGTGTGAATAATCTGTCTGTCTGTCTGTCTGTCTGTCTGTCTGTCTGTCTGTCTGTCTGTCTGTCTGTCTGTCTGTCTGTCTGTCTGTCTGTCTGTCTGTCTGTCTGTCTGTCTGTCTGTCTGTCTGTCTGTCTGTCTGTCTGTCTGTCTGTCTGTCTGTCTGTCTGTCTGTCTGTCTGTCTGTCTGTCTGTCTGTCTGTCTGTCTGTCTGTCTGTCTGTCTGTCTGTCTGTCTGTCTGTCTGTCTGTGTATCTGCTATTCACACTTGAACAGTTGCAGTTACACCACAAACCCATATATTTAGAAGCAGCGTCATCAGGGGAATGTCATGAGCATGTTTATATGGTCACACCCCTTTCAGTATTCTTAAAAAAGCCAAAAATGGTACTTTTGTCAGAAAAAAGAATGGAGCTACAGGCCTAAAACTTTGGCATGCAGGCACAACTTGACTCTTCAAATAACATGGGGTGGGTCCCGTAGTGTTGCCAGGGGAACTTATAAGCATATCTATATGGTCACACCCTTTTTATATTAAAAAAAAAAAAAAAAAAAAAAAAAAAAAAAAAAAAAAAAGAACTAAAAATGGTTCTTTTGCCTGAAAAAGGAATAGAGCTACAGGCCTAAAACTTTAGCATGCAGGCATAACTTGACTCTACAAATAACTAGGCGTGGGTCCCATCTGGCCACACCTTTCCCTCTTTGTGTGTAAGGCTAAAATTTTAAAAATGGTACTTCTAAATAAAACCTTTTGACCTAATCACATAATCACTTATGTTTTAAAAGTATACAACATATGTCTTCAAAGTAAATAATTTGGTAACTGCAGCCCACCAAAGGTGGGCTGAAAATCTGCCTGTAAGGCGGGATTTTGCTAGTACTAGTAAAGTTGGCATTTTATGTCAAGAGCAGGGTGGCAAAAAATAGAGGGAGGCTAGGCAGGCCAATTGACGCTGGCTTATGATTTGGAGGGGGCCTATGCCCACTGGTAGAGGTGAAGGAGACCACTTGGTAAAGAACAGAAAATCCTTTTATAAACCCTTCTTGTTCATTATAAATAACCTGCTACTATTAAGTGCATCCTATAAACTTCATGTACATGTATGTAGCTAAGCTATACACAATCATTAAATAATTATACTTGGTACTGATTAATAATACTTAATTTATATTATAAAATGAGGCAAATATTTCCTATCGGGACAGATCCCATCGTTTATCCATGCTGCCAATAAATAGCAAGCTACACAAGCTATGCAAGCTACACTTTTGAAAGACCAAAATCTGCAGCTACCTTCTTTATTAATACATGCACACAAGAATACACTTAGAAAGTTTCTTCCAATTAACTGTGACATACATTTTCTGTGAATGTAATCAGTTGAAAAAGGTTGTTTGTTTTTTTAGGGGGGGGAGGGGGGAGGAGGGGAAGGGGGTATCTACAATAAATACATTGTACATACTATAAAAAAAACATGAAATTGAGTGCAACCCAAAATTTTCCTTCCAACAACTCTTCATTGAAGGCTTACTTCATTTGACAATAATATTCCAAATTATGCTGCATAAAGTTTAAGTTGAGTAAGCTCTAAATTTCTCCAATTATACCTTCAGCAATGTTCTGAAGATTTAACTAAAATTCAAGTAGAGAAATAATTATATATGCTATCCCAGTTCACATTCCAAAAATCATCATAAATTATATTCCTCCTATTCAATGATAGTATTTTTCATTTAATGAATAATGCTAGTTTACTCTCAATAGTTCTGAGATGCTACAGCTCTCAAACAGATTAACAAACTTACCAGCATTTTTTTTTAAAGGTTCCAATCAAATGTTGAATTTTGTAGCTTACAAACACTTTACATAATGGCATTTTTTAATGGTGCGGGGGAAATTTGAGGGGAAATTAAAAGAAAAAAACTACAAACAAACAAACAAGAACAGCCCATGATAAAAATAGTTCACTACCAATTATTAACCCACCCAATATTGTAATATCACCTGTGAACCAGTCCTCAGAGTAAATGTTTTCAATAAGGCAAGCAAGCCTATTTGAATCAAATACATGTCAAATGGTAACCTGAAATCTGCTCCTGTGGTCAACAGGCAAGACATTTGGTGGCACCCAACAGAAAAAAAAAAAGGATGTGCTTGGCTTCTTACCAGTATATACACATTTTTAGTTGTAGTGGTCTACTATTAATCACTTATTTGCATTGGCTGGTACTGATGTGTGTGGTCACTTATTCCTATTATGGTTTCAGCTGACTTCCTTGTGATAGTTTGCTACTGAGGGAGTAACTAACACAGCCCTTAGAGAACTGCACTATTGTAAACATGAAAACACCTGCTGGAGCTCATTTAGTTGTAAAGGTCAATCCTTTCCTCCAGATATTTGCATATTTCTTTACAGTTCAGGATATAGGGTGAAAGTCTTCAAAATAAGTGGCAAAATTGATAAACATTTCTAAAGGAAGCACATTCAGAATTAAGAATAACAAATCATAAAGACAGTATGTCAAGGAATCAATGGAAGAAAAAGAGAGAAAAGAATACAGATATAACTGTTGCTACCTTTTCTATTTTTACTTCTGACTTTATGGAGGTGTTGTGTTTTATTTTGTTGTTTCTTTTTGTTTCAAACTAATATTTGTTATCACATTAGAACACAAAGTACATAGAATATATTTGGCTATAGCTGATGAGATCAGCAATATCATGTTTAATTTTAATTGCTTAGAAACCAACTGCAAAGCTGTAAATATTTTTTTTAATGAAGTAAAAGATATTAGGGTTCTTGATTAATATTTGAACAAAACAAACAACAATTCCAGTTCCAAATGAGTGATACTTTGATGATATTTCACCATTCTAATTATGAAATCTCTCCCTCCTCTTTTACCTCCAGTAGTGGAAATCCACTTCCTCTACTTCTCACATTCAAACTTCTCAGGAAGATAAATTTACAGCTTAATATTTAGATTCTTTGCTTTTTACCTATTCCTTTTTTTCTTCTTCCTACAATGCGAATAATCAGGGTAGCCCTCAAAACACCCTCACAACTGTCACATAGTGCAACATCTCTTTGACTAAACTAGTCTCTGGACCGAGCCAACCCAATAGTGGTAGTGGTTCCATCTATTGTTACAATGCAACTACATTTTCTGAGCTGCCTCAGTACCTGTGCCAATTGAATGCAAATGTACCTTTGCTATTCCTGCTATTGTTTTTACACACAGAGTGAATATTTTTTAAAGAGAAATTTAAATTTTCCACCCTGCATCATAGTACTAAGCCATCTATACTATAATATGAGAATAGTCTGTCTGTCTGTTTGTCTATCTGTCAGTGTGTCCTCGATTCACACTTGAACTGTTGAAGTTAGACACATCGACCCATATATATTTAGGATAAATGTCACCAGGGGTACATATCAAGTATTATCATGGTGTCTAATAGAGAACTAACGCAGGAGAGAACACAGCTTCAGGAGAAAAATTGAAGAAGAAAAAAATATTGAACAAACTGAACAATAAACAAATTTTAATGTTGATAAAGTTAGTGTAAGGTAAAAGCAGCTAATTCGCTAGATATATTTTTTAATATAAGTGAATATTATCAGTAGCCAACAGCAAAAATGAGATCTTTTTTTAAACCTCATGTAGTCCAACTTCAGCTTTATTCTACGCAAACTCAACTCTAGTTAGAATTATGCATGAATTCATAAGGGTTTGTAACTCAATATATATAGTATGGTATGCATGCACTTCAAAGGATTTGATTGAATGGCAAATGTTTTCACTGGAAATGAATGTTTACAGTTCAGGACTGTTTACAAATCAAATGACTTTGCTAATTAAGCCAATAATTTCAAACCACAGATTTGTTGATATTCAAGTAAAAAATTATCATGGATTTTCATGTTTGTTGTGAATGCTGACATTAGCCTGATGAGAAGTCATTCAGCTCTTAAATTTTCTGCCAATCTTGCTAACTTCTTCTTGCTACATGGAGTAAAGTTGCAGAAATAGTTAAATAGCAATTTTTGGTGTAATGTAGTTCTTGAGTGCCCCTGCACAAGTTATTCGCCCATAGATGAAGTAGCTTTATGTCCAAATAAAATATAGGGGAAAAAATCCATTCAACAAAAAGAGAGAAAGAGAAAAAGGCTTGGATAAGTCATATATCTTGGGAAGTCAAGCAAAGGTTGCTGCACACAGGATGTCCAGAAAGTTGGAAAGACCACAGAAAGGTTCATTTGCTTCCACTAGTAAACAAAATCACAAATGATAAGATGTCAGCAGTATCTAGCTAGTTTCCTTTATGTAAGTTGAAATTTATAAATATTTTTCAAGGTCAAATCCATTGGTTCACAGAGTATTAATAACTCAAAAGGTACATAGATACAGACAGACAGACGAACAGACGGACGGACAGATGGACAGACTGACAGACAGACAGACAGACCGACCGACCGACCGACCGACCGACCGACCGACCGACCGACCGACCGACCGACCGACCGACCGACCGACCGACCGACCGACCGACCGACCGACCGACCGACC
>OZ017779.1:6221339-6269696 GCA_963969325.1 Lycopodina hypogea | reverse complement strand
TCTCCAGACAATCATCAATAGATCGGCTGATTAAAAGACACAAATGGTTGTGCACCTTGAAATTCTTAATACATATTGAATTAAGATTGAGTTATGGAAAATTGAAGATGAAAAAAAAATTTAGATCAACATTCCAACCTTGCAGGCGAAGCTGCAAATGGTCCACTAGTCTGAAAAATTTTCACTAAAACATTTCCAGGATGACTTAATGTTCATAATACATGCTTGCAATGACTTTAATATTGAATTTACTAAGTATCATGGAAGAACAAGAACCTTTAGACTCTGGGACACACTATGTGAGCTCGAAGCTAAAACAGAAACCATTCAAATATTTCATAATGGAAGTAAAAGCTTCTACATAAGTTCATGATTCCAGATATAGAGTGAAATCATTTACACTCTGGTGGATTGATAACTGACCTGAGCCAGCTATATATACAAACTATGCTGCTGACATCATGAATTGGATGTACCTCTAAATCTTTTTTCTTGTGGAAAAGAACTTTTACTATAACAATAATCTATTCAGCTAATGTAGATGCAAGGCAATGGACTGTAGCTACATGCACACAATAAATAAATACCTCTTCTATTAAAGATTGTACTAAAATTGTCCAGAATTTCAATCAAGTCTACAAATAAGTTAAGGCCAAAAGGTTAGTTGAATGGAAAGAAAATCACTTCATCATACCTATTGCCATGGGCAAGCTTAGGATACTGATGCACATGAGTCCATTTATTAAAAATTTATTTTTTTTATCATGGAAGGTTTAATAGGTACAACCTTTAGATTTATGTCCGCTCTGTTCAGTCTGATTAATAGAAGTTACCACTAGTCTAAAAAAATAAAATTAAAAAATAAAATTAATTAACATATAATTACAAATCAAAGTTCACTGAACAGATGAAAAAATTACAAGTTCACTTTCTAATATTATAGGGTGCAGCCCAACAGTACCTTGAGATAAACAGACCCATTAAAAACCACAATAAACAATAATATAGTAATAGTAATTTAATTAATAATGGTTAAATACTACAACTACTAGTAATAACTAGAAACATCCAAGCATGGAATACCACAAGCCAGATGTATATCCATACTTTTGCTGTTGTACAGAGTTCATGTGGTTCATGGTCTTGCTGACCTGGGAGTATATTAGAGTGACTCAGTGTTTTTACAGTGTGGTTTGTAGGGTAAGCATACCACTCAAACAATTATAATAATTAGTTAAGAATGTGTAATTCTATTACAATTATTGTTAGTCATGCTTTAATTATGTAATTGTAATTAGAGAGTGGACAAACAGAAATATGCACACACACACACACACGGTGAAAAAAAAAGAGAAAGATTTTGATATATATGCAGCCACTAATAATAATTTCCTAAGTATTTTGTAAAGCCCTGTCTGTTTACCTTCCTCATTGATCCTATGAACTGTAATTTTGGCTTCTATTTTGCTTGGTCATGCTTTTAATTCAGTTATAACCATACTTATTACTATTACAATCCCTAGCAAGTAATCAGTGCCCACCACGAATACTTTCTAGGCCCACCTTAAGTGGGCTGTAGTCACACTAAGAACTAGCTACTGCTGAGGGATCAAAGAAGAAAAGAAGGGGAAGGAGGGGAAAAGGAAGAAGGAAACGGAGGAAAACCTGGGGTGTAGCCAGGATTTTCAGTAAAACCTCCCTAACCCCCAGCAATATATCCCCACTCAGTCAGCCGCCCCTTCTGTTATTTGTTATTTATTATGAAGTTGATCTGTTGTTTGTTAGGAAGAAAAGTTATAATATCAGCATAAATTTGGTAAATTATTTCAGAGGGTTTTTTTTTTCTAGGTGACTTCACCCTTGTTGTATGTTTTGGGGAGGAGGGCTATGGTCCACTTGTGCCCGCCCCCACGCCTTTTCAACCCTAGTGTGGTTTGAACCCACAACTTTCCAACTCCAAACTTCTGGCTAGCCTGCACACACTGCACACACACATGCAGCACACACACATGCAGCACATGTGTGTCCTTATCTGGTGGGCCAAACTTTTCAAAATATGATTGGAAGGGTCCGGTTTCTGTGGCTTTCATTTTAGTTCCCTTCCCCAAGATTTATGAGAACCATACTTTGTGTGTATTACAATTATCACATGTAGGTTTCTAGATTTTAAAAGAGCATGTGCATAAGAATCAGGACAGGTTTGCTCAAACTCTTTCATGCATTGGTATATACAAATTTGGTACCCAGGGATACCAGAAAGTACAGGACGAAGGACCAGTGAGTATCATAGGACAAAACAACAAGAAAGAACACCACGTGGGAGTGTCAAAGAACATCTATCTATCACCTGAGGTCCAGGAGCACCATCTATCACCTGTGGAGTGTCCAGGAACACATCACCTGGGGAGTGTCCAGGAACACCTTATTTATCACCTGGGGACTGTCAAAGAATAACTATCACCTGCAGAGTGTCCAGGAACACCTCATCTATCACCTAGGGAGTATCCCAGAGCACCTATCTATCACATGGGGAGTGTCCAGGAACACCTATCTATCCTCTGGTGAGTGTCAAAGAACACCTTATTAATCACCTGGGGTGTAAAGAATACCAATCTATTACCTGAGGAGAGTCCAGAACACCTTAGCTATCACCTGGGGAGTGTCAAGGAACACTTCATATATCACCAAATCTACTCCATTCAATGAGAGTACCTGCCTTACAGGAGAAACTTAACATATAAAAAATAAACAAATAAAAAATAGATATATATTTTTTATAATTAATTGATTAATCAGTATTCTTATTTCTAAATTTAAGAATGTTCCAGAATGGACAGTATGGTACTGTACTCCACCTAAAGAACAACATTAGGACAAGCATGAAGTAAAAGTTATGTTTTCAGAGATAAATCACTATGAACATGTCAGCAGCACAAAGTTACATAGTGATATTAACAGGTTTTCTTGTGAAATTAGTGTATGCCAGTGTGCTACTCAGTTTCTGCAATGATTTCCTAACAAAGGCAAGTGAGTGCTTGTGGACCTTTGTGCGATATTCCACTACACCGTCTTATTACCACATTACCACACACCAAATTATGTGCATGACCAGGTGCAGTCAAGGTTTAACCGTTATCTCTGTACACGCACTGGGACTTAATGCAGTAGTGCTGCAATTGCAGATTATTATTATTTTAAAAATTCATATATATATATATATATGTTGTTTTTTTTTTACAGGAGATTAAAAAACCAAAGCCAAAAATGAAACAAAGTAAACCACAATAATAACTCTCCCTAAATTTAAGAAGATATTACACTATCACAAATAAAAATAGCTTTAATCACATGACAATAAATGGTAAATGGTTTGATCCAGATCAGTCCTTCCAATCTGATGACGGATCTTTCCTCAGTGTCCATGGTGTATTTGGATGGCACATATTCGTCTTTTCATCTTCATAAGTTTTGAGCAGCTCATCCTACATGCCAAACAAACAAGAGAGATAACAACTGATAACCAGTTACCTGTAATTACATGTATGTGGATATAATAGCATTAAGGGCAGTAAAGTATATATTACGAGTAACATTTGCTGCACAAACTACTCTCCAGGCCAATATGGTGAACATGCACATGCTTAAACCATATGCAAATACTTTGAAAATTATGTATTTTCAGTGATTAAGAAATTCCTCTAGAATTTAATTTAATCTTAGTTAAAACTGTTTTCTCGCACATCAATTTTTCTCTCTTACGCAACTCTAAAATAATTACATCAAGTGCACACTCCCTCTCTCTCTATTGTGTTGTAAAGCAACAATTACAACAGAAGAGTACAATTTTTTGTTGTTTGTTAAACAATATTAGGTTCATGAGAAAGTTTTTATTTTATTATTATTTTTTAAAATTAAATTAAAATTTTTTTATTTTTTATTTATTTATTTATTTTTTAATTTACAAATTTATATGGAGAGTACAGTAGTTCTCCCTGTATTGGATGACCCAGGCTTTAAAATGGCGTTGAGAAAAGCCTGAAACTCATAACTTATTATCTGATCTGTATGTATTGGTACATATGTGGAGACTTCTGCTTCAATTGGTCCCTAAAACTAAGTTTGATTTGAATCCTTCACAAGTTGGTAAAAACAACAACATTAGAGCATTGTACAAACAACAACAAAAAACAGGAGTGGCTCCCACTCCTCACCACAATGAAATTAAACTACAAGATTTCTTTCCCTCCCCATTGATCTTTTCATAATAATTTTAGTACCAAAAGATTACAAAAATAAAAAGGTCTAAACTAATTGGCTTCTTGATTCAAGTGAACGAATAAACTAGAAAAAATATGGTAAGGGATCATCACCTGCAAATACTTCAATATATTAGCTGAGAAATATCCACAATTTTGGCATCTACTTCTTCCTCAATTGCCAATGCAAAAAAATCTCCCCATGTTACATCTATCCTTTTTAATCAAAAAAAAAAAAAAAAAAAAAGAAAAAGAAAAAAGAAAAAAAAAAAGAAAAAAAAAAAGAAAAATCGTTAAAATATAAAACAAATACCCCCCCCCCCCCCCAAATCACAAGAAATACATGTGAGATTACTTAGAAGTATAATTTATGGAAGAGCAACCAAAAGTATTTCAGAGCAAACTGACCATTGCTTTTCTGAAAAAAAAAGAGGAAAAAATAGATCTATACACAATCTCCTTCACTCATCACCTAATAGTTAAAAAGTATTGACAGTTGTTGCAACTACCCTGCTTAGATGGACCTTTAATATATATATATACATACAGTATTTTACAATATAAAATAGAACGAGTAGATTTGTATTGGTAAAAGTTGTCTAACATGTGGTATATATGGCAAAAACATATTCCTACCATATTTTCATATCAATCCAATAGAAAAAAAATTTTTTAACTTTTTTCTTTGGTGTTCACATAACACCTCAAAATTCCACAATAAGGCAACGGGGGGGGGGGGGGGAAATTCTAATTAAAAAAATAATGACTGCAGTTTCTAACAGCACACATGTATGAGAGCATTCTCAATATAGTACTTACTCTGGCCTTCTCTTTGTTGCGTCCCACTGACTTCCACTTCATACAACTGAACAGACGTTTCTTCTCCACTTTACATGGAGAGAATTCCCCATAGATGTAGACCTGGTGAAACTGGTTGTATGCAGCTGGAGAAAAGGGCAAAACACAACATCACAGATCAATAGCTTGTGAACCAGCAAATGTTCTGGTAGCAATGAGACTGTATAAGAGTGTGTGTGTGTGTGTGTGTGTGTGTGTGTGTGTGTGTGTGTGTGTGTGTGTGTGTGTGTGTGTGTGTGTGTGTGTGCATGCGCACGCACACACTGTAATACCATCCAATAGATAGTACATGAAGTAGTACAGTGGAACCTCTCTTATCCAGGCACCTTGGGACCAAGGGGTGCCTGTATCTTAGAAATTGCCCGTAACTTAGAATTTCTCATTTCCCCCCTCCCCTCCTTCTTTGACAATTTTTTTTTTTTTTTTTTTTTTTTTTTTTTTTTTTTTTTTTTAAATAAGGTTACTTGTGTATACAAACAACTAATAATGTTCTGTAGACAATTTTCACTGTTTTTAAAAAGAGGGATGGTATTGTGTTTTGTCCTAGGTTCTTTACTCGGTTCATAGCTGCAGTATCTCTCCATTTCTTTACCAGAAGGAGATGAACTGGATTTGTATCACATTGAGACTCAAGCAACTTCAATGCTACATCAAAAGCTTACCAAGATTTTGTGTCTGATGCTGAACTTTGGGAATCTGATTCCTCACCATCATCACTAGAGAAAGAATCATCAATTGATCTTTCACCAACGACTTCACTAATGATTTCATCATCTGTCATTAGTTGGTCACCTGGGTCTTCTGCGAGCCAATCTTCTGGAGTTGGCCAGTTAGGATCACCTGCACTATAGCCCAACTGTTGGAAAAAATATCTGAACTCTGAATCTTCAACATTATCTCCACAAGACAACCAATCAGGTACATTGTCATGGCTTGTAGCTACACAAAGGGCAGTACCATCAGCCGGACTACCAGAATCATCATCTGCTGTACCAGAAGAACCAGGAGTGGTGCATACATAAGAATTATCAACTTGACTACCAGCATAACAATCACTGATTGCACCATCAATCTCAACATGGGAACTAAGCACTTGAGAAGGAAGGAGCTTGTTCTATTCCTTCACTAAACTGCCAGGTGCCCCTTCCTCCCATGCCTGGGCACACCAGTATACAGTATCATCTATTGTTAGCTGCTTCAGGAGTTCAGGAACAGAGAGAGAGAGAGAGAAAGAGAGAGTGCTTCATTCTCAAGAATGAGATGGCGTAATATAAACTTCTTGTATCTTCTCTTCAATGCTTCTAGAATTCCTTGATCCATAGGCTGAAGAATTGATGAAGTATTGGGAGATAAAAATATAGTGCAAACTTTTCCATTCTTGGACTGCAAAATGTCTACTGCTGCGTGGACAGGTACATTGTCAAGAAGCAATAAGATTATATATTCAACGTTATTGTCTTCACAAAATTTCTTAATATAAGGAGTCAACTTATCATGAAATCATGATTTAAAGAAGGTAGAATCCATCCAAGCCTTTTTTTGAGAGCAATAATGCACAGGGAGAGATTTTATGAACATATGCTTGAAGCAACAGAGTTCTGCACTTGTGTGTGTGTGTACAAACGTCAAAAAGGCAGTCTGCATGTTCCAGCAGCATTAGAACAGACCAATAAGGTAACTCTTTCCTTCAGTTTTTAACATTTTTTAGCCTCCTTCTCCCCACAGTGTGTGAGATTCCTGGAAGGCATAAGCCACCACCACCACAATCCAGTCACATCTGCATTAAATATCAGGCTAAGTGTGTATCTTCCCTCTTCCATCTTATGAAGTAATTTTCTTTGAAGTGCACCCACAGCTGAAGCATCAGCAGACTGATTCTCCTTGAAGGGCTAGATATCTAATTCTATGTCTGCAAGAGAATTTTTGCAACCAACCCGAGCTAGCCTTGAAAAATTCTACATCACTGTCTGGATAAAGAATCCTATATAGCTGAAGTGCCTTCTCTTGCAGAACTGGTCCAGACACAGGAGCACCCTTGGATCGTTGCTGAATGAACCACATGTAAGCAGCTTTGTCCAGTTTCTTAAAGTTAGCTTCTTTTTACGATACATCTCTTCTTAGCATAGGAGGGACTGTCATTAGTTAAAACATGCCTTTCTATTTTTTCTCTCACCTTCCATATATCAGCAACGGTAGACTTGGGAATATTATATTCAGTGGAGATTAATCTTTGTGACTTTCCTTTCTTTAGCTCACTAATAATTTCCAGCTTCTTTTCTAAAGTGACAACTTTGTGACACCTCTTTTCCCCCACACACTTCTCTGACATAGCTCAAAGACACAGAGTCCAAAAGACGGTAAGGAACATTTTAGCGTGGTTGGTAAAAGTTTTTTTTTTCTGTGCTGCCTGGATAATAGAGGTGCCCTTATATGGGCAGTCCAGATTAGGGAGGTTCCACTGTATTACAATATAAATACGCATTAATTAATTTTACTTAGAAAGGTCAAAATGTTTTCAGGCTGATATTTCAAAGGCCAATACTCTAGCACTTGCACTTACTTCCAATCTACCAATATCACAGTAGAAGCTACTTTAGCTACACTACATGAGCATAGCACACACACACTCTCTCTCTCACTGGAAGAGGAACTTTCAGGAGTATTAATAGTCACTATATATAACACTCAACTGTTTTTTAGAAGATGGGAGGTCAGAAATATATATATATATATATATTTTTTAATTCTTTGCACATGCCCAGTGTATTTCATATGAATTAGGAATCAGTGTAAATTTGTGTAGGTACGTAGGACCTCAAACAAACAATCAGTGATGGCTACCAAAAATGCTACTTTCAGGACAACACCAATGTCTCCTTGAGAGCAGCCACAAGTGAAGCTGCAAGGAGAGAATATCAGACTCCTCAGCAGAGGCAGGTCAATCTTGAATGGACAACTACAGAGACACCAGATAGCCTCTATGCACTTCTCACCCAATCACTCATGATGTTGCCCCATTCCCTCCCGAGCAATATAAACTGGCCCTCAGGGTGAGCGCACAATGTCAGCAGCAAGGATTGAGGATGAGACTCTTCAGCAGAGGTAGGCATGCCTCCATCTATTCATGCCAGAGACCTGAGAGCTGTACATACATCTCAACAACAGGAGAGCCAACTACACAACAGGCACCTTAGTCAACTATTATTGGGCCCAATCTGTACTGGTGAACTGACACCTCAACACCTTGTAAACAATACCCCATAACTGCCTGGCACCGCATTGAATTACAACTCCATCATCTGCCACATGCCTTAAATAATTTACAAAGAAATGACATGACATGGTACCAGGTATCTGCTGCTACAATGGCAAGGTCTGTACTGTAAGGCAGACTACAGCTTTCTCAATGACATCACTTGGTGTTGATTGTCAAGTGTTCCAGGACGGATACATGCCCCAATTCAAGGTACAGGAACAGAAGCACCACAACGTTGGCAGACTGCAGCCAGTTAAAAAAGAACAAGAGAAATTCCTGCTGATGTACCTCATTGCTAATCATTATTCACAGGCTCAGTGTTGACAGGAAGGAATCCTGGCCTAAGGCTACCCTACTACTCTTACAACTTCTGCGAGATGCTGCTCACAACAAACAAGATAATCGCAGAGATCATGTGTGTCTTCGAACATGCGCCACCTTATACAGCTCGACATAGAAATTTGCACAGATAGGGTTCCTGTTTGGGCAACACCAGTGACGCTATAGAGCTCCTGCAGTTTCTGAAACAGCTGTCATTATTATAGGGCTGGAACATGACATATGAGATATTGTGATCCATTAGAGCCAGACAGGCCTCAAGACAATCACAGAGAAACAGACGTTATGATGCCCTCCAATATCTACTTCTCTACATCCTCACTGCGGATGGCTATGACTGGACCATTTCTCTTTTTGATGGAAATGGTCACCCACTGGGGGGGACCTGTTCTACCAGTGAATGATTGCCGTGAGCACCACACTGTGACATAGCATGACACAATTGTGTCACAAACTTGCCAACTGTACTTGTGTGACAACATGATTATCATTGTATAACTTTATGAAATGAGGCTGCTAACCAAAGGGCGACAGGTCTCAGCTAGTTTATATATGTACACAAACACACACACACACACATTTTTTAAATTTTATGTAACAGTCTATTACAAGTGAGCATGTTGCATAGTAACTTAGTCAACTTACACATGCACTTTCGGAATTCATAAAATAAGTTAATGCATCCCAGCTTTCCAAGTTTTTTCTTCAATTCTTCATCTTTACTTGAAGATTCAGTAGGAACGTATTCAACTGTTTCTTCCATGGTCACTGCAAAACCAAAAAAAAAAGAAAAAAGGGGGGGGGGGGGGGTAAGTCAGTCCTAATAACTAAATATTACTTTTCAACCACTACATTGATCTCCCTTGTTTTGATTACAACACAATTTTTTTTTGAGGGGGGGGGGGGGTATATATTTCTCCTTTTGTAAACCTATTGGTTTAGTCCAGAAAAATGGAGAAGGGTAGGTAAACTATGTGGGTGGGTCAAAGATCTCTCTGTTTGGTGCCTCCAGTGCAAGATAGATTGCCCAGGCCCTAACCCTCACCTGATAGTGTAAATTGTGTGGCAACAGCTCCTCTATTTGCATCAACATTTGTGGGCTGTGAACATTTGCCTAAGGTAAAAATGGAACTCTTACAATGGAACTCTTACAATGGTGCATATAGCTCTCATCCAACTGGTTAAAGATGCCACACATCAAATCCCTTACTATTAAGATAGTTTGGTGCACATTCAGAGTGGCATACCTTTTCAGATCAGTCGTTCAGCTAGACAAGGGAGTTCTGGACCGTCGGGAGGTAAAGGGTCCAGATTGTGAAACAGCTAACTTCGTCTTGCATGGCTATACCCTTTACCGAAGGCTAAAGGCATAGCGCTTGGTAAAGGGTACATAAATTGCACAATGTACACTAGTAAAGACTACTCACATTGGCTTCACTGGAGGGTTTACTAGCTGCATTTCATTTGGACGTTGTAAATGGCTGGTGGAAAGTGGAGGGGACGGCAAACTAAGCTAAAAATTCGGAAAAGCTTGCCGTTCAGTGCTACAACTTCCAAACATGAGAAGTATGATCTTAGTAGGGCCAGACTAAATTGTTTATATATTTCTTAGATTATTAAAAAAAGAATAGACTTTGTTATGTATTGATTGACCATGTACAATTGCCCATCTTCTTTTTACTCCCTTCCCTCCCCCCCAACCAATTTGAATTCCAGAATTACCAACTTTTTCCAATTCCTTTGGGTGGGGGTGATTGATATGAAACACACCAGGTTTTGATATTAAACCTCACCTAAAAGTTAGTTTGATGTATACAGATGTATGAATCATGAATTGAACCATGAATCAAGTCCACCTTCTAATGAAGTGTTAGTGATCAAATGCAGAAAATGCATTAGTCCATGAAATGTTAAATTATTCTTCCAGTTTATTCCACTGCAGATGGGGAAGGTCTGGTTGTGTTCTTAGTTCTGATTCAAGCCAAAAGTTGTCCATCCCATCAAGTGCTGTGAGGAAGTGGGTCCCAGTATCTGATGAGGCTGCATCAGTTATGCTGGATGCTGTCACCAGTTTCTCTAGGTTAACATTACTTGATTACTTGCACACATGTCTGAGTAGGATAACGGGGTGTTGCATTAAAAAAAAAAAGTTAAATAATAATGATTTTAAAAATGTATTGGTAGATGCCATTATTATAGAAATTAGTATTGATTGAATTGTTGATAATTGCACCTCAAAACTTAATTACTGAAATTTTGGGTTTTTTTTTTTTTTTTTTTTTTTTTTTTTTTTTTTTTTTTTTTTTTTTTTTTTTTGAAAAAAATTTGGTTTCAGTAGTAAATAAACAATGTTATTGATAATTTTGAACATTAATGGATGTTCAGAACTAATGAAAAATGATGTATACATCATGGAAAAAGATCGCTAAGGAGAGGGCTAACATTTTGATGTGAAGAATTACTAATTAGTTCCTACCTGTTTAGATAATTTACTTTCAGCTGTGTGGATATCAATTTTGATGATTGTAATTGAGATAATGCTTATCGATAGTGATGATATAGATGATATAAATAAAATTATTTAATGCAACCTTGCATATAAATGTGTGTATTTATAATAGTGGTGGCAGCTGTATAATATGGATTTTTTTTTTAAAGTTGAGAATTGGGAGGAGGGGATGGGGTCGAACATTAAAAAACAACAACAAACAATTATTTCTCCACTACTTCAAACAACTCTTTATAGCCCTTGCAACTGACCTGACTAACATTAGGCTTACTTTTTACTTATCTCCTCACTCCTCCATGATTAGATCCTCATTGATGATGACCATTACCAAATACCACCAGTCAATTTGGTTTCCCTGGATTGAGAAACCTATTAGCTGGGGATGTTGGAGTTGGTCTAGTATTACAATTATTATCAGAGGTCCTGTGGTGCATGTGTTAGGTGTTGTAAAAAACTTAGATGGATTAAAAGATCCTTGAAACAGAATCTTATGGAAATTTAACACCCTATGGTTTTCTCAAGCCACCCTGGGGTGTTTGAGGGAGTTATATCAGCTGCTGTCACGTGTATACAACTAAGAAGGTACTGATGTGGAAGTTAGCTGGGTTAATAATAAGCTTTGATTTTAGAAACCCCCCCATACTAAAAAGAAAACTCTGGGTTAGTTTAATGTAGGGAGTATCAGTGCAGGAGTAATTGAATCTGAACCATTGCATCCATATAGAGCTGTAATAATCCTATTTTTTTATTTCAATACAATATTCATGTTTGTTATGATTAGGACTGTGGAACAGAAAGTGCAAAGCAAAGCAATTAAACATCAGATTGCATCAGTTACTATCAGGGTGAAGGATAAGCTGAGTGTAGCTACAGCCCCTAAGACAGGAAGACAAAAAAAGTATTCCAACATTAAGCGTTATTTGGTAAGTCGAACATATCAACTATGATACAAAGATATATCAGTATGCCTGTTATTTTGTATACATGTATGTGTGTATTTAGAATTATTTACGGTGCAAGCACTCTTCCTTAGTCTCCAAGAACAACAGCTTAGATGAAATGCTTCTAAACCAGCAAAGGTGCTATTAAACTAGTATGCTTGAGTGTTACATGCAGATGTGTATGTGTGTTCAGTGATATTGCATGATGCAAAGGAGAATTTTATGTGATAATAAATGTGAAGTGTGTTTCGTTTCTAAATGTTTAAAGAAATGTTTCGGTCATTTTAATTTTCTAACAATTGGTTGCACAAATCCTAAACAAGCTAAACTACACTATGCATTGCTGTGAACATTCTTGGTCTATTCTTCAGTGAGTTGAAGGATCTAGAAGAAAAATCACGTTTACTATCCAGTGCTAGTTCTTCTCACACAGCAGATGCTCCCATGAAAGAGGTGTTGGTGGAAGGCGCAACTCATCACCGGACAAGCAAGGTCAGCAAATGAAATGTGTTCTTGAATTTTTATTTTCAATTCGTTATATGTTTGAATTATAATTAAGCTTTGAGCAGAGTCCAATACTTGTTTCTCTTAACCCATACTAGATGTGGTACCATGTTTCCCAAAAATAACTTTTTTCTGAATTGAAGTCCCACAGTTCCTTGTACATCGTGGTCAAGGTAAGAAGCATCAATTGGGCTACCCACAGTTGGAGATAGACTCATAAGAAGCCTAGTTTGGGACAGTCTTTATATGGGGAGTGCTACAAAACAGGTAATTTTACTGGTTCAAGCATTGCCATTAAAAAGCTCCCAAGCTTAGACATAAACACTCATACATTGATTTAATATTAGTATAACTCTTATCTAATGACCTCTTTTGCCTCCAAAATTTTAATATATTTATTGATGTTATATTAGGCCACAAACACAAAGCTTTTGACAAAACACCTACTGTCAATATTCATTTTCTTTGACTTAAAACTTAGTATTAACTATAACAATTTTATGATGTCATATTTCCCATTTGCTGACTACAGAACTGGACTTTGGAAAGGAGAGACGATTTCTGCAAGTTCATTGCTGATATGATATCTGAGGAAAGGAATGACACTCGCCTGAAGGAAAAATAGTCTGGCTATCGATAAACTTGATTTTGTAGCGATAGAAATTACATTTTGTTTAGTAAATTTTCTTCTTATAAGCTCATGCAATGTTAAAGATGAACCATATTTATCTAATTTATCCTTCACAGCATCCTTTACCACATACTGACTGTGGTCAGCTCTCTCATTACTCATTGATATTATGTGTTGGTATTGTAGTATGTTGGGTTACCTTTTTACATTGTGCAAATGGTGATTTCTATATATTTCCATCTAATCAAATGCGTTTTCAATTAAGTTAATTGCTAAGATGCTTACAATTTTCTTGAATCTGATTTTACCTTCAGATTAGATTTTTGTTTATTTTTTGTTACTTGTAGCACTTTGCAGTTGTGGTACACATACAGACAGATGGACAGACAGACAGACAGACATACATCACCTATATATATAAAAGGAGAAGTCGGTCTGTCTGTCTGTCTGTGTCTGTCTGTCTGTCTGTCTGTCTGTCTGTCTGTCTGTCTGTCTGTCTGTCTGTCTGTCTGTCTGTCTGTCTGTCTGTCTGTCTGTATGTTTGTACCATCATTCTGGCCAAACCTGTGGGTAGATTTCTCTAAAACTTGGCATGATGATAGATTTTGACCCAACTTAAAACATGGGCTAAAAATTCTGGAAAATAGTTATCATGGTAATGAGAAAAAGCCAAAATGGTATTTTTGCAGGAAAAACCCTTGGAGTTACAGATCTAAAACTTGGTATGCACATACAACTTCACTCTGGTAGTAACATGGGCTAGGTCCCACCTGGCCACACTTCTTCCTTTTCCTGTGTAAGGCTAAGAATGCCAAAATGGTATATCAGTAAAAACACTTGAACCTGAAGAGTTAGACAATGAACGTATATATATTCAGAATCAATATAATCTGGGGAATGTTTTAAGTACATATATATGACCACACCCATTTCTGTGTTCATGTTGGGCCCAAAAAAAGCCAAAAATGGTACTTTGGCCATACAAACCCTTGGAGCGACAGACTTAATACATGGTATGCATACACAACTTGACTTTGGGAGTAACATGGGTGGGATCCCTCCTTGCTACACAACTTCCTATTGGTGTGTGAATAGAAAAAGTACCAAGCAAAAAGATCTTTTGAATAAAGATTGGACCTAAGGAGTTATATCCATGAAATCATTTAATGTATATATTTTGGTTTGTTAGTATGTACGTATGTTTTTATGTTATGTGTCTGTGCTACGGCCAAACGCTGTGACCAAAAAGGCCGAAATTTGGCAATTTTTCTCCAAGAATCTTGACGAGTATTATTAAACATGTAGGCATGGTAATGAGTGTGGTTTAGCCATAGCCACACCCACAGAAAGTTATTCTGTCTGAAAAATTACTGAGACAAATCAGGCCAAAAGTTGGCCTGTGGTCCACAAGTACCTGGGAAAAAAGTATTAACCACATATGGGTGTAGGTTGGTTGTAGCCACACCCACTGGAAGTTGTTTTGGCTATTAAAAGCTAATCCAATGACCAATCAGACTGAAATTTGGAATGATGCTTCCAAGCAACTGGGTTAGCATTATTGATCACATGTCATGGGGCATCATTATGCCTACCAAAAACTTATTTATGGACCAATCAGGCTGAAATTTGGCATATGGGTCCAAGTGATTGGATGAGCATTAGTAACTGCATGTGGGTGTAGCAGTGGGTGTGGTTTGGTATTAGCCGACTCCACAGGAAGTTGTTTTGGCAGTCCCCCAAAAAGCTAATTAAAGGACTAAACGGGTAGAAATTTGAGTGGCTTCTATATTTTATGTTGACATTGGCCGGGCAACGCCGGGTATATGCTGCTAATACATACATACATACATACATACATACATACATACATACATACATACATACATACATACATACATACATACATACATACATACATACATACATACAAACCATTATATGGATTAGAATGGGAAGCATTAGTGTTATAGCTATGTACTAACCAATGACTGTGTTCATGCTTTTCCTTATTCGATTCGTGTGGTCATATTAACCTTTCTGTCATGTCACTCCCCATGCAGCTGTACAGTAGTTAGTGATCACTAGTGATCGTTTCCACAGTATTTGAGGTGGTAAAATCTCTTGAGCTCAACCTTCTTTTTGAATGTTCATGAAGGCTTCATTTGATAGTTTTTGTTTGCCATTGTAGTGTATGGTAACCATCCCTATATTTGAATGGCCCACTTTGTTCGTTAAAAAAATTTTTTTTTAATCATGTCCAGAAAAAAATAAATGTTGAGGCTATTTATCTCAGTTAATACTCATATTGTGCATTTTTGGTGACTTGCTTAAAAAATGGTGTAAAAACTGTTTCTAGAACGCCATGAAAAAAACAACAACAAATTTTTGGTTCATTTACCTACTACTTATCTTTTAAAAATCATTTTTAAGTCATTTTATATTCTCTCTACATATCTACTCTTGTCTATCGGTCTACTTTATCTTTTCCCACACCTACACTCACTTTCAGATGTTATCTAATATATATTTTTTATTACCCAAAAATGTACAGGTTGAATGCATTTCCAGACTCTCTCTCTCTCTAAACTTATTATAGTAGATAAACGACCAGCGTTAATGTTGTTGTCAGTTTTCAGTTGTTCCATCAGTCTAATCCTACATAATTCTGGATGCCCATAGTTCATAACTCATTAGCTCATGACTCCATGGGGATAAGTGAAATTAGCTGAGGCTACCTGGTGGTGACTGATATGTGCCTGGTTGAGAAACAGCTGCACTAAAAGTATACAGCATTTATATACATCAAGCAGAGCCAGCATCTCATGCGTTAGGATTGAGGGCTTCCTCTCGCTCTCTCTCTCTTTTTTTCCTCTCTCTTTCTCTCTCTCTCTCTCTCTCTCTCTGTGTGTGTGTGTGTGTGTGTGTGTGTGTGTGTGTGTGTGTGTGTGTGTGTGTGTGTGTGTGTGTGTGTGTGTGTGTGTGTGTGTGTGTGTGTGTGTGTGTGTGTGTGTGTGTGTGTGTGTGTGTGTGTGTGCGCGCGCGCGTGCATGTGTGTATGTGTGTGTGGGCGCGTGTGATGTATATGTGTCCATATACTATTTCTACTGTTGCTTCTACTGCAACTTCAACAACTCTAGCTAAGATTTTTGGTGTTATCTAGAACAATATTTGTTAAGGTTCTGCTATTTTGGAGATTAGCTTATATACTGCTGTCCAAGAGAACTTTAAAATTTAATAGAATATCAGCTCAGCAAAAAATACAGAAACTCAGACAAGAGTGCAAAATGCAGTCCAGCACAATATGGAGAGAATGGAGCCCTTTTGTGGGCACTTAGTTCTCCACTTAACATGACACAACACGATAGCATTACACACACATTTTTATTAGTCTAATCAGATTACTAACTTTTCATTCATTCAATCATTTATGGAGTTCTCTCCTCGTGGAGTCCAAACCATCCAGGCTAGATATTGGGACATGAGGGCAAGAGCCATTTTATGGTATCAGCATCCAGGACCTACAGAACATGGACGCCATTTGGTGGCAAGTATTGGCATCTTTGTATAATATGGTCTGTAGTTTGATCCTCCATGTCACACTCACAGATCGCTGAAGGGGCCATTCCCCATTTGTGCCATACACCAGTTGGAAGGTAGTTTAGTCTCATCCATACTGGTCTTGGCAGAGCCAATTCTAGTGGGCAAGGTCAGGCATTAGGGATGAAGGAGCGCAGTCTGGAGGCACTGTTGTGCCATTCTGCACTCCAAGCATGTTCCACCCACTGTGCCACATTGATGTTTGCTCCTGATGGTTCTGAGGAACTTTTTTTCAGTTTGCATCACTGAGGCTGCTGGGCAAGATCTGCTAGCTGTGGTAAAGCAGATGGCCTGGTACCAGAGCCTGGCAACTGAGAGACAGCATGGCCTACCTTCGGTGAAGCTCAGCAGGTTGGATACCTGCAAAGATGGGAAGGTTGTCCTACATGAAGTGCATCATTAAATGCCCTATCAATGATGCAGGTGTGTACACTGAGACACCAGACAGGTGCACAGTGCTCTGCTGTAGAGTACACAGCACTGGCACCCCATCTCAATCTGGCAAGCCACCTTATAAGGACTACACATGAAATTAGTTTTCTACACAGTGACTCAAGGTGTTGGTGGTATGATACGTAAGTGACCTGACCAGTTTCACACCCAGGTATGTTGGTATCTGGGTGAAGGACAAGCTATTTCTGTCAAATGTGATGTTGAGCTTATAATCTGCCTCCCTGTTGTTCAGATGGAAGGCAGCCAACACTGTTTTTGACCAACTGGGCTCAGCCACCAAGTCTGAACACATGCTGCTAGTATCACTAGGTCCTGGCTAAGAGCCCCTTTGACAGCCTGCCAGTCTCAAGCAGAATGCTTAAATGTGAGATCCTCTGTGAAACTGATGTCAGTAAGTTGTAGGTGTAGATGTTATATAGAAGGGGGGCCAAGACTGATCCCTGTGGGAAACCATTCTTGAGGCATCATAACCTGCTGTGTGTTCCGCTCCCAGTGGTGAGGGTGAAGCTGCGGTTTGTGGCAAGCTCCATGATAATTTTGACCATGTGCCTGTCTGGCAGCAGATGCAGAAGCTTGCAGGTGAGGCCATGGTGCTATATGGTTCATAGGCTGATGTGAGATCAATAAACACAGCACTGGCCTTCTTTTTCACCAAAAAGCTCTCCTCGATGTCATAAGTAAGCAAAGTGATCTATGGTTGATCTACCATGTCGAAACTCAGCTTGCCCCCTAGGGAGAAGTGGGTTGATTGCAGACTCAACACAGGCATAGATAAAATGCTCAAGGGTCTTGAAGGGGTTACACAACAAAAAGATGGGTCGATAGCACTTCGGATCCCCTGGGGGTTGTTTGGCTTAAGGATTGCAATAACTAGTGCTCTTCTCAGGATCTTAGAGATCTTGAGGTTGTGCAAGCAGGATGAGAGGAATTCACACAACTAGTACATCATTTCAGAGCCAGCATGGAGTATTTACTCTAGATGGATGGAATCTGGATCAGGGGCTTTCCCAGGCTTCAGGTGTTGGAGGGCAGACGTGAGCTCTTCTATGGCAAAATCACAGGAGAGACTCTCTGACTGTCTGGTGTTAGTACCCTCCAGAGGTCGAACACCTCTGAGGCCATGAGTCGAGCAGACTCACAGTCTCTCAAAGGAAAGACCCTGTTTCTCACAACTTGTGATGCAATGGAATTTGCTGATATGGGACATTGTGTGTCTCGACCTATATATCAGTCTATTCAGGGTACTCCATGCTAAGTGGCTAGAGTGTGAGAAGTCAATGGAATCATTTGTTTTATACCATTGTTTATGCCTTCATTGGTCAAGATGGGACAGCAATACTGTGGCAGCACTGCTAGACTTTTCCCCATTGGGGGCGTCCAGGGAAACACGATAAAGTCTCTCACACTCTTTATCCCAACACGGTATGTAGTAGTTTCTGCAACCGATTGGTATGAATCCTTTGACCACTTTGATAAGGGCACTGCAGAAGTCCTGATAAGCCTCCTAACATTGGTGGTACTAGAAGGTATTAAGCTCTGCTTGGCTTAGTTGGTGAGGAGGCTGTAGTGATTCCAATCAGCCTTGTGGAAGTTCAATTGCTTCACTGGCTTACTTGGTACTGGGGCCACAAGTTTTGCAGCAGTGATGAGCAAGAGTCGATGTTGAGGCCGAGGGAACTTCTCAAGCACACATCTGTCAGGGAACCTGTTGTCTTGTCTGGCACTCGCAAAGGCCTGGTCCGGATTGGTTCCAGTTATCCAGTACCTGGAGGTGAAAATGGCTGCACCCTTTGGGTTGTAGAGCTGCATTAAGTTATTATTTGCAGTCCACTCAACCAAACATTCTCCATTGGATGTATTCATTTTGTATTCCCACTGCACATGCTGGCAATTGAAATCACCAGCATGCACACATGGAGAAGGGACACCGGAAGGAACATTGTCAAAAGGTGCTAGGATGGAGGTTTGTAGACACTGATGATCTTTAGGCCAGCAATGTCCCACACAACCATTTGATCTCAGAATCTTTGGGTGATCAACCAGCTAGTGTCCAGGATAGTCTCTCATGAACAAATGTAGCTAGACTGTACTTCCTGCTTGGGGTTGACCCAGCTAGTTCAAAATTTGGAATTACTAGCTTATCAACACAAGTGCAGTGGGTCTCCTGGAGGATGATGATGAGGGCCTTAGTCTCATGGGCCAGGCGCTCAACCACACCAATCTTACTAGCAGTGGTCCCTTCAATGTTCAACTGGAGCACCACTGGTTGTAGGTACTTCACTAAGCGCCCTGAAGAAGGTGTTTCCCTGTGTTCCAGCGAACTCGGTTGAACTCCAGCCCAGATGGATGGACTTCACTTCTTCTTCTTTTCTCTTCTCTCCTTCATTTTCTTCATTCTTCATTCTTCATCGACTTTTGTTTGCCCTATCAATCAAGAAGACATCAAGGGTACATACGAGCCACACCGTGTGAAGGTAGTCTGGCATGTGGCCCAGATTACTAACCAATATCTGATGACTGTCTAAGTCCAAACTCCTACACAGTCAGTCTAGTCAGTTAGTATTGTTGACAAATTATTCAACAGAAGTGGTGAATACAGACACATAGTATAATCAATTCTAAGTAAGATCATAGGTATTGTGGTATATGGATTGGAAAGGGCAATAAAAACCCTATAGAGTGACATCACATCCTATTTCTATCCGTGTTAGGCTCTAAATGAAAAAGAACCTTAGCTCTCAACTGATTCACTTTGGTTATTAAACTCTTTCCACTCCATAAAAAGCCAGGGTGTAACATAGGATCCCCTTCAATTAGTCACATTTTTGTATATACCTAGTGAAAATTCATGGAAGTTCTTGAAGCGGCATTTCTGGCCTTTATATCCTCAGTGGTTTGTGCTCTTAAATTTTGTGTATTTTTTTTTGTTTTTGTTGGTGAAGTAAGATTTGCTTATGTGTTTATTCATTGTGGCTACAATTGCTTTAATTCAATGCACTGTTTAGTGACCCCAAAAGGGTAAAAAAAATAATCATTCTTTATTGTGGGTTTTTCTTCTCAGTCAACTTGCTGCTCAGTATTAGGAAATTTTAATCCCTAGATATATATCTAAATAATTGTATAAGAGTATTTTTTTAAACTTTGACACATACCTGAAATTTACTCACCAAGGTGCCATAATAACGCCCCTAAGTATACCAATGATATTCTAAAAATATCTGATATAGGATGTTTCAAGTAATCTTTATTGGTTCCAATATCTATGGTATGATTAAGTAATGGTATAATGGTTGGCTTTATGTAAAGTTGAGGTAGCATGTGATTCATTCCAAAATTTTTCTCCAGAGCAGCTTAATTAATTTAGTTCTCTATATACTTGATGGGAATCTTCTGTAAGTCCATTTGCTTGACCACAGAAATGTTTTAAAACACAAAACTAATATGAGTCATTAGTATCATAGGCATACTAAAGTTCTTTGATCATTTAACTTCCATGTAAGGTAATTAATTCTGGGGTACTTTGGTTTTCTATGGGGTAAGGGAGAGAAATATTTATTCAATCATGAATGTTTTGAAATTTTTCCATCCAAGACAAAGCTTTTGATGGTTTCTACTTTGTCTCTGAGAAATTGGAAATAGTTCACTTTACTACTAACCATCAGCATTTGAGTCCTCTGTAGTGTTTTCCTGTCTAATTGTTTCAACAAGTTTGCATATAGTAGGACTATTCTAGATGGTACCAGGCAATGTGCATTAATCTCAATCTATAATTCTATGTTTGCAGTACTGCGTGTATTTCCTCACCAGGACTGTGCTGGTGATGCTATATTCTTGTGCTGTAAAATATATGGGCCTGGGTTTAGACTTAGCATGCATGCATTGTAACAAGAATTATCTAGATCTGATCAGCATAAGTGGAGTCATATGTTTGCATGTATATATCTTCATCTCTCTTTCTCTGGTATTTTGTGTAATATTGAATGTTCTTAAACATTTGCCTCCAGTTATTATGCTAATAAACTTCCATAAGATTTAACTGTATGGAATATAGTTAACTGATAATTACTGGAATTAACCACATGCTAATTCTTAACTTCATAAATCTGCTGAGATATGATGGTGTTATGAATTTTGGTCTAATATCTATTGTATTAAATGCTATAATTTTTCATATTCATTTGTCTATGTCAAATAAAATAGTCCCAGATAAATTATATGTGGATTCAATATATAAAGGTATGCAATGTTATTTTTTCCATCAATTTTCACAACATTGAAACCCATTTCACACTATCATACTTGAATAGTGCCAAGCTTAGGGAAATACAATTATTTTTTCCTTATTTCATTGCATTAATATCTATGACTAAATATATCATTAATCATCTGAAACTTCAAAGCTCATGATGATTGATCTTTAGAAGGGAAACAAAAATATTAAAAAATATTTGGAATGCAGATGTTGTTTGTGAACGACTTCTTCCATATGAGTCCTTTGGGTTTCTCAGAAAGCTCATTGCAACATAGAGTTGGCCATGTCAGAATAAGTCCTGGTGAAGTAGAGGCTAGCACTTTTCAAGGGTTTGGCCCTGGCTCTTGCTTGAGGTCATGGCAAATACAGGAAGAATCAGGAGATAACTTCTCTGGAGTTAGAAGAGGATCAGGTCTTCTGAGGGTGCCTGAAGATTTGGAGGGATGATGATCTATTTACCAATGTGGATCCATGATTGGCAATTATGGCATCAAAAGGAAAAGAAGAAAAGGAAAGAGAAGGAAAAGTTGTGTTCACAGTTTTGCTGACCTTATTTAGTGTGTTAAATATTGTGGTTTGTAGTCCTACTTTTAATCCAGCTTGGTCATTGCTCATGCATGGATCACCACCCAAATGACACAAACACACTGAAATTGAAAATATGGATAAAGAAAAATAAATTGCAATAATGGATAATCCCAAATTTAATAAACTAACCACCCCCTGGGTGTGGTAAACCTGCCCCCCCCCCTCCCCCCCAACTGAAACTAGGTCCAGGGCAAGAACAAACTTGATATCTTCTTTGCTAACGAGCTACTCTCTTGTTTTGTTATTAATTGTTGTGTTGTGCTGTATTTCAGTGTGAAAAAATAAAGGTTTCTTGGATATCACATAATGCAGTGAATGCCACAAATTTTACACAAGTTTGAAACGTCTAACAATGATTCCAAACCAGAATGTGGAGCTCAGACAGCCTCTGTCTTTTCCCACTTCTGCACTGCTTCACAAACATGTTTCACTCCACTTTCTTCCACCTTGTTTTGGCAACTCATATTCCTGCTCATTCATTGCTTTTGCTCAATCCTGGTTAGCTTAATTTGAGTTGTTTGCTTTGGCAGAGCAGATAAAGGTACAGAATTCAGTGCTCCCACTAACCACCTTGCCCCCCCCCCCCCCCCCAAACCTTTACTCACCACTATTCCTGTACAACATGATTAAATTACTGTACAACCAAAATAAAGACTATCGAAGATTTCACAGGAGGAATAGTGTTGGAAAAAGGCCCCAAAAAATGGGCACTGCTGTTTTCTCCATTGATGCATGCAGAACAATGATTACAATGCTGGACGTGAGTAGCAATACATGTAAACGTGTGTGTGTGTGTGTGTGTGTGTGTGTGTGTGTGTGTTGTGTGTGTGTTGTGTGTGTGTGTGTGTGTGTGTGTGTGTGTGTGTGTGTGTGTGTGTGTGTGTGTGTGTGTGTGTGTGTGTGTGTGTGTGTGTGTGTGTGTGTGTGTGTGTGTGTGTGTGTGTGTGTGTGTGTGTGTGTGTGTGTGTGTGTGTGTGTGTGTGTGTGTGTGTGTGTGTGTGTGTGTGTGTGTGTGCAATAACCTGCCAAGTGACTGTAAGGATTTGGTTGAAAATTGGTAGATATGATATTCAGGTAAGAGAAAGTAACCTAGTCTATGTCCCATTTGTTCATATCCCATTGTTCAAGAGGAGTAACTAAAAGAAGTTCAAAAAAAGGCTCTTGGACTTCCGCCATTTGTTTTAATCAAAGAGAATGCATAGGCTTTCACGAGCTAACATTTCAAAGAGACAATAAGCATTTTAACATTGCTTGCCAAGTTAACAAGAAAAAACCTATCAGCGATTTCAAAGGAGAATAAAATTTGTTGAACTAAGAAAAAGTGTTCCATGAAATCCTATTGCTGTAAGTGACTGCTGCTTCGGAAGAGGAGCTGAACATACTGAATTCTGTGCTCCCACTTCCCCCCCCCCCCCCCCCCCAACCTCCGCTAACCACTATTCCTGTACAACAAAATTAAATTCTTGTACAACCAAAATAATGTCTATCAAAGATTTTACAGGAAGAACAGTGTTAGAAGAAAGAACAAATAGTGTGCCAAAAGAGCTTATTGCTAAAAGAGCCACAGACATAGTATTAATATTAAAATTATTCCAGCCAAGATTTCAAACCAATTTTAGTGGTGTGTGGTAACAGCTGGACCTCCCATCATCATTGTCTGGCTCATTCCAACTACAATTTTAAATCGGGTGCATTGGAACCATAGTTAAGGGACCATAGTTAAGTGAATATGTTCGTCAAGCATGCATGAAGATGATTGACTTATCAATAAAAAGGTCAACAAAGCAGACCACAAAAATTAACCTACATAACCAAGAAGAACATTTACAACAGTAAATTCCTTGGAGAGCATGTCTCAGAGCAAACAAAATGTTGCAATGTTGCTGGAAAAAAACAAACAAACAACACACCAGTTGCCTACACTCACAGCAACATAAATGGCTGCAGCTTCTGCACAGACCTGAAAGACATGCTCACCTACTAGACATGTTCTCCCATAATACATATTCTCAAGAAAGACATGACCACCACTACCACATGTCCACCAGTAATACATGTCCTCCTGCATAACATGCCATCCTATAAAACCTGTCATCATGTTGGACATACCTACCAGTAAGACATATCCTACTTTAAATCATGTGTTTCAATAATACATGTCCACTCATCGACATGTCAACTTGTAAGACATGCCCTTATGTATAATACATGACTTCCTATAAGACATACCCTCCAGTAAACCTATCCTCATATAAGAGGTGTCCTCCTGTAAGACAAATCATTCAGTAAGATATGCCCTCCTATAAAACATGTACTCCAGTTAGACATCTCGAACAGCAATACATGCCCTCCTATAATACCTACCCTCAATTAAAACATGCCCTCCAGTAAGAAATTTCTTCCAGTAAAACAAAAACATATTGTAAGATATGCCATCCTGAAGACATGCACTCCACCAATACATGACCTTCCTTAAGACTCTTCCACCTACAAAGCATGACCTCCCTTAAGACATATGCTCTCATAAGACAAGTCATCCTGAAATACATGTACTCCAGAAAAACATGTCATTCCTTAAGACAATTTCTTGACTGGGCCTAGCAAGCAATGCCACTGGAAGGCAGCAATTGCATGCTAGTAACATAAATGAGTGTTGTCCAACATGCAGGTTATCCAGAAGTGAAATGCACAGGCAGCAGTTGATACCAGTATTTACAATTATAATCAGGAAAGGAGTGATTTGAAATTGAAATTGATTACTCAAATCAGTATAAAAAAAAATAAAGGAAGTAAAAAGTACTTGAAGGTCCATCTTCCATTTTCGTAGCTTCAGGATACCTGAGAGTACTTTTTCTTTTTTTTTTCTTTTTTACAATATGGGGAACAGAGGGTTGAGTTTGAGTTGGCCTAAGTCTGGGAAGGTAGAATTTCAGGGATTCCCAAATGAAGAATCCGAGGTTGATGCTAAAGGGGAAGAAACGAGTGAATCACTGGGTGACACCGAGTGAGTTATTTATTAGCTACCTCCTCCTAGCTCAATATTGTTAAATGTGAACTTCGTTAGCTAGTAAGCCTGGGTAAGGGAACCATTGGCCCGTTGGTAGAAATTATTAAGCATGACAGCATAAACATCTAATTTGTAGCTATTAACTTGGATTTCTGGTTGATTTTTCAAAAATTGAACTTGTTCTATCGTGATAAAATAGATATAGATATGTAAAATTCAATCATACCCATTATCAGTCCACTCATATGTTGCATATTGGTTTCCTGGTGCCTGTTCATAGGTCAAATCAAGGTGAGAGATTCACTAAGGACAACATATATCCCCTTTCACCTGGAGACCTCATCTCTAATGGCAGACCAAATCCCTCAACACAAAGTAATCAGGATTTGGAAAGAGTAACAGAAATACCAAAGTTAGTTTTTTTTTGTAAATAGCAAGTAAGTATAATAAGATATGGTGTAAATAATTGTATTTTTTTTTATGTTTTTTTTTCTTGCTTAAAATTTTTTTCTTGCTTAAAAATTTTTTTCTTGCTTAAAATTTTTTTTTCTTGCTTAAAATTTTTTTTTTCCTTTTAACTTTTTAAAATACAGTAGTTCCTCTTTTGAGAGACTGTCCTTAGATCAGATAAAAATCGTCTCCCTAAAGAGGTGGTCTTCCAGTATATACATACAAACATACGTACATACTTAGAACCAAAATATATATTAGATGGATTCGTGGATCTAACTCCTAAGGTCCAAGCATTATTTAGAAGTTCTTCTCTCCTTTTTTTTGGCACTTTTTCACTTTGCACACCAATGGGAAGAGGTGTAGCGAGGTGGGACTCCACCCATGTTACTCCCAAAGTTAAGTTGTGTATGCATACCATGTTTTACGCCTGTTGCTCCAAAGGTTTGTCCAGCCAAATTACTGTTTTGGCCTTTTTTGGGGGCCACCAATAAATAAATTTTAAACAAGTAATAATATTTATGAAAATAAGATAATAAACAAATAAAAAAAATTAAAAAAAATGAATGAAAAATTGTGAAAGTAACAATGTTATGTATGTGTAGCTACACCCATTTACTGCTATCCAGAAATTAGGTCAAGGTACACTGGAAACCACACAAGACAAATTTCAGCCTCATTTCACCTCCAGCAATGCAACTACTCAAACAACATCAATAAACAAGCAAACAACAACCAGGGCATGGAAATTGGGAAAGGTGGTGGTGGTGGGGGGGGGGGGGGGGGGGGGGGGGGGAATGGAGGAGAGCAGTGTGGACATGAATGAATGCATGGGGGGTATCAGTGAGGAAAATGTTCCTTCCTACACTCAAATTAGACTGGGAATTTGGAAATATTTTGAAAAAGAAAAACATACACCATCATTAGCACTGTCAAGGGCTGGAAACATTAGAACACCAATAATTGAGACAAAGAAAACTGGAGATATTAGAATTGCTGAGGAAACACTGTGGTGGAAATTATTTATCCAACAAATGTAATCACTGCCAAGCAGAAGAATTAACTTTGAAACTCTTCTAATGCTCATTTTAATAATGTCTAGGGTAATGTTTGTTGGACAAAGTGCCTTGATCATTGAAAGTGAAGGTGCAAATGAGCCTCTGATTCATATCATTCTAAGAGAAGGATGAAATTAGCATACCACCTGCAGTGACATTCCTATCACTTTGGAGGAGAGTAAGATATACATGCACCAGAATTAATACTGAAGCAGTGATGTTAGATAAGAAACTTATGAGTTGGCATGATGGAAGTAAAATGAATAGCTCTAACCCACAAAATCATCAGCTGTGCAAGACTATTAATTCTGTAACTTCCTCAGCAGCTACCAAGGAAGGTTTCATACTTTGTTTAGTTAAAAAACAACAGTTTATAGGAATACTACATTGAAGCATTAGTGTATGTTTTAGCAAACAATGATTATAAATATTTATGCTATTTATGTTCAAACAATTTCGAGCAAGGTATTAGTATTGGGCAAATTGGGCAGAATTGCAGGTAATCTAGCATTGAATAATAAGGAGAAAAACATACTTCAAAGCACTAGTGATTATATATTTTTTAATGATCTAATAAATCAAAGAATTAGCCATGGGCCAAACAGCACCTACAAATCTTGATAGCACACATTAATCAATTTCTTCCAACTTTTAAAATTGACTCAGCATTATCGTACTTAAAGGGGGACAATTTTCATCATGAGCAAAAGGCTACTACAGTTTATCTATAACCAGCTAGTTGAACAGATAAGAAATGTAGAAGTTTGCCTGCTAGGTATTATATTAGTTATTAGAAGGTATGCCAGGCATTGCCTGTGCTAATGCCAGCATAAAACATGAATGAAGCCACTTAAAACACCATTTCTAGACCTTGTGACTTCATCAAAATAGCAGCAGCTCATAAGTAGGCGTACAACCAGGTTGCCCATTGATTTGTTTAGAAAGTTCAGGATGTATTGAAAGTATTGTGTAATGATGGAAAGGTTGATTTCCAATGTTTCCCATTGATTTAAAAATTTTTTTAAAGAATGGTCAGAATGTTTTAGAGGCATAGTGCAATGCTGAAGAATCAGAACCATAAGGCATGCTTTGGAATGAAATAATCAAAATTAGCTGTTCACTTACCTTAGCAGAACTGTGGAATATTCCTCTAGGTTTTAATTGTAGCAAAGATTTCAGTTATTGGCTTTCTCTTACTGACTGGTGGTGACTGATCGTTTTGGAAATCATTTGAGTTATTATTTTTTATATGACTGGACTGCATAACAATAATGGAAAAGGTTAGAATTTAAAAAATGACATGTTCACTAAGCTGAACAGAGCTGTAGTATAGTGTCCTTTTAAATTGGCATGCATTATAATAATTCTGGTGAGATAAGATTATATATATATATGGTTTGTATTATAACTTTGTGGTTCTCGAGCAGAAAGGATGTTTACTTAAGCAAGTAGAAATCCAGTTTATCAGTTTCTGCTGCCTCAGGATTCTCCCATTGGGGTACTAATATTGACCAGATTACTCCCTGGATCAACTTGTATATGCATGGCAATTCTCAGGTCTCTAGATCCAATGGTTTTTCAGGCCATACAAATTGTTTTTAGCCAGACACACACAGAGGAAGAGATGTGGCCAGGTGAGACCCTGCCCATGTTACTCCAATAGTCAAGTTGTGTATACATACCAAGTTTTAGGTCTGTAGCTCCAAGGGTTTGTTTGGCCAAAATACCATTTTTGTTTTTGTTTTTGACTGACACAAACACTGAAAGGGGTGTGGCCTTATAGGCATTCCTACGATGTTTTGTGGTGACACTGATTCCAAATATATATGGATTTGTAGATACAGCTACCTAGGTCCAAGTGTTTTTTAGAAGTACCATTTTTGGCAATTCAGCATTACGCACCAAGAGGAAGAGGTATCATCAGGTGGAATCCACCCCATATTACTCCCAGAGTCTAGTGTGTGCATACCAAGTTTTAGGCCTGAGGCTCCATTTTTTTTTTTTGTTGTAAATTCCCATTTTTGACCTTCTTTTAATTTAGAAAGGGGTGTGACCATATTGACATATTATAACATTCCCCTGGTGACACTGATTCGAAATATATATATATATATATATATACGAGTTTGTGGGTCTAACTTCAGTTGTTCGAGCATGAATTGAGGATACGCAGTCAGGCAGGCAGGCAGACAGGCAGGCAAAAAAAAATAAACACAACAGCTGGATGAATCTAGCACCAAAATTGCACACTCCAGCAGACTGATGCACTCTCCACTAGACATGGATGGCAGCTTTTTATATTGAATATGTCATCAAAAGCTGGAATTAATTTCATAATTTTGACCAAAGGAATGCATTAGGAAATTGGGTCATGGTTCGGAGCTGGGAAAATGTGTTTCAGTGTCTATTGAACATATTACAACTCATGTTGATATGTAGCTGATCAAAATATTTGTAGAAGGTGCTCTTACTGCCATATAATATTAAAAAAAAAATTTCCCCTTACAAAAGTTCTCATTTTGATAGAAACAACTTAAATTTTTTTATTTAGAAAGAATACAAGAATTTTCTTGATGTCTACTGGTATATTGTATGTTATTCTTGCTTTAAAAAAAAAACCAAAAAACAAAAAAAACAACTGGATATATAGTTGGTCTGGCTTGACTATTTAACTTCAGAGTGTGAACATAAAGTATTTATGTGAAAACACAACTACTTTGCACACATGGTTACCATCTGTAAAATTACATTTCTGTGTATGTTGGAACCGGTGGCATACCTATGCTGTTTCTACTGGTAGGACACTGTGTATAGTGTGATGGAGAATGGTTACTACTTTATAGATGGTAATATCATATAGCAATACTTGCTATCAAGGTGTTTAGAAATCTATATATTGCTTCAGAAATCAGTTTATATATACAATTTGAAAGAAAAATGAAAAAAAATTAAAAGGGGGTGGAAAGGAGGGGGGGGGGGGGGGGAGACAAAAAGTGGAGGAGAAATTTAAAAAATAATAAATCGCAGACAGGAATTGAGCCATAATTTTCTTCTTAAGAAACCTGTGCCTTAAACCATTTCGCCATGTTTTTTCCCCCAGGCTTTTATAGAATGGATAAGTTGAATTCCCATTTTTTTCTACCAGGGCTGGGCACATTCAGAATTTTCCCTTCACTATAATATTCACTCCTGATTAATCTTACTGAAGGATTTTCCAATGTGACCTCTGGGGCCAATAGAATTGAAACATAACTTCAGACATTTACTTTTTAAATAAGATTTGTGATTTTTTAAACTTTTTTGCTACACTATTTTAATTTTTATATGTTCATACAGTTTTCCAAGTGAAATTCAAGAAACACTAAAGAGCTGTTACGAAGATCTCTTGGTAGGTATAACCCACCCTCACATACTGGCAACAGATCTCGTTCAAGAAAATGTCATTGACTGTGACATTGCTAAAGCTATGATGTCAGAATATATTGGCAGGGAAGAGAAAATGGTTTTGTTGATCGATGGTATTATGGAAGCCTTGATGCAACAACCTTCAGCTTTCAACATACTACTGAAAGCATTAGAGGCATTACCTTCCCATCAGCCAGTAGCAACACTTTTAAAAGGTATTAATTATGACGACATACATATATATATATATTAAATGTGTGTGTGTGTGTGTGTGTGTGTGTGTGTGTGTGTGTGTGTGTGTGTGTGTGTGTGTGTGTGTGTGTGTGTGTGTGTGTGTGTGTGTGTGTGTGTGTGTGTGTGTGTGTGTGTGTGTGTGTGTGTGTGTGTGTGTGTGTGTGGGTAGGTGGGTGTGTGGGTGTGGGTGCAGGTGAGTGTGGGTCAGCTCTTTTCAGAGATACAAGTCTAAAGTGGCATTTGGTGCCTAAGGCTAGACCAGCATTGCTTCCTGGAATATCTGCTCCCTTGGGAGCCTTGTCGCATAGAGTGAGTGTCTCATTTTGCTCCTCAACACCATGGGTGCAAGAAAGATTGACGTTATGGGCCTCTGCGTGTCCCGCTGGACTGGGGAAGGTATCACTACCATCAGTGGCAAGACTATCCTACATTCTGGTCACACTAAGAGGCAATGCATTGGAGTAGAAGTGGTCTTTGGTCGTCATGCAACTTGTTCGTGGGAAGATGCTGGAAGTGTTTTACATTGTGTATCCTCATGCATCTTAAGACACAAAGTCAAGTTACATATGGGTTGCGCAACTGTCATTGTGGCGTATGCACCAATAAAACCCAAGTCAGCTATGTCAGAATCAGCAGAGGAAGCAGAAGTGTTCTATACTCCACTCCATGCCACTAACTCTGACTCACTGAAGAAGGACAGTGTCATCATTGTTGGTGACTTCAATGCTTATGTTGGAATAAACACTGCACAGTGGGGCAGTGTCATTGGGAATTTCTGGCCCAGAGAAGAGAATACCAACAGCATCAGATTGCTTGACCTCTGCACCACCCATAACTTGCTGGTCTCCAACACTTGGTTCCAATACAAGCCGATCCATCAGCTAACTTGGTTCCCATGTGGAACAGAGCCAGGCTAGGGCATACATAGGATTATGTTCTCATCAGCAGGTGCCTGAGAACAAGCCTTCTGTACACATGTGTATTCTGGGCACACAGATTGACACTGACCATGAACTGGTGGTCTCCACCTTCCGATTTAAGATCAAATGCCGAAGACACCTGATCACCTGGCAGCTAAGGAAGGAAACAACTGTCTTGGACAACTCACAATGTCACTCCTTCAAGAATACCATGGAGGAAACCCTTGCTCTGGACAAAATCAACAGCTGAAGAAGACACTGTGGAAACATCATGGCAAGCTCTTAAAGACATCCTCATGGAAGCAGAACATGGAGTTCCTAATTGCCTGTCTATTTCTCTGCAGAATTGGGTCTCTGAGGAGCTCTCTAACATCTCATGAAGGAAGAGTGAAGCATAAATGAGACTGTGTAATGCCAAAGCTAGCCACCTCAATCTTTATGAGTTATAGCAGCAATACAACACCCTGCAAATAAGAACCAGTGGAGCTGCCGAGAAAGCAAGGAGACACTGGTGTTGTGCCAAAGCTGCAGAAGCTGAGAAACGAGTGATAGTGGCAGAGCAGAATGGCCGAGGAGGCTCAATCATCCAAGACCTGCGCCTCCTGAGAAACCGCATCTTCAAACCAGCGGCTTCTTCACTTCTTGCAAAGAATGGTGTAAACCAGCTTACCAACACAACCAACAAGCTCAACAGAATGGCGGAGCACTTCTCTGATGTGTTTGTGTTGACCATGTCATCCTGCAGCAAATATCCCGCATTCCAGCTATTCCTGATGCAGACTCTCTTGCTGAATCACTGTCAGCTGCAGAAGTATGTGGATCACTTCATCTGCTCTGGAAAGGTAGAGCTCCAGGCAGTGATGGTATTTCAGTGAAGCTTCTCCAACTCGGGGGACCAACAGTCATAGTGGCACTGAAGAAGTTGCTGACTGTGTTTTGTAAGGAGGAAGCTGTCCCTGCGGATTGGCGAAACAACTTATTTTACCTCTGTTCAAGAAGAAGGGCTTAAGGAATATCTGCGACAACTACTGTGGGATCTCCCTGCTTTCTGCAACAAAGTCTTCAGCAAGGCCATTCTTTCTCATTTTGAGTGAGTAGCTGAGCACCATCACGGAAAAAGCCAATATGGATTCCATTGTGGACATGGCTGTGCTGATCAGATCTTCTCCCTAAGAACTGCGATGGAGAGATAGTAGGAGTTTCAGCATCCCTTATGCATTGTCTTCATTGATCTAAGGAAAGCCTATGACTCAGTCAACAGAGCTGTGCTATGGAACATCCTTCAGCAGGCATACAGTATCCCAGTAGAGCTCATCAACATCAATCAGGTACTTCACAACAACACCTATGCCTCTGTGAGAGCATACAGTAAGAACTCCCTGGAGTTTGATGTCCGCACTGGGGTCTGGCAAGGCTGCGTCTTGGCTCCTGTCCTATTCAACCTCTTCTTTGATGTTGTCACTGTGAGCGAGCTACTCCTACTTCAGCTAATAGTACTCTGCAAACTAGGATAGCTGCCCCGCTCCCTAGTTAATCACCAGTTGTTATAGTATTAACTAAGGCTACCTACTGTGGTTATAAGTAGCCAACAGTAGGTTCACACACCCTCTCTCACTTCAAAATAGATAGTATTAAATAACAATGATCTTTCCAATATTCAATATTCAATGTCACACATTCAATTACAACATGGATATTATTCACTCTCCTACATAACAGTTTAGTTGTGTCTTTTTATAGTCAGACCATTCGGGGGCCCTGCTCCGGCGCCCTGCCTGGCCAGCTGTTTGCTCATTAAAATAGTTTATTGTAATTACTTCGTTTTCTTTGTTCTTATAATTAATTTCCTTCACCGGAAACCCATAACACATTATCTCAATTAGATATCTTAATTAACTTTGTTATTATCATCTTTCTTATTCATTTTCTTATTATTAACTTCTTGATGTCCTTTACTTGCCCTGCCTTGTCACAGGCAGAGTCACTGGGAGTAGTCTCGGTGGCTCTGACATTTCCCCAACCTCAGCTGCTGATGGGTCCCTGGACAAACCGTCAGCATTAGAGTTGGCTTTTCCACTCTGGTGCTTGACAGTAAAGTTGTAGGGCTGAAGGGTCAACGCCCACCTGGCCAACCTCCCATGACTGTCTTTTAGATTGTTAAGATGGGTGAGAGGGTTGTGGTCCGTTTGTATAGTGAAGAGGTTGCCTTCTAAGTATGTCCTAAAATGTTTGACACCTTTCACTATAGCCAGAGCTTCCCGCTCTATTGTTGAATAATTCCGTTCACTTGGTAGTAACTTTTTTGAAGCATATGCTATGGGGTGTTCCTCTCCCTTGCTGTTTAACTGACTTAAAACGTAACCTAGGCCGTAGGCTGAAGCGTCAGTTTGTAAAATAAATGATCTTGACCAGTCGGGGGTTACTAACACAGGGGCTTCTGTTAGGGCCTTTTTCAACTGGTCAAACGCCTCCTGGCAATCTGTTCCCCAATTCACTCTGTTCGATGCCTGTTTTCGGGTTAAGTTGGACAGAGGTGTGGCTATAGTGGCAAAGTTAGCAATGAACTTCCTATAGTAGCCACACATGCCCAGAAATGATCTCACTTCTTTTTTGGTTTTTGGCCTCCCGAACTCAGTAATGGCAGCTATCTTCCCCTCCATAGGCTGTACAGTTCCACTCCCCACTATATACCCTAAGTACTCACAACTAGCTTTCCCAAATGAACATTTTCTTTCTTTTACCGTTAGTCCAGCTTTCCTTAATTTCCCAAACACTGTTGTCAAATGTGCTAGATGGTCGTCCCAGGTAAGGCTATGCACGAGTATATCATCTAAGTAAGCTACAGCAAAGTCCTGTAGCCCATGTAAGACCTGGTCCATGAGCCTCTGAAAAGTTGACGGGGCTGTGACCAATCCAAAGGGCATGGTCAAGTACTCATATTTCCCATAGGGTGTTATGAAAGCTGTCTTCTCCATATGTTCCTTTCTAACAGGCACTTGATGATAGCCTTTTGTTAGATCTAAGGTGGTAATATAACAGGAACTTCCTAAATTGGCGATTAGTTGCTCGATATTTGGTAGGGGGTACGGGTCATTGACAGTGACTGCATTTAGCTTACGGTAATCCACACACATTCTCTTAGTGTTGTCCTTCTTAGGGACTAATACAATGGGTGCTGCCAAAGGGCTGGTTGATGGCCTAATTATACCCTGGTTCAACAAAGTCTGGATCTCTTCCCTTAACACTTCTTGGGATTTGTGGGCTAGCCTGTATGGTGGTAATCTTACTGGAGGGGCATCTCCAGTAGATATGTTGTGGCACACTAGGTTGGTTCTCCCCGGGGTGTCACTCAACACATCTTTATACCTCCATTTAAATTTTTCCAGCTCCCTCAGCTGGAGCTCAGGCATTCTAATATCTCTTCCTTTTTCTTCTCTCTCTTCACTCAGGCCCTCCCACTCATCAGTCTCGGCCATAAACACAGCCGCAGACGGGGACTTCCACTCTTTCATGCTATTTATATGGAAGGTTCGAAACCTCTTGATCTTTGTGCCCAAATCCACTAAATAGGTGACTGGGGTAATCCTCTTAGCAATAGGAAAGGGTCCTTGCCATTGGTTTAGTAATTTGTTTTTAAGGGTGGGCCTAAACACCAATACAAAATCATCCACCTCGAAGGCACGCTCTCTCGCCTTCTTATCGTACTGCTCTTTCTGTTTAACTTTTTCACCCTTTTCTCTCTCAAATGCCATCTCCCGGACCAATTCCATATTAGCCCGGAGGGTATGTATGTACCCTGACACACTACTGGTGTCTTTCTCTTCCTTTCCTTTCCAATACCTTACCAACTGGTCTAAAGGCATCCTCATTTCTTTTCCGAACAGTAAATGGTAAGGGGAGAAACCAGTGGTCTTATGTACTGTGCCCCTATATGCCCATAGTACATAAGGTAAGCACTCATCCCATTCAGCTCCCGGGTTATTTACTAATTTCCTTAGAAATCTTTTCAAGGTGGCATTGAAACGCTCGACCATACCATCGGTCTGAGGGTGATACGGGGAGGTCTTAATTTGTTTCATACCCGTCATTGTACAGAATTGTTGCATTACCCTTGAAATAAAATTAGTCCCATTATCTGTTAGTAATTCACTTGGCACACCCAACCTGGCAGTCACCTCTATTAAACGCTCAACTACGGTCTCAGTGAGTATGTTGCGTAAGGGAAAGGCTTCCGGCCATTTGGTGGCATAGTCCATCAGTACTAATATGTACTTATTACCTTTCTTTGATCTCTTTAAGGGACCCACGATGTCCATAGCTATACGGCCCAGGGGTTCCTTTATAATAGGTAGAGGGTGTAGTGGTGCCTTAGTAGTACTGGCTGGACAAGCCTTCTGGCAAACTGGGCAAGACGCACACAGTTGATTGATGTCTTTAACCACTCCCGGCCAATCCATTCTTGATCTAATGCTTTTCAGTGTTCTCTCTCTCCCAAAATGACCTCCAATTGGGGAATTATGAGCCATGGCAAGTACTCTCTCTCGGGCTATCTCTGGTAAGATTAGCAAATTCTTTCCCAGGGGCTGGTAAGGTTCCCTCATCAATAACCCCCCCTTCCAAAAATAGGGTTCACCAGCTTTACCCGCCTTCTCTCTTAAGTACTTTAAGCTTTTATCATACCTTTGGGCCTCACCCAAACTTTTCCTGGTGAGGACCTTGGATAACACTCCTGTCTGGTCCTCTGCAACTCCATACCCCCCGGCACTCCACTCCTCCGTCCAGTCCTCTCCTCCAGACGCCTCAGCTGGGCACCCCACGGTATGGATGTCTCCCTCGAGCCCCTCAGTGCCCTGCTCCTCCGTCTGGTCCTCTCTTCCAGACGCCTCAGCCGGGTACTCCTTGACTTCAAGATCACTCTCCTCCGCCTGCACTTCAGTGTCTACGGAAGCGATGACTGGCCCTTCCAGCTCCTGACTCTGACGCTCCTCCTCCTCGAGTGTGTCCTGTCGGTGTTGCTCGGCCCGAGTTACCACCATCCCTGTCTCTGCCTCTATGGTAGTAGGTGATGTGGTCTCCTTCTTCTTTAGCTGCTTTTCCAGCTCTCGTTTAACAAATTGACGGAAATGTGGAATGTCTCTGCCCATGAGCATTTCTTGTCCAATGTGTCTTGATACTCCCACTGGTATCTTCGTAGTCTGTCCTTCCACTTCCAACTGTACACTTGCAGCTGGGAAATATATCTCTTGGTTAGATGCTGTGTGGTAAGGAATGTCCCATCCCAGATAGTCCTCTTCCTTCACACACCGAACCGAGGGTGTACCAGTGTCTTGGTACACCCTGTGTCCAGCAATGCTTCCACTTCATGCCCATTCAGGCGGACGGTCTTAGTCCATTCAGGAAGTACTGTCATAGCCTCCAGGCTACACTTGGCGTCCTCTAACTTTACCCGGCAGTCTCGTTTCACATGCCCTTTCTTTCCGCACCGGAAGCATTTGATTGCGGTTGAGGGGGTGTATCTTGGAGGCCCCTCTCTCCTCCATGGTGGTGTCTGGTCCTTTTTCCATGGCTCTTGCTTGTCTTCCTTCTTGAACTCCCTCTTCTCTTCTCTTTTCAGGTAATCTATTTCCCTCTTTATTCTGGAGTTTCCCAGATGTCGAACGATGGCTTCTGATAGCTCCTTGAAGGACTGACAATTCAAATTACGAATTTGAGGCTCCAACCAGTTGGGGAGTTTAGCTATTGCTAGCTCCATGATGACCATCTCCCGGTCTAGGGTACGGCTGGTGTCTAGCCAACGACAAAAATTTTGATGGAAGTCCCTCAGCCACATGTCTGGGTTAGATAAATTGAACCGGTCCTCGAACACTCTTCTTCGCCTGGTCTCTGTCGACACTTGGTAGGCTGCCAGCAGAGTTGCCTTCACAGTTCTATAGCTGTCCTGTTTGGCAGCAGAGAGTGAAGAAATTGCCATGAGTCCAGCTCCTGCTAGTGACCCTCTGAGGTATAGAGTCCACTGAGCTGGGTCCCATCCACTGGCAGTAGCCACCACTTCAAAAGTGTCCAAGTAGGCGGCTATGTCATCTGTAGCCTCGTTAAACTTTTGCACTGTTAGCTTCGGGGTTGCTGGTGCTGGGGGCTGTTTGCCTGGTATGAGACTTCGAATAGTCTCGAGCAGTAGTTGTTGTTGTTCTCTGTTAGCTTGACGCTCTTCCTCTCTTTGTTCCCGTTCCTCTTGTCTGATTTGCCTTTCCTCCTCTGCCCTTCTCTCCTCTCTCTCTGCCCGACGAAGTTCAAGCTCCTGTAGGCTAGGTATCCCTTCATACGGAATAGGAGGGTTGGCAGGGGTAGAGAAGGCTGTAGGGTTTCTCATTCCAGCTCCAGCTGATGTTTGGCTTCGGGTGCGCCTGTCTTCTCCTGGCGCAGACATTGTTCTTTAATAATCAAAATAGAAGATAGTCACTAGTTCTAATAATAGCTATATCTCTCTATCCCACCGCTGCCACCAATGTGAGCGAGCTACTCCTACTTCAGCTAATAGTACTCTGCAAACTAGGATAGCTGCCCTGCTCCCTAGTTAATCACCAGTTGTTATAGTATTAACTAAGGCTACCTACTGTGGTTATAAGTAGCCAACAGTAGGTTCACACACCCTCTCTCACTTCAAAATAGATAGTATTAAATAACAATGATCTTTCCAATATTCAATATTCAATATCACACATTCAATTACAACATGGATATTATTCACTCTCCTACATAACAGTTTAGTTGTGTCTTTTTATAGTCAGACCATTCGGGGGCCCTGCTCCGGCGCCCTGCCTGGCCAGCAGTTTGCTCATTAAATTAGTTTATTGTAATTACTTCGTTTTCTTTGTTCTTATAATTAATTTCCTTCACCGGAAACCCATAACACATTATCTCAATTAGATATCTTAATTAACTTTGTTATTATCATCATTCTTATTCATTTTCTTATTATTAACTTCTTGATGTCCTTTACTTGCCCTGCCTTGTCACAGGCAGAGTCACTGGGAGTAGTCTCGGTGGCTCTGACAGTCACAAAGTTTACACTGCAGAATCACCAGCAGAAGGATATTCCTCTATTTTATCATCTAAATGAGCAAAAATTGATCGGTGGATGCTGGAAATTTACCAGCAAGTTCCTGCTAAAAAACTTGGCGTACACCAACAGCATTGCCCTGCTTGCTGATTCTAAGAGCAATTTGGAAGATATGCTGAGGTCCTTAGATTCCACCTGCACAGCATTGGGTCCAACTGTCAGCACATCAAAGACCAAGCTGATGACTGTCCTTATACCAGGACAAACAGATCCCGCAGTGCCAGTCGCACTTCACTCCAGTGAGGCAGACGTCCAAGTTATTGACACCTTTGCCTATTTGGGTTGCCTCGTAACAGATGACTGCAATGTCGATGCAGAGGTTAATTCCTGCATTGAGAAGGCCTTGGGAGCTTCATTAGGATCCTTTGGTATAAAAAAATGATCCAAATCTCTACCAAGTTGCACCTGCTGAAATCTGTCATCCTCCCTGTGTTGCTGTATGGACTGGAGAGTGCTGCGCTTCTCTCACATTACCTGCGACATCTCCAAGCTTTTGACAACATAGGCCACTGTATCACCTTAGGGATTTCCATGTGGAAGAAGAGGAGGAACACATACATAGGGGAACAAGTACGTGTGGAACGCATTGAAACCACACTGATGATACACAGACTATGCTTTCTGGGCCACATCGCACATATGGATGACTGCATACCAAAACAGCTCTTGGTATGTGCCCATGCTCGTGGCTTGAGAGCACTTGGTGGCCAATGCCAGAGATGGAAAGATGTCATCCACACTGATCTTCACCACCTAGATTCAGAGAAAAAATGGTGCCAGAAGCCTCAAAACCACAGTGTCTGGGACAGGAAGTGGAGGATGCTGTTCTGGCCAGGAACATTGTAGAGGAGACAAGGGAGAAGGAGATGAAGGATGAGAGCAAAAGGAGGAGGGAGCAATGTGCAGCTGAAGCAGTGGGCACCCTTGTGTACCCGGTGAGGGGTTGTTCATTCATGGCCCACAACACCTCTGGTCTTGTCAACCACCATCGCCAGCGGCAGCCACTGTGAGCAGTGTGACTTTTCCGCATTGCCAGGATTTGTTTGCACCCCAGGGCATTAAGAACCATTTCCACAGATTTTTTAAACAACAGCAGAAAAGAAGTGACTTTGAATCCAGCCTGTATCACAGCAGTAGCTGCGTGATGCAGCATAGAAGAAGAAGAAAATGAAGATATAAGAAGAAGTGTGTGTGTGTGTGTGTGTGTGTGTGTGTGTGTGTGTGTGTGTGTGTGTGTGTGTGTGTGTGTGTGTGTGTGTGCGCGCGCGCATGCGTGCATGTATGTACATGATGAAATGACAAGTATTATCATGTTTACTTGATTCTATGGTATTTTGTAAATACAGTCAGTGAAACTTCTTATAAATAACTATTTAATTTTTTCACCACAGATTTTACGCTAATCATCACTATTGTTTCTTCTTTCCCCCATTATTATAGCTACCTTGCTAACTGGAAATCATCCAAAAACAATGTGGTCTCCAACACTGATGCAGTACTCAAAAGACCTGAAGTTGTACTACAAGACTAAATTACCTGCATGCCAAACATATTGCAGAAGTAAATTTAATTTGGTACTGAAGAGTGACAAAATCAGCAGTGTTAGAAACAGAAGCATTATTTTTCAGACATCTGCTTTTGATAGCTTGGAAAAGTCTATTATAGAGACTGAGCATATAGCTTTGGATGATATTTTCAATTCTGAAGCGAAGTGTTTCTTGATTGAAGGTGAGCAAGGTGTTGGAAAAACCGAGCTAGTTCAGCATTTATGCTGCAAATGGGAAGAAGTGGGGCAACTAAAAAAGTTTGTCTTAGTGATTCTACTGGACTTAAAGAATAAGCATGTACAAGATATCAATTGTTTTGAAGAAATGTTTGATCCAACGGACATTAGTGTTCAGTTAAAAGTTTCACAAGAAGTATGCAGCAGGAAGGGAGAAGATGTCATGATTATGCTGGATGGTTTTGATAAGCTCCCACAAAGCATCACAAAAAACCATGAGTCTTTCTTTATGAAGCTTATTGATGGCAAATATTTACCAAAGAGCACCAAGTTAATAACTGGAACACCTCATTCTATTAGGCTCATCATTGGAAATTACCAGATATTGAGAATGAGACACATCAAGATTTTGGGGCCTCACTCAAGTGAATTTGGGTATTCACAAGAAGCATCTTCATATCTAAAAGGTATTGACAAACAAGAAATGGGAAAACCTAACTCTGAAGTATTCTCGAGAGATCAACTGTTATCACCTCCATTACTAACTGCAGCATCAGATCAACCAGAAGTGAATGTGGGAAATTATTCCATACCAATTACATTCACTCAGTATTACGTCAACTATTTTCTGACATTGCTATGCAATTACCTCAAGACAACATCTTTGGAAGTGGATGCTCTTAGCTTACAAGACTTGAAAGCATATCCCATGATTCACAAGAAGCTATTAACTATTTCTAACCTTGCTTTGATGGGAATTTTAGTGAAGAATAGCTCCTTAAGTGATCATTTGTCCAGGGATCCTGATATGCATTTGGGTGTCATGTATGCATCATGCACACACTGCAAAGATAGTGTATTGGAAGTCCATTTTCAGAATTCAAATTTACAAGAATTTCTTGCAGCTTACTTCATCTCAAGCTTGGAAGAACATGAAAGAGATGAAGTATTTTTGCTGAATCCATTTAGTGAATTATGTGGCGTATGGAAATTTGTTGCTGGTTTGACTGGATTTACTCATACTATGCTTGATGTGTTTAAATCTTATATCAAAGATTCAATGAGTCTGGTACACATTGTGAGTCTTCTCCATGAATTACAAGATGAAAATGCAATCCAGCATGTGTTCAAGGGTCACCAAGTTCTTAGTTGCTGCTTCAAAAGTTTAAAAGAGTCAAAGGATTTCATGTCCAGATGTTATGAGGTAGGTTATTGCATAGCAACAAGTACTTGTCAATGGATGTTGGATTTTTCATGCTGCAATTTGAATTATGAAGATTTAAATGCATTTGTAGCAGGAATGAAGGCTGTTAAAAATGTTAATGGATCAATTAAATCACTACGGCTGGATTACAACCACATGACTGATGATAAGATTCTACTTCTTTCTGAACTTTCTTTAAAGGAAATGACATGCATTAGTTTAATTTCTTGTAACTTGACACCAAAGTCCTTCAATTATTTCATTTCAAGCATAAAACTGATGCCAAAACTGAAATCTTTGAACATCGGGCATAATTCTGCATGCTGTGACAATTTAGTTGCTAAACTCCTCAGTAATCTAACAACACCAATGCAATTGGAGGAATTACATATTGAAGGTACTGCTCTAAGCTATGATGATGTTTTGAGCCTGAATACGCTATTGACTTTGCCAGGAAGAAATCTTGTAGAACTTTCTATTGGTGGAAAATTCATGTCTTCTGAGAGTGTACATCTTCTTGTTGACACAGTTTTATCTCAGTCCTCCATTCAGGTTTTGCACATAAGTGATGTAGACCTGACTCTCATCAGTGACAGTCTAACTTTCCTGGAAACAAACCTGAACTTAACCAGGCTTGTATTTTTTGAATGCCACCTACAGCTTACTAAGTTAGCCACATCTCTTTGCATGAACACTACGTTGAAAGAACTGGATATATTTTTCCCTCTAAATTCCGATGATGAAGACATGGGCCTGGATGCTACTGTTTCATTCTCCGACATGCTTGAAGTAAATAGTAGTCTAACTGCATTGTCGCTGTACAGTTTCAAGCAGTTCGGAAGTGACAAGGTACTCAAACTTATTGAACCATTGAATTACAATCAGACACTGGAGAATTTACAACTTCCTAGTCACTTTGCTATGCATTTTTCTCGACGAGAATTTGAGGTAATAGACCCAAGGGTGAGTTGGAATGAATGGCCCTGCATACCAACAAGTACAATCAACCATTAGTGACCAAATATAGCTTTCAGTTCACTCACATCATTGCTAATTATTGTGAACTTTAACCAATCGAAAATAGCTATGTTGTTTATTATTTTTAAAAGCTCTTTGCTTGAACATCATATCATTAAATTGTAACGACCTGGTTTTACATAAATATTTAAGGGTTTAGTATTGTGATTCGGATGATAAAATTCTCTATATTAGAATCTCCCAAATTTTAAAATGGTATTTAGAAAAGCATAACAACAACATAATATCTCTCCTAATTCTAGCATCTGTACTGTTTAGTTGCTTATCTGATGACTTCAGCTGCTATTTCTTCTAAATACACTTCAAGTATGCCTTGAATTCTTGCTAAGATAGTTTAAAATAGCAGAATGAATAACATTTGTGCATGAAAAATTCCAGACCCACTACCATTCAATTCATTTTAATGGTTAATTTTTTAAATTAAACTTGTATTCTCCCACACTTCTCATGTGGTGTCCTCCTTTTTTCTTGTACCAGAAACTCTATATTAGGATTAAATGTTTACAACTAATTAACTTGTAATATGGTCATTTTTTGTAGACTAGAAAAAAGTATATAGGTGTTGTCAACAAGGATCTATTGAACAGCTAAATATCATGGCTACTCCAGTGACAATATCAAGTCTTGGTCTCCTAGGCATTCATAAGTCTTCTTGTTGCACATACAGTTTACAAGTTAGACCACGATCCCATTGGGGAAAGTCTTGAGTACCTCAATATATATGGCTACACCCCTTCCTGTGATATATCATCATTTCCTATTTTGTTTCCAGTCTGCTCTGCAGGCTCCCTTATTATTCTTGTGATGTCTTTGGTTTGTTCATTACCCATTTTTATGCAAAAGAATAAAGCTTGACTGAATGTCACAGTTCTATTTCAGGGGCTAAAGTGTTTTAGGTGGTAAAGACACCACACTTCCTTCTTCAATTTTTCGACCTAAAACTTCCCACTTGGTGGTGGGTGGGGGGTAAAGAAGAATAAGAAAAAAAGAGGTGAGGGGAAAGAAGGAAGGAAAAAAAGAGAGAAAAGAAGAAAAGAAAACATAACAAAAATTAAACAACCCAGGCATAGATTTGAACACAGGAGTTCCTGTTTAGTGGACCAGTACCTTAACAATTGAGCAATGGTTTTTGTAGGCTTTTTTTTAAAATAAAAAATTTAAATTCCATTTCCCCACCAGGTGTACCAAATTCAGAATTCTTAAGGGTGAAACACCTTGCCAGGTACTCGAGGTTCATGACTGCAAAGTTTCATCAAAATCCATTTATTATTTGGTGTGTATGTGTGTGTGTGTGCGTGCGTGCGTGCGTGCGTGCGTGCGTGCGTGCGTGCGTGCGTGCGTGCGTGCGTGCGTGCGTGCGTGCGTGCGTGCGTGCGTGCGTGCGTGCGTGCGTGCGTGCGTGCGTGCATGCGTGCGTGCATGCGTGCGTGCGTGCATGTGTGCATGTGCTGTGTGTGTGTGGTGTGTGTATTATCACAATGAATTATATACTAGTTACTTTTTTTATTTTAATATATCTATCCTCAAAATATATTCCCTTCAATAATCCTCCAATATGAATGACATATTCATATCATTTAAGAAAAGGATGCAATTTGCAATACCACCTGCATTGACAATCTGTTATTTTGGAAAAGAGACAAGTATACATGTACCAGAATTAATAGCCTAACAGTAATGTTTGGAAAGGAAGTTAATGAGTTGATATGATGAAAGTTAAATGAATTACACTAACCCACAAAATCAGCTGTCCATAACTGTTAATTCTGTAACTTCCTCAGCAGCTACCAAAGAAGGTTTCATACTTCCTTTAGTTCAAAGCAAAACAGTTTATAGGAATACTACATTGAAGTATTTGTGTATGATTTAGAAAACAATGACTATAAATATTTATGTTACTAGGCCTACTTTCTGTGGTCTATGGTCACGAAATTGTCTAAAGGATGGATATTTCTTATGGGAGGATATATCTTTCTGAAGTACATGTCTTTCAAGATGACCTGTCTTATGGGAGCATATGTCTTAAGGGAGGTCATGCTTTGTAGGAGGAAATGTCTTATGGGAGGTCATGTATTGGTGGAGTGCATGTCTTCAGGATTGTATATCTTACAGGATAATGTGTTTTACTGGAACACATGTCTTACTGGAGGACTTGTCTTACTTGAGGGTAAGTCTTATAGGAGGGCTGTCTTGCAACTCGAGTTGTCTTACAGGAGTACATGTTTTACAGGAAGGCATATCTTACAGGACGATTTGTTTTACAGGAGGACACGTCTTATATGAGGACAGGTTTTACTGGAGGGTATGTCTTACAGGAGGCCATGTATTACATGAGGGCATGTTTTACAGGTGGATATGTCTTGCAGGAGTACATGTATTATGAGTGGACATGTATTATTGAAAGACATGATTTAAAGTAGGATATGTCTTACTCGAGGGCATGTCCAACATGAGGACAGGTTTTATAGGATGGCATGTTTTGCAGGAGGGCATGTATTACTGGAGGACATGTGGTAGTGGAGGTCATATCTCATGAGAATATGTTATGGGAGGATGTCTTGTAGGATGACATGTCTTATGGGCGGACATATCTTATGAGAGGTTATGTCTTACAAGAGGACATGTATTACAGTAAAATGTATCATGACGTTAGACATGTCTCACATGATGACATCTTTTGTTAGGTTTTAGTTAAATGCCCTCACGCTTTTTTTCAGAAATCATTTGGATTATCCCTAATATCTGGTATTTGTGCAGAAGCTGTAACTGATTATTCTGCTGTGAGTTGAGGTAACTGTTGTTTTTTTCTCCAGCAACATTTGGTTTGCTCTGACACATGCTTTCTAAGGATTTAATGTTTGCAATGTTCTTCTTGTGTATGTAGGTTTATTTTTAACGCCTGCTTGGTTGACCTCTTTGTGAAGTTAGTTTTGTGAGTTTGTAGTGGTGACAAAACTTTTTGTAGCCAGGAGGGATCCTGACCATGTTACTCCCCAAGTCAAGTTTTGTATGCATACCATGTTTTAAGTCTGTTGCTCCAAGGATTTTTCTGGCCAAAGTACCATTTTTGGCCTTGACATGAGAACAGAAATTGGTGTGGTCATAGATTCCAAATATATATGGATTCATGGGTCTAACTCCCTTGGTTCAAGTGTTTTTTTTTTTCTTTCTGAAATAACATTTTTGGCATTTTTAGCCTTACACAGGGAAAGGAGGAGGTGTGGCCAGGTAGGATCCAGCCCATGTTACTCCAAGAGTGAAGTTGTATATGCATATTAAGTTAAATCTGTATCTCGAAGGGTTTTTCTGTCAAAAATATCATTTTGGCTTTTTATCATTACTATGGTAACTATTTTCTGGAATTTTTAGCTCATGTTTTAATTTGGGTGAAAACCTATATATGTATGTATGTATGTATGTATGTATGTATGTATGTATGTATGTATGTATGTATGTATGTATGTATGTATGTATGTATGTATGTATGTATGTATGTATGTATGTATGTATGTATGTATGTATGTATGTATGTATGTATGTATGTATGTATGTATGTATGTATGTATGTATGTATGTATGTATGTATGTATGTATGTATGTATGTATGTATGTATGTATGTATGTATGTATGTATGTATGTATGTATGTATGTATGTATGTATGTATGTATGTATGTATGTATGTATGTATGTATGTATAAGAGACTAGCAGCATATGCCTGGCATTGCCAAGCCAATGTCAACATGAAACATTGTAGAAGCCACTCAAATTTCGGCCTGTTTGGTCCTTTAATTAGCTTTGGCAGCCAAAACAACTTCCTGTGAGTGTGGCTAACACCAAACTGCACACATTGCCACATCCACGTGTAGTTAATAATGCTCACCTGATTACTTGGACTCCATATGCCAAATTCAGCCTGATTAGTCCATAAATGAGTTTTTGGCAGGCATAATGATGTCCTATGGGTGTGGCAATGACCAGACCACATCCATAGACACACACACATACGATTAATAATACTCTACCAATTGCTTGGAATTTTATTCCAAATTTAAGCCTGGTTGGTCATTTAATTAGCTTTTAATAGCCAAAACAACTTCTAGTGTGTGTGGCTATGGCTAAGCCACACCCATGCAGTTAATAATGCTTTCCCAGACCACATGCAGATTTTTTGCCTGATTGGCCTCTGATTAACTTTTTCCAGCCAAAATAACTACTTGTGGGTGTGGCTATGAAAAACCACAAATAACTACTTGTGGGTGTGGCTATGAAAAACCACACCCATCAGCATGCTCACATGTGTTTTATAACGTTACTCATGTTCTTGGAGAGCACATGCCAATTTTCAGCCCTTTTGGTCGAAGTGTTTGGCCGTGATGCCAAGACACATAAATGCAATCATACTTACAAATCAAAATATATATGATTCCACTCACGTTACTCCCAAAGTCAAGCTGTGTATGCATACGATGTTTTAAGTCTGTCGCTCCAAGGGCTTGTCTGGCTGAAGTTCCATTTTTGGTCTCTTTTTGGCCTGATATGAAAACATAAATGGGTGCAGCCATATGCATGTACCTAGAACATTCCCCAGATTATGTTGATTCCTCATATATGTTGGTTCATGGGTCTAGCTACCTTAGGTTCAAGTGTTTTTGCTGAAATACCATTTTTGACATTTTTAGCTTTACACAGGGAAAGGAAAAGGTGTGGCCAGGTGGGACCCAGCCCATAATATTCCCAGAGTGAAGTCGTATATGTATACCAAGTTTTAAATCTGTAGCTCTAAGGGTTTTTCTGGTAAAAATACCATTTTTCTCATTACTGTAGTAACCATTTTCTGGATTTTTTAAACCCATGTTTAAGTTGGGTGAAAACCTATCATCATGCCAAGTTTCAGAGAAATCCACCCACAGGTTTGGCCAGAATGATGGTACAAACATGAAGACAGACAGACAGACAGACAGACAGACAGACAGACAGACAGACAGACAGACAGACAGACAGACAGACAGACAGACAGACAGACAGACAGACAGACAGACAGACAGACAGACAGACAGACAGACAGACAGACAGACAGACAGACATCTTTTTTAAATATAGAAGATGAAGGGATTATTGGCACTAATCTCTTTAATGAAACAAACGTGTTTCTATTTCTATAAATAAATATGCCAAGTTTCTGTGATAGGTTGTGTGCATTATCATCAAACCACAGCCATTGACAAAAATGTTATGGGTACACAGATCGTACCATATGTCATCATATGTCTGGCATATCACATATCCACCATATTGTACACAGGACGTACCTTATTTCATTGATGCTATGAAATGTACATGACATTTGCAGGAAATTTGGGTTTTGGCCCAGTGTTTGTAGGAAGAGTTTTGGTGTATAGGGTGGTTCAAATTGAGACAGATGTACATACTGGACAAGGGCAGATCCAGAATTTGTTTCTAGGGGGGGGGGGGGGGGGGGGGGCATAATATATATATATATATATATATATATACCTGAGGACAAGTGCAGAAGAGAAAACTTTATAAATTGGTGCATGTTGGGTAAAGTTTACCTTCTATATACAGCATTGCCCTCTACATACAGCATTGCCCTCTACATACAGCATTACCCTCTACATACAACATTGCCAGGTTGATATCCAAAACCTCTAAATTCTCATTTTTACCCTATGATGACATCAAAGGTTGTTACAGGAACATCAGAGGTTGTTGTCCAACAAACTTGGTTTTCTACTTTTATCAGCTAATTCACCATGATTTCTGAGGTCCTTGATGCCTCCTTCAGTGAATAGTATATGCTACTAATTTTCCTTAGATGATGAAGTAATCCATGATATCTTAGCTTCTCATCCTTTTTTTGGTTTTGAGGATTTATATGATACCTTCACTGCCCTATGTTCCTACATTATTTTTTTTTGATGAATATTGTGCAAGTGACACTGCTGTGGGATGAGCTGGGAGTGAATAAGGTGTGGTCAATGTTGCTGGAG